>CM040127.1:37708415-38032500 GCA_022559845.1 Amorphophallus konjac
ATTCTTGCTGATGAAGCTTTAAAGACTGAGCAATTTCTGCGTGGATTAAAACCAGAGTTGAGGCAGCCGTTGATTGCGACTAGAGTGGCAGAGATGGACGCAACATATCAAGCAGCTGCGGCTTTAGAGCTTGACTTGGCAAGATCCCGAGGGCATACTCAAACGGCGTCAATCCAGCCGAGTGTGCAGCGTCAACAGTTCAGTCAGCCATCAGCTACGGGGGTCCCATCTCCTGCCCCTGTTGCCAGTGGCATTCCTGTTTCTAAGCCTAAGTTCAAGAAATTCAAGAAGTTTAAGAAGCGGTATGGTAGTCAGGCATCTTCGGGTACCGTTCAGCAGCAATCGGCACCTTCTTTTCAACAGCGTCAAGGCTCAACAGTTAGTCAGCCGAGAGTGTGTGCAAGATGTGGTGGGAGCCACCCAGGCAAGCCATGTTCGCTGCCGGTGGTTTGTTTTTCGATGCGATCAACCGGGACATGTGGTTCGAGACTGTCCGCAGAGGCCGAAGCTGGTGCAGTTTTCTCAACCGCAGCCGTCTCAGTTCAGACCTCCTCCACCACCTCAACCTCAGCAGTATTATCCTCAAGCTTTAGTGTCTTCTTCCCAGCAGTCTACTGCAGCGGGCAGGAAGCAGAAGGGAAAGGTCTCTCATATTACCCGGGCTGAAGCTGTGGCGTCTCATCTTGTTGAAGGTACGATTATGATTTATGGATGTGCAGCTCGTGCCTTATTTGATTCAGGCGCTTCCCATTTGTTTATTTCTGAAAACTTCATTGCCTGTATTGAGGAGCCGACTTCTAAAATTACTTGTGAGTTGCTTGTGGAATTACCTTCTGGGGATTTCATGCTCACTCCTCTTTGCTTGGAAGAGTCGCCTATTATGATTGGTAATCATCAGTTTCCGGCTAGATTATATGCGTTGCAGCTGGTTGATTATGATATTATTCTGGGCATAGATTGGTTAGAAAAATATGGAGCCGTGGTTGATTGCAGATCAAAGAAAGTCTATTTTCAGCCACATGGGAAACCAGCATTCTATTTTCAAGGTATTCGATCTCGTTCTTCTCGCTTGCTTATTTCTACTGTTCGAGCCTGTAGATTGCTTAATGCAGGTTGTCAGGGATTCTTAGCTTCCGTGGTTGCTGTTGAAGCACCACAGCAAGATATCAATGCCATTCCTGTGGTTTGTGAATTTCTGATGCATTTCCTGATGAGTTACCAGGCTTACCCCCTCAGCGAGAAATAGAAATGGTGATTGAGTTAATTCCAGGTACGACACCTTTGTCAAAGGCACCATACCGTATGGCTCCAGCTGAATTGAAGGAACTGAGGGCACAATTGTTAGAATTATTGGAAAAAGGCTATATTCGTCCCAGCTTTTCTCCATGGAGTGCTCCAGTTTTATTTGTGAAGAAGAAAGATGAAAGCCTGAGACTATGTATTGATTACAGACAATTGAATCAGGTGACTGTCAAGAATAAGTATCCTCTGCCCAGGATTGATGATTTGTTTGATCAATTACAGTCTGCTACTGTCTTTTCACGTATTGATCTTCGATCTGGCTATTTTCAATTGCGGATTCGAGAATCTGATGTGGAAAAGACTGCTTTCAGCACGCGTTACGGTCATTATGAATTTTTGGTGATGCCGTTCGGGCTAACCAATGCTCCAGCAGCTTTTATGGACCTGATTCAGCGTGTGTTCCGTCCATATCTGGACCGGTTTGTTGTGATCTTTGTCGATGATATTCTTGTTTATTCGGCTTCTGAAGAGGAACATGTTCAGCATCTCAGGATTGTATTGCAGACTCTGCGAGATCACGAACTCTATGCAAAATTCAGTAAATGTGAGTTCTGGCTTTAGGAAGTTCATTTTCTTGGCCATGTGATTTCTGGTGATGGAGTCGCGGTTGATCCAGCTAAAATCGAAGCTGTTCTTCAATGGCAGAGACCGAGGACTGTGATAGAGATCAGAAGTTTTCTGGGTCTTACTGGCTATTATCGAAGATTCATTCAAGACTTTGCACGGATTGCCGTGATGATGACTAGACTGACACGGAAAGATGTGCCTTTTGTCTAGTGAGATCAGTGTGAGTAGAGCTTTAATGAGTTAAAAAGGCTTCTCACCTCTTCTCCAGTGCTGGTATTACCTTCTGGCTCGGGTGGATTCGTGGTTTGCACGGATGCTTCGCGAGTAGGTTTGGGTGCAGTGCTTATGCAACATGGTAAAGTCATAGCTTATGCATCCCGATAATTAAAACAGCACGAAGAGAATTACCCGACTCATGATTTAGAGCTTGCAGTGGTGATCTTTGCACTGAAAATCTGGAGACACTACTTGTATGGCGAGAAATTTAAGATATTTACTGATCATCAAAGCTTGCAGTATCTGTTTTCTCAAAAAGATTTGAATCTCCAGCAGCGCAGATGGATGGAATATATGAAAGACTATGATTTCACTCTCTCCTATCAGCCAGGAAAGATGAATGTTGTGGCTGATGCTCTGAGCAGGAAAGTGCAAATTAGTCATTTGCTTGTTCATGAATGGAAATTGTGGGAACAGTTTCCTAGTGAAACTTTCAGTGTGGACATTCCTTCTGATCCGACGGTAGCTGTGTGTGCTAGTCTTGTAATGACTCCAGCTATTTATCAGCAGATCAAGGAAGCTCAGCAGGCAGATTCTGATTTGTCCCGCGTTATAATGATGCATGATGTTGAATTTGATGATGAGTTGGTTGTCAGCCTCCGTGGCAGGTTGTATGTTCCAGCTGTAGATGAGTTGAGAAATACCATCTTGCGTGAAGCCCATGGATCCCGTTATGCTATTCACCCCGGCACTACCAAGATGTATCAAAATCTGAAAAGGCAGTTCTGGTGGCCAGGAATGAAAAAGGATGTAGCTACATTTGTGTCTAAATGTTTGATATGCCAACAGGTTAAAGCCGAGCATCAAAAATCTGGAGGAATGCTTCAGCCTTTAGAAATTCTGATGTGGAAATGGGATCATGTCACGACAGATTTTGTTATGGGTTTACCTCGGACTTCACAAGGTTCGATGGAATCTGGCTGTTAGTTAATCGATTAACAAAGACAACAAGATTATTGCCAATTAAAGTTACCTGGAGTGTTCAGAAATTGGCCGAGCTTTATGTTCAGAAGATTGTGCCATTACATGGAATTCCAATTTCAATTGTGTCAGATCGTGACCCACGGTTTACTTCTGGCTTCTGGCGTAGTTTTCAAAAGGCGTTGGGCACAGAGTTAGCCTTTAGTTCAGCTTATCATCCGCAGTCAGATGGTCAGTCAGAAAGGACTATTCAGACTTTAGAAGATATGTTGAGATCGTGTTGCCTAGATTGGCAGGGTTCGTGGAGTCAGCATTTGCCACTTGTGGAATTTGCTTATAATAACAGTTATCACTCCAGCATCGGCATGGCACCGTATGAGGCTTTGTATGGGCCTCCTTGTCGTACACCTTTAAACTGGTTCGAGGCTGGTGACAGATTGTTGACAGGACCTGATATGGTTCAGCAATGTACTGATGTGGTTCGCTTGATCAGGCAGAAAATGTTGACAGCTCAGAGTCGACAGAAAAGTTATGCAGATCAGCGTAGGCGACCATTGCAGTTTGAGCCTGGAGATATGGTGTTTGTAAAAATATCTCCGATGAAAGGCGTTATGAGATTTGGGAAGCGTGGAAAGCTCAGTCCCCGTTATATTGGTCTGTTTCCTATTCTGGAACGAGTGGGCCAAGTGGCTTATCGTCTTCAATTGCCAGCGGCGATGCAAGCAATCCATGATGTTTTTCATGTATCCCAGCTAAGGAAATATATTTCTGATGCATCTCACGTGCTTGATGACTCAGTTTGGCTTGAAGTGACTGCAGATCTATCTACACCAGAGTATCCGATCAGAATTGAAGATCGTCGTGAGCAGCGATTGAGAAATAAAGTAATTCCTCTGGTTAAGGTTGTCTGGCAGCGTCACTCTGGCAATGAACCTACATGGGAACGTGAGGATAAAATGCGTCAGCAATTTCCCTTCTTGTTTGAATAAGGTATATTCCTTTCAGTTCTCTCCTTATTCTTCCTTTTAAATTTCGAGGACGAAATTTCTATTAGGAGGGAGGGACTGTGAGACCCGTGCTTTAATAGATCTTTACCGATAATGGAATAGAATTAAATTCCATGAATTTTGGCTATTTTTATGAAATTTACGGGCTTTTTCTAGCAATTAATCTAATTAGATTAAAGCCTTTAAGTAAATAAGTGGGCATTTATACAAATACGCTTCTTTGAGTGTCTAAATTGCAAATAGGGGTTAAAAATCAAAAAAAAATATTTTAACCTTTTTTTAACCCACGGTCGACCCTCTCTCTCTCCCACTTTCCATTTTCTCCTTCCCCCCTCCTCCTTTCGCCCGAACACGCAGGAAACCGCGGGCGGACGCCCGCGACCTCCCCCCTGCTCGTCTTCTCGGTGCGGCGACCGGCCGGCGCACGGCGGAGGGCGGCGGCATCTCCGGCGACCTGGCAAGGAGGGTGAGGTCGCGGCTGCGACCCCTCCCCTTTTCACCCGCGACACCGTGAGCGGCGGCTTCCTCTTCCCCTTTTCCTCTTCGCGGCGGCGACGGCAACCTGGGGCCACGGCGGCGGGCTCCGGCGGCCTCGCCGGCGAGCTGCGGAGGTGGAGATCACGGCGGCACCCTCGTCTGTGCGAACTGCGGTGGAAGACGACGGCATCAGCGGCTTCCTCCCTCTCCTCACGGTGGAATCGTCGTCCTCGGCCTAGATCCGGAGGAGGGGCGGCCTTCCTAGCCTCGTTTGGAGTGACAAGGAACGCCGTGGCAACAACCCAGGATGATCCGTGAAGTGGAGAGACGACCGGGCAAAGGATGAACCACAGCCACCCTTGGCTTGCATGCGGCCGGATCGGACATTTCGGCACGTTTAAGGTAGGGGGATCGTCGCCCTAGCCTGTTAAATCGTTCCAAAAGCATGCCCATTGTCTTTATGTTTTAATAGCATGCCCATCGTCTCTATGTTTTCAAAGCATGCCCATTGTCTTTATGTTTTAATAGCATGCCCATCGTCTTTATGTTTTAATAGCATGTCCATCGTCGCTGAGTTCATAGATTAACTACAGCATGCCCATCGTCGTTGAGTTCATAGATTATAAATTGTTATATGGAGATGATGGATTGGTAGGGAACATGTTCAAAATAATAATTCCCGTCGATTTGAGTCGACCGGGGAAGGATCCGATTGTGATTCCGGTGGATCCGATTCTCCGGTAAGGACGATGTTTAATTTATTTTAGATTTTATAACGGTTCGCTATAAACCTTTTATTGAACCGAGCGGCTGACGATTAAATCGCGTAAATAAATTAAATTTGAATGGTGGAAGAAATCTCACGGTTAATCCGTTGAGTAGCATGCGGCGGTTCGTCGTTCGATCGCCTAAAACCATAGCGGCCCTAGTTCGACCGCTTGTTCTATAATGGTGCGTGTTCATTTAAATTATGCATTTAATTATGGGATAATTGCCATTTCAACATGTTCAATAGTTTATGCATTTAGCTATGAAATAATTCCCATTTTAGCATGTTCAAATTGTTTAAACATTGAATTATTGAATATGGCCATTTTAGTATGCTTGGTTAGTTATGCATTTAATCTTGCTTAATTGCCATATTTAATTGTTATCATAGATTATGGCATATTTTTAGATCCCAATAGAGCTTTATTCTCTTTCCTAGTGATGGAACCACCAGTCGTAGTCCGACGACTTTCAGTGTTGATCCCACCCGGGAGAGGTGGCGGGGTATCCCAGTTTCACGGTTTTTAAGCTAGTTCCGTGGGGCCCAGTCCAACTGTAACGTCCTACGGAGGGGAATACTTGCAAGAGGCCTGGCTCTAGGCACGAGCCGGTATGTGCACACGTGGTTAGAGACTTGGACTGACACTGACGAGTGTTGCTCTGACTAGTTACTTGTTCTGGTATTGTTACGCGTCTCGCTTGCTACGATCAGGCTTGCGTAGATGCTTGAGACGCAGTGTAAGCCGTCAGTGGACGCATCTGGTTTCTTCTTCTGATGGATATCTTCTCATTTTTTCTATTGTCACTTGGAAATGATTGAGTTATTGTCTATTGGTAGATCTCGAATACTTGCGTTTAAATTCTAATTGGCATGCTAGTTAGCTGTTCATAAACTGTTTAGTTAGTTTTACAGCTTTATTAAATTATCATTTATTTATGCCAATGCTTATTTTACTGCTTTCCTAGAGTTAGTTGCGAGTTAGGGATTTATGTGAACCCTACTGAGTCTCTGCCGTGAGACTCACCCCTTCCTTTTACAGGTGAGGCGGAGCATCAGGCCACAGGATTCTCTCGTACTTTTGGTGAAAAACGTTAGAGCCAACAGTGGTCTGTCAGTGGTCGGTTAGTGGTCAGTCTATTCCTTTTCTTCTTTTGAGCCGGGCTACGTCCTGTGTAGTTATTTATTTTGACCATTGTACAGTGTGGGACTTGTGATATATGGATCTGGACGACTTGTATAAATTTACCACTCTGAAATGTTTAATTGCTTCCGTTTAAAGTTCAATTGAATGCTTTAATTAATATTACGCGTGTAATTTCTATTTGTTATGCATCCCCTCGACAAACACTCACTAACCCTTACGGGGCCTCATCAGCCTCTTGGGTGACTTCCCCGAGCTCTTGGTATCGGTAAATGTGGACGCACTAAAATTCGCTCATTTAGGTTATTCGTTTATTTAAGTGCGTGGGCGTGCCAGTCACAAAGTGACGATTTGTTTGGGCTTCAAAGAGCCCATGGTGCGCTCGAGCTGACTTTGTCAGACGATTGTGTGGTTCGTGTTGGGACCAAAACTTGCCGCGCCATAAAGGTCGCGGCGTCATTTACATCCCCCATACGAGGGAACACCCTTGATTAATCGCCGGGATTCAGGGCCTCATGGCCAGGAAATTAATTGCATGAAAGGCCTATTAGGAGGTATTGAAATCCTCGCGCGAGGGCGAGAAGAAAATCATTCGCGGTCATGTCGGTCGTGTGCTGACCATTTAATGTTCGGACGAGTGTCCGTCTCGAGAAAATCGCGATTATCGCGGGAAGACCGGAATGCATGTATGCCGAGGTACGGCAAATTTATTGTTCGGAAGAACGGAAAACGTTAGGCTAAGCCTCGGTTGGAGCGGTCAAAAATCAATAAATCTGTTGGCCCGGTGCAAGAGCAAGCTGCGTCCATACTGCGGTGGGCCCCCCGCGGTCGAAGCAAGACTTGCATGAGCGTCATTAATATTTCCGGTGCCAAGGGGCAACGGGGATGTCCGGGGACCAGATCCCAGAACCAATATGTGTTCGAAGGGAGCGGGCTATAGGCCGAGGATGTGGGTCAGACAATAGCCATGATCGGGCGGGCCCGAGGCCTAAGCGTGGCCCACGAATGCCTTATCGATATTCCCACGTGTAGGGTCCGGGGATGACGAGAGCCATCCCGTTCCATTCCGATTTTTGTCGGTCATTCGTGGACCACTTTGTGTTCGGACCAGTGTCCATATTGAAGGTACGACGTAGATGGAAAATAAACCCGTACAAATGTATGTCGAGTTTACGGCAATCTCAATGAAAGAGCAGGAACGAATCCCAACGGGAAAGCATCAAGTTTGATAGACTATCGGCCCAAAGCAATGTCGGATTACGACCGTATTGGGGTGGCTCCCAAAGTTCGAATCCGACTTGGAGGGGCGGCGTCAATGTTCCCTTTATACCGAGTCTTGAGGAGAATGAGGCTGCGGAGTGGAGCTTATCATTTATTATTATCATTTAAATTTCTATCATTACTATTTGTTACTTCTTTATACTTTTCTGGTGAGTTTGTTATTATTGTTCATTTATTATTATTTTTATTATTATTATCTACTTATCTATTTACTATACTCTTTTTATTGAATTAGTAATTATTATTACTCATTTCCCCCTTTTTATTATTATAATTTTATCATCATTATTATTACTTATCTCCCTCTTTATTGTTATCATTTGTTTATTTATTGGGCTTGTCATCATTATTATTTACCTCCATTTTTGTTATTATAATTTTATTATTATTGTTACTATTTATTCCCCCCTTTCTTTTTTATGAGTCCGTTATTATTATTATTGCATGTTGCATTCGTCACGTATGTGGAGGGACAGAGAGTGTACCGCTAGGGGATGATTTTGGGGTGTACCGCTGGAAGCAGTGGAGGAGCGTGCCGCTGAAGGCAAAGGGGTGTACCGCTGAAAACGGTGGAGACTGTGCCGGTGAAGGAGGCGGGAGCGTGCTGGTGAAGGGGCAGGGTCTGCCAAGGTCTATGCAGCTGAGGTCGGGTTGAGGAAGTTCCCTCTGTTCATGAGGCGCACGTGAGGAGTTTTGACTTGATTTTCTTTTATTCATGAAATGCATGTGAGGGGTTGATTTGGTTTTCTTTTACTCACGTAGAGCATGTTCATGGCTATGTTGGATGGGCCGTCGTAAAGAGGCGAGTGTTCAGTGATTCGGGATCTCCGGGGTTCGTTGTTATTTCGGCAAAACTACTGCATTAGTGTTTATTCCGTTCATTTGTTATTTCTGCTTACATTATTTCTTTTCTTTTATTATTGTTGTTGCTAGGTTAATTCTGACGAAAATTCGGCAGCATCTCCCCTTGACCCGGATGGTAAAGGAATAACAAGGAACATGCCCACGGGGGTGGCATGAACCAACAGCTGAGGAGGGTGCCTGAGCAGCCGCCTTTAAGGAAACATCGGAAAACTCGGAGAAAACATCGAACGAGGAACCAGTAGACTGATGCAAACTATGAGTACACCGGGGAGGTGATGGCCAAGGAGTGCCGGGCTGACAGTCCAAGGGTGTGCCGCAGGGCGGCCAAGGAAGGGAGGTGTACCGCTGACAAGAAGAGAGAGGGTGCACCGCTGAATGGCCCTAAGGGGAGTGTGCCGCCAGGCAAACTCAAGGAAGGCTGTACCGCCAAACGGCCGAATGGGAGAGGCGTACCGTTGGGGGCCCTGAGTGGTAGAATGACTGGAAGCTTGAGGGTGCGTGGGCATACCACTGGTCCCGAAGGAGGGCAAAGGAGGACGTTCTGGGCATTGAGTGACTCCAATGTGTTAAAGAGAATGGGCTCCCACAGACCCGTATGGCAAGATCAGGAGTTGTTATGCAATGGAAAGCCATTGAAGAGGGACGAGGCTGGCCATACCCTGTCAAGCCAGGAGCAAACCCTATTGACTGCATAAACCAGCGCCACGGGAAATCAGGTAGAACAGGGAGTTGGGAGGTTGAGGGAAGAGAAAGCAAAACCACAAGAGACCGGTGAGGAGAAGACGACAAATGCAGTAAGAAGCAAAACTGAACGTTATTTCATTCATGGAGGATTCGATATGACAAAGATCATGGCCCGAAGACCCCACATCGTACAATGCATCCCTAAACAAAAGGAGGGAAGAAAACTAAGAATAGGAAAGAAAAGAAAGTTGGGGAGAGGGTTGGAACGAGGAAGGGCAGCCATTCCCTTTCCTCCATTCCTTCCCCCTCTGCTACATGCAACGCTCCTCTCTCTTTTTCCTATATTTCTTCTACCTTCTTCTTCTCTTCTTCTTCGCTTCGAACAGGTTTCTTCGCACGCAGCTCCTCTCTTCGAAGATCCTCCCTCTACCAAAAATCCATCATCTCTCTTCTGTCTGTGGAGGGCCTTTTTATACGTGGACGGTTGACGGGGGAGCCTCATGATGGCACTGCCATCCGAGGTTGACTTCGGTATCTTCCTCGTCAGGCGAAGATCTCCCCTCCTCCAGCCAGAAGGTGACACGGAGACAGGCGCTAGCTGGCTTTGAAGTGGCTGGACTGCGCGCCAATGGGTCTGCCTTTTGACCGTTGTATCTTTTGCCGGTGCGTGCCGTCGGGAGGCTTTCAGCGCTGTGCCGCTGGGGAAAGGGCGCAGGGCGTTGAGGGCAGAAAGGCTGTGCCGCTGACAGCTTGTTGCAGTGTGCCGTTGAGGGGCTCCCCAGACCGTGCCGCTAAAGGGCCAAAGGCCTTGCCGCTGAAGGAGCCAAGAAGCCCTGTGCCGCTGGAAGGGCCAAGGACCCTGTGCCGCTGAAGGGCCAAAATTTGGTAGATGAGTGTATAGACTTCGCGTGCATGAACTCTGTACAGACTTGCCACATGAGTGTATAGACTTCGCGTCTGAACTCTGTATAGACTTGTCTCATGAGTGTATAGACTTTGGCAAGGCAACTGGACGATGTACAGACTTGAGCAAGGAAGGTCTGTACAGACTCGAGAGTTCACAATGTATAGACTTTGGCAAAGTAAGGGCTGTACAGACTTCAACTCAGCTGCAATGTATAGACTTGCAGGGGCAACGTCGGTAAAGCTACCAATGTATAGACTTCCAAGGCTTCACCGATGTATAGACTTGGAAGTTGAACTGGTGGATGTGCAGACTTCGATTGTGCAATCAGCCAACGTACAGACTTGGGCTGACGGCTGCATAGACTTCGTGTGCAACTGCCAACGTACAGACTTGGGCTGACGGCTGTATAGACTTGGTGAAGCCCTGAATGAAGCGTGCCGCTGAAGGGCCAAATGGCCGTGCCGCTGAAGGGCTGAAGGGCCGTGCCGCTGGAGGTCCAGAATAGTGTGCTACTGAAGGCTTGGAAGAGGTGTGCCGCTGAGGGCCTCCAAGGAGTGTGCCGCTGAGGCTTAAAAGAAGTGTGCCGCTGGAGGCACTTCGGCGGCTTCTTTTCCTTCTTTTCTTCTTATCATCTTCCCTTCTCTCTTCTCCTTTTCTTTATTCCCCTGCGCGTAAACATGGGGTGAGAGTTTTCTAGTGTCCACAGTAAATCAATGATATTGGGTTATCGGTATCCGGATCTCCTAGGTCGTCACACAGCATATCTTACTATTGCCAGTCCTGATCTGATATCCTTCAATTGCTGTAAAACTTGTAGCATGTTCAGCCTTTGATCAGGTGAAGATGCAGCTCAAGGCCAGTGTCAGCATGAAGAACAAATGATCATGCAACTCAATGCCAGTGTTAGCATGAAGAGCAACTCGTCCCTTGTCACCCCCACTGCATCTATCACCAATTTGGGTTGAACAGTTCATCAAGGATTGCTTCTTCTTTACGGTCGAGGCAACCCATTGCGGCACATCCAAGTCATCAAGTGCTTCCCTTGGCAACCTACCATCAACAGCTCCAACAATATCACGCCAAGACTATACACATCGGTCATGCATGGTGTTAGCATCCTTGACCTTGGAGAGCTCTCAGGCATGATATCTCGATGGCCCGTTGTTGGGTTCTGAGCCGGGAGAGATGATAGCCTGCAATAGTGACAATGGTGTGACTGTCGAGCAGGACGTTTTTGCTGGTTAGGTTCCCATGAACCATGTTTGCCTGGGTGTGAAGGTAGTCCAGACCCTTTGTGACCCCGATCATTATGTCTATCCTTGTTGGCCAATCCATGTGAGGGGTACCGGAACTATGAGCTGCATGCAGCACCAAAAATGGATTCTTTTCAAAGAAACAATATTGCCTTAAATGTCAAGAGTAAACAGAAGATGAAAACAAAATTTAGCTCTCCAATTACGAGTGAGAGTAGAATAAGCCTAGAAAGGCTAGTATGCATTCAGAAACTGAGGCTTAGTAAAAAGCACTTCTTTTAACTTAAAAAACCATTACAAATATTGAAAAGGAACGTGGTAACTTCAATCAGAAGAAAGGAAAGTAGGAAACTAATTTACCAATGCAAGTTCCTGATTCAATATTTATAATTTTAACACATCTCCAGGATGTTAAAAGTGTTCTCTCTATTGCAAGTGGGTGGAACATCCAATCATTAAATGGTTGATACCCTTGTGTGAACATATTAACATCTTAATGCCCTAAAATTGAAACTCATCACAAAGTCTTGTAACCTATGATTTTCTCAAAAGAATTGGTCTAAAGAGAAAAATGAACCCCACCTCACATCTCATTTTTCTATTTGCATTGAGGAATGTAGATAAACAGAACCTGGAGTATGTATGGAAGAAGGCGTGGATGTACATTTTATCGGGATTCACTAAGCTAAAGTGGAAATTTTCAATCTATGCATGAGGGGTGCAAATTGCAAAACCAGTTCAGCTCCATCAGGCCTTACCATGCAGAACACCTGAGAGGCTCCCCATGGGCATATAATTGAACAGTAGCAGCTTCTCATGTTTCATCTGGGTACCAAGATATTATTGTGTTGAATCTTCCCCGGAAGCTTTACTTTGGTCTCAAACTCCTTCGTGCCTTGCCCCTTCAGCCTCTTCACAACCACCTCCCTCCTGTTCTGAAGTGTGGCCCTGTACGTTGTTCTGTAGGTGCTCCTTCATGGCCTCAAATGCATTAATTAAATTTTCTATAACTGATGGGCTGGAAATGAACATCTTACCTCTGGAGGACAGTTCTTCACCTTCTTCCTTAACTTCCTTTCCTCCCTTTCTTCATCATGATAGTGAGTTGGTCAACAGAAGAAGCAATTCGTTTAAGTAATTGTTCAATGCGATGTCTCCATGATCGCTCATCTTTGATGTTGTATGGCAGGGGGTTCCCAGTGATGGTGGGTTGTGGCCTCTGTCTTAATTCTTTGAGTCCTATTGGGGTTTGGAGTTGGCTCTGTGGGTGGGATCGAGTTTGAGGCTCAGGCAGTTCATTGAGCTTTACTTTCTTGGGCTGCGACTGCTCCTCTTGATGCTCTAGTATTTGTGGGTAGCTTTTCCTCATGGCCATGTTAGACTTTTTCTGATAGATGGAACAGCAAATCATAGCATGTTAGTAGATCAAACAAAGTTCAACAGAATGCATTATCGAATAAACATGATAAGGAGTTAACATGACATATTAATGCATTAATGTGTTTACTTTAATTGATGTGTTAACATATTAATGCATTAATGTTGAAATGAAGCATGACCATGTTAATGATTAATGTTACAATGAAGAATTAATGTATTACTGCTCTAATGTTCTTACCATGTTAAAACATTAACGTTAAGATGATGCATAACAATAACATTAACGTTAAGATGAAGCATAACAATCTTACAACATTGAGGTTAACATGTTTACCTCCTCTGATGTGAGCTTCTGGAATTCATATGCCCAAAATGTACCCTTCCTGTTGAATGCTTGGGGTATCCATTCTTGGCACCTTTGGAAAGCAGACGTGAAGAAGCTATTGTAGGTAGAAGAGCTTTAAGCCTATAAGCATTTCTCTGGTATTGCCCAGAAAGATGCTTTATCTTGGAGTAAACTGGCATCTACAATTCCTGAGGTCGATCCTATTTGCCACCCCCCCCACCTCTTAAGTCCTTGTTATCTAAAGCAGGCACTCTCAAGATCAATGTGGGTGGAGCCCTCTTTTCCTGAGGTCGATCGATCCTAAGCCATCTCTTTCGGTGATATCCAAAATTCTCCCTCCCTTCGGCAGGAAGATACGGATGCTCGCAAGCGGCCTTCTTTCATTTCCCGCCAGCTTGATCTGCTGTGGGTCTCCAAATAGAGATTTCTCTTCCCCAAAGAAGATGTTTTGGATATGTATCTGGCAAGCAGATGTTCTTTAATGTTTAGATCTCTAATGTCATCTCTGGAGGAGTGGAACGAGCGTGCCTGCTCTTGCTCCTAAGAGGCACGCCATGCGGTGGATGCCAAGATCAACAACCGAACTTTGGCGGCGGCCATAGGAGGAAAAGTGCTTGGGCTTGGTGTTGCTCTCCAGGTTAGGCACTTTTCTCGCTCCGTTCTGCAGCCTGCTTCCTTTTTTCTTTACGAATTGTACTAGACTTCCTTGAAATCTTCACAGGCGCCTTTTAGATTTCTTTCATGGATTCTCTAACCTCCAACTCAGAACACAAAACCGAGAATTCATCTGCGATTCGATTGTGAGGTCAATGAACGACACTGTAGGTATTAGGTAACCTCGTATCTCCCTCAAACCCTGCCCTGCTTTGTGTTTTCCTGTTATCCACAACTGGTGCTCACAACTTGTTCGATTTTATGCTCGACGGGCCTACTTTTATCCGGTTAGTTAAAAGTGCTTTGGCTAAGAAGTGTATCTTCATGATAGGAGGTGTTGTGTATCATATTTGTACGTATGTTAGGAAATCCTTGGTCTACACGTTTTTTTCATCATTCCATTTTCTCTGTAATGAATAAAGTTCGTCAATTTCTGTTGATCTCCTTCTAGTTACTGATGTCATGCATGAAAGTGGAACACGAGTTATTCTGTATCTATACAGGATGGAGATATGGCTAGCAGGAATGAAAGGAGACTTGTTGCGGTTTAAGATAAATGTGGTAATGCACCTGTGATTGTTTATGACATCGACGTCGGCTTCTTTGCATATGTATGTTTTGCAATGGTAAGTTATTATTGCTTCAAAATAAGATTGTACGAGGATGAAACGTAAATAAAAACTGAAGTGTCTGATTATATAGCTTTTGGATTCAAATGAAACTTTCAACAATAGTTGATTTCTTTGTTTTATAATGCACTAGTCTTCACATGGGTGAGGTGATATGTGCTACAAGGCCATCTCCCTCTCCCTCTCCAGATTCCCTGGCACAAAATCAAAAGAAATTCTCCAATATCAATTTTTAAAATTTACATTTCGTGACCTTTTAAAATAAAAGAAATATTGACAACAGAAGCAAAAATTGAGTTTCAGAATTTTTTGGACATTATCTCCTCGAAGTTGGAGCCGAAGACTTCATCCAGGGAAGGAAGTTCGAGCAGCATTGCACTTTGCAAGTCCCATATTGCAGAATATTGTTGGGTCAGGCAGTTCATATTTACATACATTGACTCCACCTTGGCCTCTGCTACTGCAATCTCATATCTGGCCGTAGTCAGTGAACTTGCAACCTCTTGTCGCTGGGCTTTAAGTAGAGCAAGCTGATCCTCCAAGTTACCAATGGTTTCATCTAATTCCTCCTGCTTCTGCTCAAGAGCAGTTATTTCAGACTGAGTTCTTGTTATCTCCTCCTTGACTGGGGTAATGGCTGAAGTGAACTCCCTCAACTGTGCCTCCACATGTATCTTGTAATCATCCGCATGATGCTCTATGTATTCTCGCTTTTTAGCAAAGACCAGCACAAGATTAGCAGCCTTTACCCATGTGTCTAAAGGATAGCCTAGGCTATGGAGACCCATGATCATCTTGTTCAGCTGCACCTCCAATACATTGGATGGCAGGGTGGAGTACGATGGGCCAAGTCATATAAAGTTCGAAAATAGCGTTGATAGCCGGAATCTGGATCGCTGCTGATCAATGGTGGTGAGGTTGGCACTTCAAGATGGACTTCAATGGAGACCTTTGCCCAGTTGATAGTGGACAACGGGCTGGGACCTATACCTCCAGACATTGCATCAGTCCTCTCTGTCCTCATACTTTCCTCAGTTCCATCTTCTGCTAGATTTAGACAATCTAATTCTTCATTGGCTGGAGCATTTCGAGTAATTTCTTCTTCTTGGGTTGGGCTTGGGATCTCACATTTTTTAGATCAACCTGGGACCTTGTCTTAGCAAATTCATCATTTTTATCTGAGCACGAGTTGATTGGAGTAGGCATAGCCTCTGCACCATAAGCAGGGGATGCTAAAGGAGGCGACATTATAGTCTCTGTTGTGCGTGCTAAGTTCTTTCTTCAGAATCCTCAAATGGGGATGTCGTTCTTTCGTCTGCCATATCTAACAAGAACGATATGTAACGTCTATACATATAAAACACCATGAACAAGGGTATATAAAAATGAAAGAACAGATTAACCCCATGGCAAATCATTCCTCACGAATGTGCACAGGTAAGCACAGGAGAAGGTCAAAATTCTAAGAAAGTATCAAGATCAGGGATTTTTTTCCCCTCATCGCCATGATAAAAAAAGCCGCTTTTGTTAGTGACCTGTTGTTGGGGCTGCAGTAGTGATGGTGCCTGCAGCTGCTTCTCCTTGGTCGCTTGGCTTATTTCCTCCCTTGGTTGTAGCAGGGTGTGTGGTTCTTGCCAATTTTGATTTAATCTCCTCCAGTTGCTGCAGCACTTTCTGTACCTCCGGCCTCTCATCCGGTGAAGCACCCACACACTCCAAAGCCAGCTTCAGTGTGTCCCGAAACTCACGTTGTGCTGTCATTTCCACCTTGGTGATCGATGCAATCCACTGCGTCAAGTCTAAGCCCATTGGCGACTTCCCTGTCAAAAGCTCAAGTATGATCACCCCAAGGCTGTAAACATCGGTCTTGGTGTTTGCCCTCCTGAGTTTGGAGAGCTCGGGGGCATGATACCCAGATGCCCACGTTGCTTTCATCATGTTGTAGTTGGCAGCAGGGGATAAGACCTTGGAGAGGTCATAGCCTCCAATCTTGACGTTGACATCATAGTCCAATAGGACGTTTATACTGTTCAGATTCCCATGAACCATGTTCCCTTGTGTGTGAAGATAGTGCAAGCCTCTTGTGATTCCAATTGCAATGTTCAGCCTTGTCGGCCAATCTATGGGCGTGCCATGGCCCCGAGCTACATGCAGCACCAATCAGAAATGGTTCAAAACATTATAGGGAGAATTTTTTAATCTTTTCTTGAGGAAACTAGAACCAGTTTGGCTCTGCCGAGCTTACCATGTAGAAAATCTGAGAGATTTCCCTTAGGCATATAGTCGAACACCAGAAACTTCTCTCCTTCGTGGTCGCAGTGATAGGCTATGGGTGCCAAGAGATTGGGGTGTCGAATCTTTCCGAGCACATTGACCTCGGCCACCAATTTTTTTGCATTTTCCACCTGCCTCAGCCACCTCACGACTACCTGATCCCCACCCTCGAGCGAGGCCTTGTACGTAGCCCAGTAGGTGGTCTTTCCCAATGTCTCTGCTGTTGCCCGCATGAGTCCCTCCAATGTAAAAACACGATGGCCATCAAAGTGCACTAGGCTGTTACTCGTCTCCGACACTCTTGAGGGCCCACCAGGTGTCGCTGGTCCCTCCCATTTACTGGCTGAATGGTCAATCGTATTGTTTCGGCTCAAGTCACTTACCTTCCTGTTCAAGTGGCAGTACATGACACAGTGTGCAGGAATCAAATCGGATAAATCAAATTTATTCTTTATATTTTTATTAATACTTTATATTATGAATATTTAATCATGTAATCATATATATATATATATACAAGCATACAGAATATAACGATTTTTATTTTTATTTTTATTTTGTATACATATAAGTCATTAAATATATATATATATATATATATATATATTATAATATAATATAAAATTTTAATTTAAAGTCAAATCAACGGTTCAACTTAATGAATAAATTTAATTCTATTCAATTTGAAAAAAAGTTTTAAATTGAATCAAATCGAACCGTGTTCATTCTTACATATTTCTATCTTCCATGTTTCCCCTCCAATCCGATTTAAGTTTATTTGGAGTCAAAGGGGGCCCTATATATATTGTTTGATGACGATGAAAAATTAGTTTCGCATTAAGGTTAGGGATGCAAAATGATATGGTGAATCTTAAAACATATAATATCATTTGGATCCCAATATGCGATCATCTTCCCTTCCTAAAATAAAAGTAGCATGCTGAACAATAAAACACACGATTTATTTCGCCCATCGAGGAACAAAAATTAAAGGTTGTAGCTTCTTACGATCGAAATGCGTTATCGTCTTCATATAAAAATGATTAAAATTTTCATAATATCGTTTGTCCTAAGTGTTATAATGTTTCGGAAAAAGAATAAACTCTCCAATATTTTTTTTAAGACAAGGAATAAAGACCATAGTTTGTTTCGACCTTAAACATGTTTGCAATGGGCCCATGAACATGTCGGCGGAGAAGGTTCTTACTTTGTTTTCCACCACCGGAGGGGAGTGGCAATCCACCGGAACGAGGGGATTTCCTCGTACTCGCATTGCGTCCAGGGAAACCTGCCGTCGCCGCCGTAGGACTCCACATCGGAAACCAGGGAGGAAGAGGAAGACGAGGCCCCGGAGGACCGGAACGAGACGTCGCTGGCCAGGGCGGCGGAGCCGGCGCGCGACGAGGATACCCGGGGCTCCTCCTCTCCTCCCGGCCAGCGGAGGTGCCGATCTCGCTCTCGGCTTCGCCTCCATGGAGGCGGGACTCTGCTTCCCTTGCCATCTCCTTCCCTGCAATCTCACTTCTCCCTTGACAGGGGTCTTTAAGAAGGTGAAGGTGGCTTGAAGATGGCCCCGCAGACTAATTGCCGGGGCATCGTTTTTAAAGCCTCCGGGAGGTGCTGACGTCAACGTGCTTGCCGTGAGGTTCTTTAATATTTTAATGATAGTATTTTCTTAAAGAGATAAATTAAAGTGTCCTTATTTGTAATTTAAAACTTTTAATCACTTGTTTCCCCTCTCGGAATTCATGAAAAATTCCCTCTAAAGTTATATTACGGGGAGAGTCCTTCCCTCTCTGGAATAAACGGAAACGACATTTTCTCTTTTTTGAGATGATTATATCATGTGAAAATTTTAAAATTATTTCACGTATCATTCAAAATAGTTGAACTGACGCTTCTCAAAATATAAAAACTATTATCAATTAGAAGTTGCACCAAACAGATATATCCCGATACCTATTCAAGCATCGTACATCAAATTCGTGTGCGCAACATCTGCGTGTGTTCTCAAGAACTCAGAATAGTGGCGTTGGATTGTGGGCTACCCTCATCGCTTTCACACTGCTAAAAGTCCCCCCGCTGTGTGTAGTTTCATGCTCACAACGTGTTCGATTTTTAATGTCCGCAAGCTCTCTCACGAGGGCTTAAATATGCTTGTAAGAAGTGTTTCTTATTAATCATTGCATTGAAAGGGGAAAATGTTAATTTTTCTAGCGGCAGAAGAGCCAGCAGCAGCACGACGTCGTGGAGGAGGAGACCGAAAGGTCGATCATTTTCTACTCCTTCCTTTTGTAAGGCCATCTACATCAGTGCAGGAAAAAATCTTTGAGTAAATTGTGGGGGGGGGGGGGTGGAGAGAGAGATGGGCAGTCATTATATTTTGAGAAGAAACAGAATCACAACGAATACATCACGAGGAATAGTTTGAGTTCATGCATCGATGAGAAGAAACAGATAAGACATTTAAATAAAATCAGGTATGACAACAATTTTGCCCCCACTTTTCCCTTTCTACGTATGCAATGATCTCCGACAGCTGGTGCATCATTTTTCTAGGGATCTGCCCCGACTGCTTCGCCCCTGCGG
The DNA here is from genome assembly GCA_022559845.1 of Amorphophallus konjac. NCBI lineage: Eukaryota > Viridiplantae > Streptophyta > Magnoliopsida > Alismatales > Araceae > Amorphophallus > Amorphophallus konjac. The sequence goes on from CM040127.1 coordinate 37,727,737, forward strand.
TCATCGTCTCTTTATTGATCGTTCACAAATGCAAGTGGAAGTGACGTAGTTGCCCGGGCATTGTTTTTGGAGTCTCCGGGAGGAGCTCGCGTTAACGTGCTTGCTCTGCTGCGAGGGACACCGTCACCGTACAAAAAACCTAGCAGACTTCACTGTTGTTGATTGAGAACATGCTTGAGAAAGTTTTCAATTTTTTAAAAAATATACACTAATTTAAAGTTAAACTTATAAACAACCTTACGTTATCTCGTTTCTTATGTTATCTCGTTTTTAACTTACAAGTGTTGTTTTAGAATTAATAGATATGCAAAAAGTACAGGAATGGGTTCCAACACTCGGGTATTTCTTAGGATTGGAGCATAATTGTATTTTGTTATAATCTTACAAAGCTTAATGCTTGGATTCTAGACATGAAGTGGGTGCAAGGTTACGGAGCACGCAATTTTCAATTCTTGACTATCCATCCCATTGGTTGGTAGAAGGCAAGCAAGCGGAAGAGTGGCGGGCTTTATATATATTTCTCTAAACTTAGTTTAGTGATTAATCTCTCAATTCTTATTATTATTTTAAATTTTCTTACAATCTTCTAACTCTTATTAAAAAGTAAGATTTTTTACATGAAAATCATCTTAAAAAATAAATTTATAAAAAAACTCATTCCTAAAAATGCATTAGCATATATATCACTTAGTTAATTTAAATAGTGCATAAATATCATTTAAACGTGATTTTCTTACGAGTTGTTAGTAAAAAGAAGTGACATGTATATAAATAAATATGACATTTTTGCACAATTCAGATTACACAGTGATATACATACTAATGTATTTTTAGGAATAGTTTTTTTACAAATTCACTTTTAACAATGGTTTCCATGCAAAAAACCCTAAAAAATATTTATGATTTACAACAATCAAAAAAATCTTTCATAAAATATTTCATCTAAAAGTGACATAATAATGAAAAAGATAAAAATATCCTCTCTCTCTCTCTCTCTCTCTCTCTCTCTCTCTCTCTCTCTCTCTCTCTCTCTCTCTCTCTCTCTCTCTCTCTCTCTCTCTCTCTCTCTCTCTCTCTCTCTCTCTCTCTCTCTCTCTCTCTCTCTCTCTCGTTAGCCCCATAGAGGTGAGATGATGTCTCGAGCAGGGATGGGAGAAGGGAACTTGTCAGAGGGGGAGGGGGGATATCAAGAGTAGGGAGGGGGGAGGGGGCTTGCCAGAGGGGGAGGGAACAGTCTAGAACAAGGAGGGGGAGAGGGATTGCCGGAGTGGGAGGGGCGACATCTAGAGCATGGAGGGGGAGGGGGGCATCTAGAGCATGGAGAAAGAAGGGGGGTCCATTGGAGGGAGAGTGGGGAGAGGGCCATTTGGAGTAGGCAGGGGGGTTTGTGTAGTGACCCAAGATCCGGATACCGGGAAAGTCCGATACCATTCGAATCCTGACTCACCGCCCACGAGCTGGGAGGGTTCGGAAGGGCTGAAAGGAGTGTGGAGGCATAAAGAAATAGGAAATAAAGCAGGACAATTCAATAATATATAGAAATAAATAAACAACTACTACAACAGAGTCCAGTCCAACAGAAAGTACAGTCTAAAGCAGAGAAAACGTACCACATGCCAAGTGAACACTCGGCCCGACGAGCTGGCAACTGAGAACCTCGAACAGCACCCTCGAACCTCGAGGAAGAACCGCCACACCTGAGAAACAGAGGTGAGCCTCCTGTCACTAGCCCAGTAGGGATCCCGCGGAACCCCAACTGAGAACAACGGCGGCACGGAATGCTGTAACTACAAGAGCAACAGTAACAGCAGGAACAGTAAACCCGGTGGCCGGTCGAAACTCGGCACTACAGCTACTCCTACTGTACCAGAAACACACCCCAATCTCGTGGTCGGGGGCTACCGAACCACACTAGTACCACTTACCGAAGTAAAATCTACGGCAACCCCGCCATAGAGGCTTGTCTCCCGGGACATGGCCAACCTAGACACGCTGTTCAATGTGCAATCCCGACCATCCGGTCGCGGACACCGCACCAACAAGACGCAACCTCGGTAAAGCTACTAGCACCATTCTCACGGCACGAAAACTGACACGTGCGCGACGGTGAGACAACCGGAACTCAACGGTCTGCACGACAGAAACCCGAAGGTCCAAGTCATAGAGACTGACAGTCTGTCACTCCCGACTCGACAAGAGTACCTCCCACTAGAAGCACAGTCGGTAGCGTCCCCTGATGTCTTACACCGCACCGCAGGTGAACTTCCTGACGTGGTAGCGCCTACCAGAGGCACGAACACCGTACAAGTAACCACAAAGCAAGTGACTAGTTGGGGTCATGCTCGTCAGCGCGTGTCCACTGCCCCCAACCACATGTGCACACACAGACCATGCGTCGTAGGTTTGGCCTCTGACTGGTTTTCCCCTTAGCCGGACTCTGGCTACAGACGTAGGGCCCGACGGAAACCAGTCTAAAAATCGTCCTCAGGGTAAACCCGTACACCTACTCCCAGGTGAGACCAGTACACGCGTACTGGTAGGCTACGACTAGTGGAGGGTCACTGAAGGAGTAGACTCTCAAGTCAACGGAAAACAACGTCCGAACCCGACGAAGTACGGGGACCATCCCACGTACCAGCACCGTCGCACGGTGACCACAGTCGGAGAAGAAACGGGACTCACAGTCCACCAAGAAACGCAAAAGTACGGTTCCCAAGGTAGCTCACAGGCCGCCAAACCGAACCCCACTCTCAGGGAACAATGGGAAACCTCCAACTCTAGGCTGGACATCTGGACTTGTGGGCCAAGGCCACACACATGGCCCACACGGAAAGCACAGAAACACGATTCCCAGGGCAACGCACAAGCGGCCAAGCCGATAACTGGACTCGCAGTCCAAGGCCAAACACATGGCCCCCTCAGGAATCATCTTCCAGGAAAACTTACGGCATGCGGGGGAGACCCCACCGCACACACACTGATACACGGTGACTCGGTCAAGCGTAACACAAAAGCCCGGCACACGAGGAGTCACCTGGACTCTCAAACCCACGGGCACGCTAAATGAGGTAGCACGGTCCGCCCGACACCCTCAAAACACGGACACAGAACCTTCGGGGTGTCTGGGACATCCAAGAGACCGTAAGTCGACCACTGGGTCGCAACCGGGTCCACTAGGGACCTACACAACGTGAAATAATCGCGGCAAGCACGAAGAACTGCTTCGACGCAACACAGTGTCTAGCGGTCTACCTCTGGGTCGTCACAGCTATAACGGTCCAAGGCTAGACCGTCACAACACTCTAACGGTCCAACACAGGAGCGTTACGCGAGAGGGGCAACACCGGCTGTGACGCACCCATCCTAGGGCGTCACAGTGGATGGGTGCGTCACAGCCTCTAACAGACCAGGCCTGGTGCGTTAGAGGACAGAACGAAACAGGTTGTGACGCACACCCCTCGGGGCGTCACAGCCTCTGACGGTCCTACCTAGGCGCGTCAGAAGAATGGGCTACGTCAGCTCTAACGCTCCCATTCAGGCGCGTCACAGTGATCTTACGGTCTTACCTAGGCCCGTCAGAGACTCGTGACACCAACGGTCTGAAAACACGAGAACAGACGTAGCAGTCGAACCCAGGCGCGTCACACCCTCTGGCGGTTTATCGTGGGACCGTCAGAGCGACCGACGCCCTGCCGACAAAACAGGACCCTGTGACGCACCCTCCTTGGCACGTCACAGCACGTAACGCACCCACCCTGGGGCGTTACAGACTGTGACGGTCACTGGAAGGACCGTCACACCGTCCCGAGAACGCTACGGCGGGAAACGACCCAAAAATCGCCCCACGCCCCCATACCTCCACGGGAGAGGGGGAAAACAAGAGGGAAGCCCCCAAATAGCCCCTAGCATGTATCTACGGCCTCGGATCGGCCAAAAACACAATGAAACGGCAGATCGACGCTCAACCCCAAAAATATGGATTTTTTCCAAAATCCCCAAATACGCCTGCTCGGCTCACCACGGCCTACAAAACTCGCAGGAAATGAAATGCACGAGCTGGGGGTCCATCTCTCTACCTCCACCGAAGAAACGATGCACAGTGGACGCCGATCCACGAAGAAAATGCCCTGAAACCCTCGCCGCTCCACGAACCCGCGGCCGAGCTTCCACGCGCCACCGGCCCTCGATCCTCGACCCATTCCCTGTTCCTCGCCTCCCGCCATCGCCGCCTCGCCCTCCTCCGCCACCGTCGGCCGCCCGGGGAGAGGGGGAGAGAAAGAGATGAGAGAGAGTGAGAAAGAGAGAATGAGAGGGGGAGTGAGAAAAAGGGTTAATATATAGAAAAATCCAGAAATTCTAGAAATTCAAAAAAATACGAAAAATTACCTCTGCGATCCTCGGGAAGAGCACAACGCGTAGGAACTGTCTTGGAGTCGGAGAATGCCACGGTTCGCCTTGCACAGAGTTCCGAAGGCACATCAGGGAAAAACACGTGTAAAGCGTAAAATACACTCCGAGACCCACTACAATGATCCAAAAAAAAATATCCGAAAAACTCGGGGCATTACAGCCCTCCCCCCTTAAAGAAATTTCGTCCTCGAAATTCAGGACTAGCACCAAGTCACAAGGGAAGAACACCTTAACCAACTGACAACGCCGTCAGAGCCCCAGCACAGAAAACCTCGATTCACACGAAAAGCTCCGGACCTGAGGGACGCAGCTATACAATCACAAACAACACCTCGCTCCGCGTGCCATGCACACCGGCCATTAGAGCAGGCATATACCAAAGGACACAGTCCGGCATCACCTCAGACACCACGAAAACTAATCATGACACCGCTGCCACCATCTCGCCCACCGAGGAGACACATCCCTCGCACGAGAAATAGCTATCGATCCGTCCAATGGTCAGCAGTCAAATTACACATCAGCTTCACAACCAGCTGACAAGTCGCACACCATTCTCAAGGGAACAACCTATACAGAGCCTCCATCAGCTCACGCAGCCATCTCAACAGATCGCAACCTGAACATCGGCTCAACACCAAGAAGCACCCCACACCTGGCAAACCGAAAGCCAGACATACCACTGTGCCAACTCTCCCAGAGCCCAGAAGATAAACTTCGACAGAGCCCATATCCCGTCCGGAAAGGCACATCACGGAAACGACCACCAAAGGTCTCACCGATACACGGCTCTTACCGCTCACGATGCACAACCAACAGCACATTCTATCTGTGAAAAGACCATCCACTGGTCGCCAGATACACATCAACGGGAAACCTCCACCGGCCCAACGGGCACGATCCAACCCACAGCAGGTCATCCGCTGACTCACACACAGACAATCATCACATCACGAGCTGAACTTCTCTCGGACACCGCCTCCGAACTCGATCATCGCACCAACTCGACCCTCTCGGGGGCACGATGAAACCAATTGACAAGATCCTGGCGTCTTTGGTCATCACCTCACTTGACTCAGACTTACAGGGGAACCATCCCATGCTGGTCACCAAACCAGGGATAACCATTGTTGACGCGGGACGGCGTCGGGGGAAGGATCGACGGCAATCCGATATCACGAACAGGACGGATAACTTGCTACCTCGCGTAGCTCGGCCTCACGCCGGACGGTCTCACACCGGGTGACACACTCAAACTCACAAAGAGAAAGAGAGAAGGAAGAAGGCAAGAGTGGAGAGCTCTTACGTGGGTTCAAAAACTTAATCTTTCCATCATGCCTTAAACCATTACATGAGCCTCCTTTATATAGGAGGAGACTATAGCAACCACACCCTCAAACTTTACAAATAGCATATATGTCCTTAGCCTAATAAACCAAACCCACCAACCCACTATTGACTTTGTGGGTTTAATAAAATTAAAATACAATAACTTTTGACCAACCTTACCTAATAAAATAAAAAAAAATAATACATGTAGTAAATACATGTATTTTACACGCGTACATACTCAATACTCAAATACATACAAGTATCTACTCAGGACGCCGAGTCTTCGAGTGAGTCTCCAAGCCATAAGCTCAGTGTCGGGGTAGTGCGGTGTCGGCTCCGAGTGTGGGGCCCGGTAGTGGGCCCGGTGTCCCCACCAACCCTCCCGGGGCGGCTGGAACTCGAGGCGCTGGAGATCTTCCCGGCAGATCCAGGAATCATCAGAAGGTGGACGGTCCCGCCAGCGGACAAGGTAGCGCTGGTACACCCTGCTCCGTGTAGTGGTTGTGAACGACGTCACGCGGAATTACCGGGGGAGGCGAAGCGGAGCGCGCGAGGGGCTCGTTTTGCTGCAACATAGAAAGAAGAGAGAAGAGGAGAGAGACCACCACGGGAGATTACTCGGGCGGGGCGTGCGGGACAGATGCAATGTAATAAGAGATGGGGATTAAACGGCCATAGCGGGAAATGACTCTCCGCGATCTCGGGGGATGGAAAAAGTGCAGAATTTAAGTGACAGAAATTTAAACGGCCATTGCAGGAAATGACTCGCCGCGACCTCAAGAATATAACAGATATAAGAATAACACAAAATATTAGTGACAGAAATTTAAACGGCCATTGCGAAAAATGACTCGCCGCGGCCTCGAGAATATAACAGATATAAGAATAACACAGAATATTAGTGACAAAATTTTAAACGGCCATTGCGGGAAATGACTCGCTGCGGCCTCGAGAATATAGCAGATATAAGAACAGTACTGAATATAAGTGACGGAAATTTAAACGGCCATTGCGGAAAATGACTCTCCGCGGCCTCGAGAATATGATGTGATTGCCAGGGGCCGGAGACCCCAAAATAAAGGAAGTGATCACGCCTACCTCAAAAGCGGGAGATGGCGGGTTGCTTCTTCCTCTCCCTTCGGCCGATCGATGGAGAGGGCTTTCCTTGGTTACCCTTGCAAAAGAAGAAACAGACAAATAACATGTGGATCAGAATAGATGGCAGTGTAGTATTAGTCCCTTGATGAAGAATAATGAAATCGTGGCAAGACACACACCTGGTTGGTGTTATTTTTAAACCCCTCTCAGACACGAGTAGGAGGAAAATGCTATGATGAATGGGGGATCATGCAAATGTGCATAAAAATAGATCTTCCTTATGAAAGGAGATGACGGATAACGGGATGATGCATGTGATGAAAATGACAAAAGAGAAGGGGAGAGAATGGCTTATTGAAGGTGCCGATGGCGGGATATGGCGGAGCTTCTGCAGCGTGGGGACGACGTGGAAGCAGAACGGATGGAGCTAGCCTTCCTCTCGAGAGCGCGGGTACCCGAGAAGCCGGCAAAACCTCCCCCTGTAAAAGACCCACGGGTTAGAAATGGGATCTGGCAGAGTCTCTCCTTCCTCTGTCAGATCTGAAGCCCCTTCCCTTCGAGGGAGGGGGTCCTCTATTTATAGAGGGGAGGCGGCTTGAGGCGTCCAGGGACCTGGGCGCCTCAAGATGGGGGCGTCCAGGACCCTGGACGCCTCCATCAACACATTAAATATTTTTTATTTTTTGATTTTTAATATTTTTATGAAGGCATCCAGGAGACTGGACACCTCAATGTTGAGGCGTCCGGTGTAGATTCTAAGAAATCCACTTAGAACAATTAAAAGAATAAAAATAAGCATGCACGAGGTGCTAATAAGGAGAGTGATCGCCAGAGATGCGAGGGCCTCAAAGGATATAAACAATAACAATCAAGGGAGGGATCACGAATATAAATACCTCAAATGCGGGGAGATTGTGAGTGCTCCTTTCTCTTCCGATCGGCCGGCCGATGAAGAGAGTTTTCCTTGATTGATTACCCTTGCAAAAATCAAAGACAACAACCAATAAAGAATATGGATTAGAACCAAGGTGAGTGTAGCATCAAATTCATAATAAAGATGAGCATGAAAATCATGTATGAGAACACACCTTATTGGGTGTTGGCCCTTTAAACCCCGATGCAAAAGGGTATGGGAGATATGATGAATGATATGTAAATAGGTGTGAGTGCAAAGTGTTGCACTGTGAGGAGGTTCTCAAACGTGGTTGAGAAAGTAGAGATGAATATATGAGATGTGTGCATGCTACTAATGCAGTTAAAAGGAAGAAAAAATATATAAAAGAGAAACTAGGAGGAGTAAGAAAATCCTGGGGGTTTTTCTCTGTTGATGGCTTTAGATCTTCAGTCGAGAGAAGCCTCCGAACGATAAAGCTTTAGATGCAAAGAGACTTCTCCTTAAGTCGACGTTCGGGCAGCGTCTCCCTGTAAAAAAAAGAAATCTCCTCCTCCTTGAATGAGAGCCGCAGGGTTCTATTTTATAGGGCACAAACCACAAATTCGGTGGGATTAGAACGGGCAATAATCAACTACGGCAAGGACTCTACTTCCTTAATCCAACAGGGTGATCAAAACAGACAGGGAACTCTTCAGGAAAGGTTCTTTCGAATAGGACACGGAAGGGTAAAAGACGACTCTCAGACGGGCGTTAATTGAAATTAACGACCTACCTTGAGGCGTTAATTCATGGATTTAATTTTAGTAATAAAATCTTCCTTATTTAAAAATGATGAAGAGACGCCTGAAGGATAGACGTTAATTATCAACGTCCTTTAGATAAAATTCCAGAAAATGACGCCTCCACTGATAGGCGTCCATTGCAAAAGGGGCGTCCTTGAGCAAGCCGTTAATTCTTAAAGACGCCCTTGCTCAAGGCGTGAATTAAAAAAAGGACGACTTTCATAGGGGCGTTATTTCTGTTTTTGTGGGTGGCAGAGACGGTGGGAAATAGAGACAGAAGACAGAATGTATAGACTTTAGCATTGTGAAAGGATGGATGTGTAGACTTAGGAAGTGAAGGAAGGATGTATAGACTTAGGACGCATGGAAGGCAATGTATAGACTTCGTGGCTGTGAAGGCAATGTATAGACTCTGGCTGGATAAAGGAAGAGGATGTATGGACTTTGGCGGAGCAGGATGTATGGACTTGGCTTGTGAGAAGGTGGAGAATGTATAGACTTAGGGGAAATGGATGTATAGACTTATGGGTGAATGAATGAAGAGGAGTGTACAGACTTTATGAAGAAGGACGATGTATAGACTTTGGGAAGAATGGGTGATGTATACTTTGGGAAGAATGGGCGATGTATAGACTTTGGCTGGATGAATGTATGGACTTGGCTGTGAAGGGAAACAGGATGTATAGACTTCGTGAGTGGCTATATAGACTTAGTGGAAATGGATGTATAGACTTTATGAAGACGGTGGAACAGAGGATGAGTGTATAGACTTCATGAAGAATGAGACGGATGAAGAGACGGTGCAGGAAGAGAAGGAATGTATAGACTTTATGAAGACGGTGAACAGTAATGTATGGACTTTAGGATGTGAGACGGAGGATTGTATAGACTTCATGAAGAATGAGACGGTGGGATAGACGGTGAGATGTATAGACTTCATGAAGAATGAGACGGTGGAATGCTTAGACTTTTGAAGAATGAGACGGATTGAATTTTGAGAATTGACGCCCACCCTTAAGTCACCATTTGATTAATCAACGCCTCTACTGGTAGTCGTCCATTTTTAAAAGAAACGCCTTTGGCCAAGCCGTTAATTAAAATGACACCCCCTCTCCTGCCGTTAATTCTTAAAAATAGAGAAAAATGCCCAGGAAATCCAAAAAAATAGGAAAAAAATAGGAAAAGGGAGGAAAAGGGGAGAAATCCAAGAAAAGTGGGAAAAATCACTCAAACAAAGTTAATTTGAGGGTCAAATTGGGGCATTGCGAGGCAATACGAGATGTACTCATAGTAACGTCAATTTTGGCGTGTCTACAGCTGCCCCGCCTTGGCGTCTGCTTTGCAAGGGAGCAGAGCAAACTGAAAAGTAGATGCCAAGGTGTGATGAGACACGCAATCAACATCACTTGATGAGAATTAAATCAAAAGCTCGAGATGAAGCAATCTCGGGAAATTCAATGAAATCAACGATGTTTGGATAAAAGAGGGAGTGTGCACGCGGGCACGAAGGAGATAAAAGAAAATGATCAACTTCCAGTGCGGTGGAAGTACCCCAGGTCACAAACCTGTAGATTTCACCATTGGGGAGCGGTTACCAGCCAATGTGGACGTGCTGCAGCCAAGGTGGATCAAGGGAAAAGATTGAAATAAGAGGATAGAAATCCAAACAAGGAACTTTCGAGAAAATGACCCAAAACAGCGGCAAGGAGAACTGAGGATTCCATTCAGCAATGAATATCTCATATCTTGAAAGATTAAGAACAATTTGACTCTCAAAATCAGCTTATCAGAATGATTTTTCAATATTGATTCAAAGTCCTATATGAATGCATGCTGGGTTTAAAGGAAAAATTAAAACAAATGAAAATATAAGATAATCAAGGATAATATTGCTAAGCTGCCAAGACTGGGTCAAGAAACTGATTTCGCGAGCTGATACTAAGCCGGAGCCCGTTTATCCGCGCATCAACTTGTAAAAGGGAACCATCGTCCCCAGTCTTAGACGGCTCAACGGCCTATCCGTATGACTAAGACACCTCTGGAACCATCATTGTTTTTGATGAAGGGGAACTCAAATTCCAAATTTACCGAAGCCACAAGGTCCTTGATATAATCTAATAGCGTATGTAACATATAGTAAGAATGCATACAGGAAGATGGTGACAGCAATGAGCATGTGGGGAACTGAGAAAATGCAGCACATAATGTAGTCACCGTGGGACCTGAATGATGATGCCCAGACGGTGGGACCAAGGGCTTCTTCCTGCGCTCAAAAGTTCATTAGCCAAGATATGAAAGATAACAAGCAATGAATAAGGCATTTAAGCATAGCAAGCATAGCATGAATCAAAGTATCAATAAGCAATCATAGACATCAAAACACTCAAAGCTTGGTGTGGATAGCATTCAAGCATGTATTAGTAAGGCGAAGCATATTTAGCATGAATATCATGAGTTAAATCATATCATTGCAAAGCATCATTGTTTGTTGTTTTGTCATGAAGATGACAATCTTGGCATGTGAGATTGAGATTGGATGATTAATGATCAAGTAATGCCTAGTGGCAAAGTGATCAAGTGAAATCAGCAGGAGTTGATTAAAAGATTTTGGAAACGAACGATCAGAGTAATGCCTAGCAAATCATGAAGATGTGATCATGATGAAAAAAGGTAGATGACAATAAATGGAGAGGACTCATCCTGTGCTCTTGGTCCTGTGAAAGTTGTTGTCCCTGCATAAGCACTATCCACAAAATACAATGCATTTTTTTTGGATTTTGAATTATGTAAATTTTTATGGGTTTTGGAAAAGATATTATGGATTTTGGAAAATAAAATTTTTATGATTTTTTTTTTTGGAAAAATATTCACTTTTTTTTTGGATTTTGGTTAGAAAATAATCAATTTTTTTGGATTTTGGTTTAGACAATATTCAACAAAAAAATTTTGTTTTTGGATTTTGGTTTAGACTTTGTTAATGCAGCATCAAAAGGTGTTTTTGAACAACTGGCTAGGGGTCCTTGTTCCTTCCCCTTTCGCTAAAATTGTCCAAAGCCGAGCGTGCATTGAAGGGTGGCGCCCTGTAACCGACTGCCCTTGATTAACGGTGCCCCTACCAAGGCCATACCCGAGAAACATTCGGTCTTAGAGGGAGAAAAGAAGAATAATTGAGGGTAAACTTTATGCAGGATGGGAGATGTCGGGACTTGAATTCCTTCCAAGGTATTTCCCCTCAAAGAGGTGGTCTGTTGCGCCGGGGCTTTGTGCCTTTGATTTTTAGACCCTTGACATGCATACGACCAGGGTTTTCCCTGCGGGGACTTTGCCACTCTTGTCATGCCATAATTCATACTTTTGCATTTATCAAAATTTTTGAATTTATTTTCATAATAGCCCTTTTGGCGAGATGTATATCATGAAATTCATATGAAAACTCATATTGATTTTGGGTCAAGACTGCCCCTATTTGAGACTCCTCTCGTATTGGGGATCACCGAAGTTGGTCATCTCATCCGTCAACCTCTTGCCCCTGCATGCGGCTGAGTAAAGAAAAGAAAAGACTTTCAGATATACTCATGGCATGGCCAAAGTAGCAACGGTGTTTTATCAAAGGAGCCGACTAAAGGACGCCGTGAAGTGTGTGCGGTGCCCAGCTAAGGGTTGCTCTTAACAAGCGGGGAGAGAATGTTGAATCCCCAGCGCGGGGTTCTTTTATCCAAAGTGCTGCATAGCAAGCCTAAAGACTCTTTTGACAATGATTTAATTAAGATAAAGGTTTAAAACACCACTTTTAATCTTGTTAAGAAGCACTTCATTTTGAAAATCATGCGTGAAGCAATGAGGGAATGATATCATAAAAATGCGTACTTACGCCAACATATTACCTTGCGATCTTTGTTGAAGCAGCTGCCATGAGAGGCGGGGTTGATCATCGCGGGATAGTCCTCTTAGGCAGATAAAAGGATTGGAAGCCAAGGTTTGAAGTGGCTTAACAAGAAGGAGTGGTGCCAAGACCAGACTCAGACGAATAAGGAGAAAAGGAAGAGAGGCAAGGGCTAGAACTCCCTTACTAAGGCGCGGAGACCCTGATCACATGAAAGGTCTACAGAAGAAGCGGAGAATTAAGAAGAGGAGTGAGGACTAAAGCCTCGGAAGCAGTGGGAGAAAGGGCAGATGCCCAAGGCAGTGAATGTGGAAGAAGTTGGGTCGGACCCAGGATCAGGAGGAATTAGAAGAAGAAATTGATAGATGGAAAGAGGCGGATCCGGAGAGTCTGGAGGCAGAGGAGGAGAATCATGAGCGGAAGAAGAATCTGGAGGCTCCGGTGGAGGATGTGATATCCTGGAGGAGCAGGAAGATGAAACGGAGGAAAGATGGAGGGTCGGGATGCCCCGAAAGAAGATAGAGAGAATAAGATGGAGAATCCGGGGGTTCCGGAGGGATAGAATTAGAAAGGGCGCGATCCCTTGGGAGGAAGGAAAGAGAGTCTGGCGGTTCTAGAGGGGGAAGATACCATGGGACGCAATGCCCAAAGAGAAGAGAAAGATCCGGGGATTCTGGAGGAAGAAGACGGAAAGGGGCACGATGCCCGAGGGATAAAGAGCGGGGTGAAGGATCCGGAGGGTCTGGAGGAAGCAAATACCGAGGGACGCGATGCCCTGGGAGAATCAGTAAGAAGCCCAGAAGATCCGGACTTGAGGGTGCGTAAGGGCGCGATGCCCAAAGAGCAAGATCCGGAGGTTCCAGAGGGGGAAGATACCATGGGACGCGATGCCCAAAGAGAAGAGAAAGATCCGAGGAATACGGATGCAAGAGCTAGAAAGGGGCGTGGTGCCCTGAGGGAAGATCGGAGGGGGCACAATGCCCGACGAGTGTAAGGGGACCTGGAGATCCCGAAGATAGGAAACGTGGGGGATTCGGAGATTCTAGAAGGCGGGGAAGATATGGGTTTGGAAACCCGGGAAGGAAAAAGTGCAAATGCATGTGGATGCAATGCAACGGATGCGATGGATGCATGGATGCAACAGAATGTATGAGATGCAAATAATATGAAGAATATGAAGGGCAAGAGGATGAGATCCTCCTCCTTACCCTTGCAGTGGCCCATGAAGAAAATGTGAGAGACGAAAATATGGGTGGAATTGAATAGAAGGTGGATAAAATAGTGGAAGGCCCCTTAGCACCAAGATAACCGCCCCTCCATGGTAGTGAAAATGTATAGCCAATTGGCTCAATGGATAGAGCAAAAGCCCATGATGAAGCTTCAAAGGTAAATGACAACTCCCTTAAAGAGTGAAAAGTAATAGTGTGAGAGAGTTAAAAAGTTGGGATAGGAAGCATTGTGTTGTCCAGGGATTGTGACATATAGGGAGTGTTGAACAAAATGGTCATTCGCCCCTTGTATGGAAGAAAAGGTTCAAGATTTGAAAGTTGGAACAAGGGGTGCCCTGCCCGGCCCTTGGGCGGCATAGGCCTACATGGCATCAAAGCTTGACATTCTCTCTTAGTGAGCAGTGGCGGCGACTTGGCCTCTTCAATCATGCTCGGCACGACAACCTGGATTGGCATCCGGCAAATAAACTCTTGCATCTTGAGTAGCTCGTCCGTGGCCAAATCCTTCTTGCCTGGCCCTTGATTATCTTTGGCACAAGTACTTACAGAAGAACTCCAATTCCGAGTAGTAAAGGGAGGTGAAGCAGAGGTGGAAGGCTCCATGGATGGTGGGGATGTAATGGAAGGTGTTGGAGAAAGGATGAGTGGAAGCGAAGGTTCAAACACGTCGAGCTTCTCCCTTTGTCCAAAAACAGTCGGGGTTGGCTCGAGTGCAAAAAGGGGTAGATCCTGCTTAGGACTAGCCACGGGTAAGGGTGATGGGTTAAGTGGTGGAATAGGAGTGGCTAGGTTATGGGTTAAAGGTATAATGGAGGGCCGAGGTGGCGGTAATGGGAGGTTAATTGAGGAAGGTTCGGTGGTGGGTTTGCTGGAGGCCGGTGTTGTGGAGGTTGATGGCATAGTGGGAGGTATAAAAGAAGGGGGTTTAGTGCGGAGGAAATGCCGCATGTGGCGAACGGTGTTAGGGATAGAAGGTGACTCATGATGTGTCGGTGTGGGTGATCGAAGTATCGACCCATCATCGTAACACCAGTAAGTCTTAGAAACGGGACTTGGATTGGGGATGGTGGCTTCGTCCTGAGCAAGGGGTTCATCAAGTGGTAGCGAAGGGAGAGGGAAGCGAAGGAAACTCGGAAGGGGTGCTTGCAGAGCTTCGTCGTATGCCGCCTCAAATTCTTCAATCGCCGGTTCTTCATTAGCAGGTTCAAGTGGACACCGTAGTGAAGGCGTGTATGTGGGTGGTGGAATGTAATGGTATTGTGTATGTGGAGGTGGAAGGCCATATGCGTGAATTGGGTGAATGGGTGGAGGATGGACGGCGTCCACTTGAACGTTGAAACCCGCCGGCTCTTGCTTGCTCGCACTGTCGATGCTGTAGTCATCTCTCCTATCCTTCCAAGCTTGCTCCATCTTTGTAATGTCATTCAGAGCGGCGTGGAGGGGATTGACTGGAGTAGAAGGAGCGGGCCGTGGGCTCGTAACCCTCTTAAATTGTTCCTCCAACGAAGTGACTTTATCGAGAAGCGTTTGTTGGAGGGGTGTGACCTGAGTAACAGAGGGTTGGCAGGGCCTTGAAGGAGGGGCCGCATAAAAAGGCCGTGAAAGGGGATTAATGGGATGACCCATAGAAGAACCCGGATGGGCCGGGTTGCAAGGAATAAATGGGCCTTGGGGCCATGGTGGAGGAGGAATAGAAGGAGGCGGGTGACGGGCCACCCGAATAGGGGTAGGTGTGGACGAAGGAGGCGGGTATTGGACCACCCGAGGAGAAGTGTGAATAGGAGGAGATGGGTGATGGGCTACCCGGGTAGAATGTGAATAGAAGAGGGAAGTGGGTGATGGGCCACCCGCGTAGGATTGGAAGGAGGATGAGGGGAATGAGATGCACCCTCAACAACGGCCTTAAGGGCTTGGATTTGTTGAGGGGTGAGATGATCTAATGCATGCAAGATCTGGGAGACCTTCTCATCGTCGGGAGGAGATGGTCCCGTAGGAGTAGTGGCTCGCGATTGAGGCGAGGGACCATGAGATTGGATATTGCCCATGGGTGGGGCAAAACTGTGAAGATGAGGGCGTGGTCCCTTTAAAAGATTATGGTGAGAGTTGTGATGAATATGTTGAAATTGAGGGGAATAAGATGTGCTAGGTTGATCACCCTCATGAACATTAATTGAGTTAAACATGTTGACTTTCTTATCAAGGTAATCCAAACAATGCAATGTGCAATCAAAACAGTTCACAGAGATAGCAAACAAGTTGGGATGGTTACCTTTGATTTCTTTTGTTTGATCCTTGGTGAGTTAAAGTGATTTTTAACAAAGTTGATGTGATCACTCAAGGTCTTGGACCTGATTTCAAATGCACTTCTCCAGTGCTGACTAGGTTGATTCTCACTACGAATGGGCCAACTAAAACCCGGAGACTTCAAAGGTACAACCTGCCCAAGCGTCCGTGAGGGAATCCACGGGTGCGGGGACTTACGGAGGTCTTAGAAAAGGAATTTCCGGTCCAAAGAGACGGAGTGCTCAATGGAGGGTCGTCCCAATCCCAAGAGAGGTGTGTGAGATCCTAGTGTAGAGAGAGGAGGTCTCCCAAACCAATGCAAAGATGAATGCAGCTGGCAGTATCAAGCAGATAACAACACAGAACAAAATGACGACCTGGGAAAGGTCGCTACATCAAGAAGCAACGTCTGAATGTCAGTCACTAATCACTGTGAATAGTGCAAGTAGAGTAAAAATAGCACCTTAAGGTGAGGCGCTACCTATAGAATGGACGCCCGGGAGCAGGGGCGTCAAATGGCAATAATCAACATGAATAAACCATGATAATAAAAATGACGCCTTACAGTAAGGCGCTACTCAAGTGAAAGATGCCTCTGACAGGGGCGTCCAAAGAAAATGACGCCTTGGTAAGAGGCGTTAATTCCTTCTGTCTCCAGAAATAGTCCAACGGCCAGAAATCTCAAATAGGGATAATACCAACAGTAAAACACTCACAATCGCAATATGGGAATCATGGCAATCAGCAACATGAAATGGGATATAACATGCTCATCATTTTTTTAAGAGGTGGATAAATGGAATTTCTAAAAATCTATCAAACTAACCAATCACATAGGGAAAGTGCTACGTGGAGCACAAAGGGAGGTGCACCGTGGGTGCCAAAGGGGAGATGGCACATGTGGGTGCTGTGGACGCACTTTTTATCGATTTTGTTATTTTGTTCGTTTGTTGGATTATTAAGTGCGTGGGCGTGCCAGTCACCGGAGTGACAATTTATTCGGGCTCCGAAGAGCCCATGGTGCGCTCGAGCTGACTTCATCAGACGATTGTGTGGTTCGTGTCAGGACCGAATCCCGTCGCGCCATGAAGGTCACGACGTCATTTACATCCCCCATACGAGGGAATACCCTTGATTAATTGCCGAAATTAGGGGCCCCGCGGCCGAAAAGAATAATACTAATTGTGCAAGAGAGATAAGGAAGGATCACACTGAGGGCCGTATTCAGACCACAAACCGTCGGTCATGTCGGCCACTCGTGGGCCTTTTCATGTTCGGACATGGGTCCGTGAGGTGAAACACAACGAGAAAACCGGGATGAATCCATTCAAATGTCTGCCGAGCACATGGCAATTTTAATGATGATTCGGAAGGCGTCTGGAACAAGAAACAAATCCTGTCCACTTAAGATGTCAGCCCGAGGTTAGGTCAACGCCCGGCCATGTCGGGGTAACTCCCGAGACTCGGGCTTGACCCGAAAGGGCGGCATGGTTGTCCCTTTTGCCCCGGGTCACGGGGAGAGATGGGGGCTGCAACGTGGGCTCTGGCGTCTTTTTATCTGGGGTTTTCTTAGTTATATGTTCTGGAATTTCCAATCTGCTGTTTATTAGTTCTCTATGCGTTTGTTTCGGGTGACTTCTCTCCTTTTATTCATGAGTACTCCCATTGTTATTATTTGTTTATTATTTATATTTATATAATTGTTTATTAGCCCACCCCGCCTCTTTTATTATGATTAACATTATACATTTGGAGTCCTTTTAATTAGCGTAATTTTCAATGATTTATTTGCCATTTGTTAGGGCCATTATTATGTTGCATATGCATATATGTGTAGCGTACCGGCGAAGGGGAACAGGGCATACCGCTGGAGGCCAGGGAGCGTGGCGGCGAAGGGAAACAGGGCGTACCGCTGAGGGCAGGAGGGTGTACCGCTGGAGGCCAAAAGAGCGTGCCGCTGGGGCTCAAGGGGGTGTACCGCTGAGGGCTAAAAGAGCGTGCCGCTGGAGCTCAAAGGGGGTGTACCGCTGAGGGCTGAAAGAGCGTGCCGCTGGGGCTCAAAGAGGGTGTACCGCTGAGGGCTAAAGGAGCGTACCGCTGGGCAATTGAGGGTGTACCGCTGGGAGCTTATTGAAGTGTACCGCTGAAGGGAGGTGGTTAGAGTGTGTCGCTGAAGGCTGCAACGGTGAAGACCAGAAAAGGCGTACCGGCGAAGGGGTGAAGTAATGGGAACATGCCGAAAAAAAGGGGGTTGGATGAGCAGGCCATTGGGGAAACGATTAGAATGCACCGCTGGAGGGCCAATCAGGGCACGGTGATGGAGGTCCAGTCAATCTTCAATTTCTTTTTATCTTAAGGCTTTTCTTTTCTTCTTATTTGATTTGTACATAGTTTTATATAAACTTCTTCCCCTGCTTTGTTCTGTTCGGTCTCCCCGGCACCAGTCGGAAGTTCGAGTCGCCGGGCGGTTGATCAGTTCGGTTCAGTTTTCGTTGTGATGCCGGCAGTGGTTTGATTGGTTGGAAGGTTTTATTAATTATTCTGCTCGTTTGTTGCTTCCTTTTGCCTTACTTAAAGTTTTGTTATCTTCTCACAAAAAAATTCGGCAGCATCTACCCTTGACCCGGGGCGTAAGGAAGGTAAAGGGAACGCACCCACATGGAGTGGTGGAACCCGACAACTGGAGGTGGGCCCCCAGGGGAGCAACACCTTTATAGAACCTCGAAAAACGTGAAGAAAGGGGCTCGGAGGCGAGGCCAAGGAGTGTGTCGCTGAGGGCCTGAAGAGGGTGTGCCGCTGAGGGCTAAAAGGGCGTACCACTGAGGGCCAACGGGTGTGCCGCTGAGGGCCAGTGGGGTGTACCGGCCAAGGGGCGACTGGGTGTGCCGGCGAGGGTCAAATAGCATGTGTACCGGCCAAGGGAGCCAAAGGTGTGTCGGCTAGTGGCTAAATGGGAGGTGTGCCGTTGAAGGCCAAAGGAGGTGTGCCGGCCAAGGTTAGAGGTGTGTGCCTCTAAGGGCCAAAACTGATGTGCCTGCCAGGGGCCGGAGAGGTGCATCGCTGGAGAGTCAAAGGGGGTTAAGTATGTGGGCTGGGAGATCTGTGGGCCATCCAGGAGCATGGGGGAGGGATTGAAGGCCGGGGGAGAAGCCACTTAGCTGTGGTGGACTGGGAGAGAGGGTGAGGGTCTCCCTCCTTCCTAAACCAGTGGTCATAGCAGAGGGCCACGGAAGGAATCGAAGGGCCTATATGGCTAAGGATCGTGGGAGGACGGTCATATAGACACGGAGGCCCCAAGAACACCAGAGAAATGGGGAGACGGAGGGAAGAACGGACAACCCGTTGGAAACCGCGAGGACTAGCATAAGCCAACGAAATCAAAGAGAAAACCCAAGAGGAACAACTTTCATTCATGGGAATCGAGAGGGCACGGCCCTATATACATATCATAGCAAAAAGAATGCCAAAGATAATGCCATTGCCGAGAAAGGGAAAAAGGCCCCAGAAAAGAAAGAATACATAAAAGGAAGAGGGGGAACGGAGGGCAGGAGGGAGGTCAGCCGCCCCTAACTCTCTCCCCATTACATCGAACCCTCCCTCCCTTACTCTTGCTCTCTTCCGGTGGTGGTGGTCGTCGAAGGAAGCTCCCGGCAGGGAGGGAGCCTCTTCTTCTTCTTCTCTCTTCTTCTCTTTTCTTCCGCGTGTATGTGTCTATCCGTCTGCCTCTTGTCTTCTCCCTCTCTTCTCTCCTCTTGTTCGAAACGAAGGGGAGGGGTTTTTATACCCCGGACGGCGGGAGTCTTCGTGCAGGGGCGTCGAAGCGGGAAGTGGCCCGTGATCATGAGGTTTGACCTGCCTGTCCTGGCTGTCAGTGGACTAGGCCACGTGGCCCAACGATCGGCTGCCACCTCAGACGGCTCCACTGCGCGCCAAGGATGTGTAGGGCATGGGCCTCACGTCGCCCGTTGAAAGAGCTTCACCGCTGTGCCGTTGAAGGGCTGAACAAGCGTGCCGCTGTGGTGCCAAAAGAGCGTACCGCTGGAGCCCCGGATGGGCGTGCCGCTGAAGACCCCAAAGGGCCGTGCCGCTGAAGCCCCAAAGGGCCGTGCCGCTGAAGCCTGCTGAGGGCGTGCCGCTGAAGCTGCTGAGGGCGTGCCGCTGAGGCCTGCTGAGGGCGTGCCGCTGAGGCCCCAAGGGGCAGTGCCGCTGAAGCCTGCTGAGGCCCCAAGGGGTGTGCCGGTGAAGACCCCCCCCCATGGGGGGTGTGCCGGCGAAGACCCCCCCCATGGGGGGTGTGCCGTTGAAGACCCCCCCATGGGGGTGTGCCGGTGAAGACCCTCTCATGGGGGTGTGCCGGTGAACCCCCTTGGGGGTGTGCCGGTGAACCCCCATAGGGGTGTGCCGGCGAGGGCCGCGGCAGGGTGTGCCGCTGAAGGGGGCGTGCCGCTGGAGGGTTCTGCCAGGGCGTGCCGCTGAGGCCTCAACTGGGCGTGCCGCTGAAGGGCTAAATGGGCGATTTTGAGCCCATTGTGAGCATGAGTTGTGGCCCATTTGATTTTCTTCGAGGCCCACGGGCTGTGGAGCCTTTTGTGCTTGATTTCCCCGGAGGTTTCTTCACTCGGCGCCGTTGTTGATGCTGGGCTGAGCATGACATTTTGGATGTGCAATTTTCGGTGTCCACAGGTGCCCAAGGGGAAAGGGTAATCAAAAGAAAAATAAAAGGTCCCACCGTGATGGCCAATTTGTAGATTCTAAGAAATCCACTTAGAACAATTAAAAGAATAAAAATAAGCATGCACAAGGTGCTAATAAGGAGAGTGATCGCCAGAGACGCGAGGGTCTCAAAGGATATAAACAATAACAATCAAGGGAGGGATCATGAATATAAATACCTCAAATGCGGGGAGATTGTGAGTGCTCCTTTCTCTTCCGATCGGCCGGCCGATGAAGAGAGTTTTCCTTGATTGATTACCCTTGCAAAAATTAAAGACAACAACCAATAAAGAATATGGATTAGAACCAAAGTGAGTGTAGCATCAAATTCATAATAAAGATGAGCATGAAAATCATGTATAAGAACACACCTTATTTGGTGTTGGCCCTTTAAACCCCTGTGCAAAAGGGTATGGGAGATATGATGAATGATATGTAAATAAATGTGAGTGCAAAGTGTTGCACTGTGAGGAGGTTCTCAAACGTGGTTGAGAAAGTAGAGATGAATATATGAGATGTGTGCATGCTACTAATGCAGTTAAAAGGAAGAAAAAATATATAAAAGAGAAACTAGGAGGAGTAAGGAAATCCTGGGGGTTTTTCTCTGTTGATGGCTTTAGATCTTCAGTCGAGAGAAGCCTCCGAACGATAAAGCTTTAGATGCAAAGAGACTTCTCCTTAAGCCGACGTTCGGGCAGCGTCTCCCTGTAAAAAAAAGAAATCTCCTCCTCCTTGAACGAGAGCCGCAGGGTTCTATTTTATAGGGCACAAACCACAAATTCGGTGGGATTAGAACGGGCAATAATCAACTACGGCAAGGACTCTACTTCCTTAATCCAACAGGGTGATCAAAACAGACAGGGAACTCTTCAGGAAAGGTTCTTTCGAACAGGACACGGAAGGGTAAAAGACGACTCTCAGACGGGCGTTAATTAAAATTAACGACCTACCTTGAGGCGTTAATTCATGGATTTAATTTTAGCAATAAAACCTTCCTTATTTAAAAATGATGAAGAGACGCCTGAAGGATAGACGTTAATTATCAACGTCCTTTAGATAAAATTCCGGAAAATGACGCCTCCACTGATAGGCGTCCATTGCAAAAGGGGCGTCCTTGAGCAAGCCGTTAATTCTTAAAGACGCCCTTGCTCAAGGCGTGAATTAAAAAAAGGACGACTTTCATAGGGGCGTTATTTCTGTTTTTGTGGGTGGCAGAGACGGTGGGAAATAGAGACAGAAGACAGAATGTATAGACTTTAGCATTGTGAAAGGATGGATGTGTAGACTTAGGAAGTGAAGGAAGGATGTATAGACTTAGGACGCATGGAAGGCAATGTATAGACTTCGTGGCTGTGAAGGCAATGTATAGACTCTGGCTGGATAAAGGAAGAGGATGTATGGACTTTGGCGGAGCAGGATGTATGGACTTGGCTTGTGAGAAGGTGGAGAATGTATAGACTTAGGGGAAATGGATGTATAGACTTATGGGTGAATGAATGAAGAGGAGTGTACAGACTTTATGAAGAAGGACGATGTATAGACTTTGGGAAGAATGGGTGATGTATACTTTGGGAAGAATGGGCGATGTATAGACTTTGGCTGGATGAATGTATGGACTTGGCTGTGAAGGGAAACAGGATGTATAGACTTCGTGAGTGGCTATATAGACTTAGTGGAAATGGATGTATAGACTTTATGAAGACGGTGGAACAGAGGATGAGTGTATAGACTTCATGAAGAATGAGACGGATGAAGAGACGGTGCAGGAAGAGAAGGAATGTATAGACTTTATGAAGACGGTGAACAGTAATGTATGGACTTTAGGATGTGAGACGGAGGATTGTATAGACTTCATGAAGAATGAGACGGTGGGATAGACGGTGAGATGTATAGACTTCATGAAGAATGAGACGGTGGAATGCTTAGACTTTTGAAGAATGAGACGGATGAAATTTTGAGAATTGACGCCCACCCTTAAGTCACCATTTGATTAATCAACGCCCCTACTGGTAGTCGTCCATTTTTAAAAGAAACGCCTTTGGCCAAGCCGTTAATTAAAATGACGCCCCCTCTCCTGCCGTTAATTCTTAAAAATAGAGAAAAATGCCCAGGAAATCCAAAAAAATAGGAGAAAATAGGAAAAGGGAGGAAAAGGGGAGAAATCCAAGAAAAGTGGGAAAAATCACTCAAACAAAGTTAATTTGAGGGTCAAATTGGGGCATTGCGAGGCAATACGAGATGTACTCATAGTAACGTCAATTTTGGCGTGTCTACATCCGGGACCAAAGACGCGCCCATTTCCCCCCGTCGGAATCCCGTCGAAAGCCGTAGACGATGGGTAAAGCGCGTGATTTTGGTGGGTACCCGTGACTCACGAGTGGGCGTGTCTAGCTGGCAAGACGTCCCAATATTTTTAGATTTTTTCGAAACGTCAAATCGATCGGCGGATCGGGAGCATCCGGGTGTCGAAAATTGAAGGCGTCCAGGCACCTGGACGCCTCAAATGGAGGCGTCCAGGTCCCTGGATGCCTTCACAATTATTATTATTATTATTATTATTATTTATTTATTTTTTTTATTTTTTCACTGATAGAGGTGTCCAGGGACCTGGACGCCTCCAAGAAAACCTACCGGATCCCCCCGAAAGGCCGTCGGCAGCCATCCGCCACACATCTTCCTGGTTTCAGAATCTTCTGATACGTCCGATTGGTGGCGATGCCGTCTGTATGCCGCATGATTTCCGCAACGAGGTAGTTTTCGGATGCCGAAGAAGTGTTACGTTACCCACTCAAAAGGTGAAAGAAGACTCAAGAATGGGAAGCACTCAAGCAATTCAAAATGCGAAAGCCACTGCGGAGCGTCATATAGTAATATGAGATTTTCTCACGGTGATGTCAGGAATAGCGTGTCTACTGCTGCCCCGCCTTGACGTCTGCTTTGCAAGGGAGTGACGCGTAATGGAATGGTATCGAAGTGAAGTGAAATTGTCATTCCCCAACGCGGAATATCGGAACGTACAGTTAGAAACTAGCTAGAGATAATATTAATATGCTAAACTAAACAATCGTACAGGTGCTATGGAAAGAAGTACTTCTATTGATCAAGAAAGATTCCAAGTTTTATTACAATAACCATCAATGCTTAAACACGATCAAACATAACTTCCAACTGATTCTAATACAATAACTGACTCCCAAAAGGTAAATAAAGTGCTAACACAACACTAAGGAGTAACGAATGTAAACAACTATGCCAACTCGGCATCTACTAACAGGTACACTCAAGGGTATCACTCATGTCCCTCCCCTTCAGTATGTGCATCGTCACCTGAATAGCCTGGAAAGGGGGAAAACAACTATATGAGCTAACGCTCAGTAGATAATAACAGGCAAGTTTACATGATTAACCAATTAGTTACATTTTCAAATGCAATGACAAGAAAGGAAATAACTGACGAGATGATAAAACAGCGTAATATAAAATCTTGCAAGGTCAAGAAATATATGATGACAAGAATTAACAAGAATATCAAGTACGAGAATGTTCAATAGGAAATTGAAATATAGAATTGGCTAACAAGCAAGTATTTTAAACATCAAGTCAAGCATGATAAAGTAACAAGAGATTTTCTGTCGTAGACGTCACGCTGATCATGCACTCGGTGCAATACCTCACCATGTCATTACAAACTCCCATGGGTACAAGTACTTTTCGGACGCTCTCCCCAGGACCAGACCGGGCCCTTATGATGCGTTGGCATTGATTTGTTGGATCCAAGATCCCAAGTTTTGTCTAGACATTTAATCAAGTTTAATGGCCAATTAATCAGAGGAATTTCTGTCAAAACTACGAGATTTAAGGACTAACATGTCCTAGGATTTATTAACTTAAAAACTCGATATACGGTCACTTCTGGGCCGTTTGACAAGACATACGGCTACTACTGGCTGCATTACAAGAGCTGGACCAAACTCAGTCCACGAGGTCAAGAATGAACGGTTGACAGTGTGCCGTTCAGGTAAGTATGCAATACGTGACCTTAAGACACAATTACGATACTTATACGGACTACACTAGACCGTTCATGGAGACAAGCAGTCAACTATGGGCTGCTCATGTGCTGATTAGCCCAAGTTGATCCGTGACTTATAACTTAGCGATTTGGTCACGAATTTCCAGGTTGTAGCCGGGTCATACGGGTCTCAAAATGGCGGATTCTAACTCGCCGGATAGAGTGTCCGAGTAGAATCGTACTAAGGGACAACAATTTAGGCTTAATGGCCGTAATGCCATATAGATTGTTAGTGTGCTATTAGTCTATTCTACCGGGGTATAAGGGCTTTTAATTGATTTCCTAACAGCCATTTCAAAATACCTTGATTCGTGAATTATTATAATCTCAATTTCAAGAGATAAGTTAATTACAAGATGGTAACTCAAGATACTAGAACACGCCAATAATGACAATAGACAGTAATACATGACAGTAATTTACTTTCAAAATTACCATTTTATTATATGGGTTTCTAATTAACCATTTGTGCGTTGAAGTGGAGATAGTAATCGGAATGGTTTATACACTTTGATTGAGTGCAGGGACCATTGTGTTGTGCCCCTATGGTCATTTGAGTTCACTTGGGTAATTCGACATCATCCTATGGTCATTTGAGTTCTGTCGTATTCTTGGTTTTGATAATGGCTAAACACTATTAGTCATTGATATTTCCCACTCTCATGTGACTGACATACGTGATGGTTCGATCATGACAGGTACATCATTACATGGACAAGAAAGACAGTGGAGTCGACAAAGTGAAAGCTCGTGGATCGCGCCCAAGCAAGGATGCGAAAACAAGCACAAGTCGACACGCGATATTCGGCTCGTCATCCATATAAGGTCAATGCACAAAGAAGCATAGCCAAGAGAATCCAAGGCCATAAACTCCGTTGATATCTTTTAGACTATCAAGGGAGATGCCACCGACATGCACGGGCTGCTAATGGAGTTGAACGACGGAGCTAGAACGGAAATTGGACCGACCCGGGATAAGCCGGGTTCTGCCCAGCTGGCGGTCGACCGCCAGCACAGGGGCGGTCGACCGCCCCAGCCAGGGACCCCCCGACTGCAGTTCCTTCGGCTGCAGGTCGACCGCCAGCCACTGGCGGTCGACCGGATTTCCCAGGGACCATCTGTTTGTCAGGTGTTTCAGTAGCGGTCGACCGCCAGGAGCTGCAGGTCGACCGCCAGCCCCGAGCCTTCAATATTGACTTTGTTTCCATCTTCGAAAAGGGCCATTCAACATGGATTTCTTTAATCCAAAAGTCACCTAATCACCCACAAATTGTGGATCTGGTCTGAGGCTTGTCTATAGACCATTCAAGGTCTATAAAACCAATACAAGAGGGTTGGAAACCCTATGGCTTCAAGGCTTCAAGGGAGATCAAGGGAGCTCATTTTCGAGGTACTGTAGCACCTCCGTGAACAGTGTTTCGGGAGGAAGTTCTTCATCCATTCCAAGGTATTTCCAGGTGAGATCTGAAGCAAGCAACCTCCAACAAAGCTAGATGCACTCAAGGTTCTCAAAGGTGATCAAAGCTACATCCATACATCTCTTCATCAACTCAAGCAGATTCAAGGAAGCACAACTCACAAGGAAGAAGAAGCCATTGCTGTTGAATCAAGAAGAGTGTTTTGTGAAGAAGATAGAAGCCTCTATTGGTGATCTACATCCATCGAAGAATCCGATTCAAGCTCCAGCAATTTCAGACAAGATATTTCTTCTTGAGCTCATTTCATATCATGTTTGAATAGCTTGATATTTGTTCTTTCTTATTCATGTCATTCGAACAATCAAAATTGAGAATCGTCCCTACCGGTGGTTAGTAGGAAGGCAATCGGAGGTTGTCCGATCTGCGTTGTTGACGTCCCTACCAGGTGGTTAGTAGGAAGGTAATCGGTGGTCTTTCCGATTTACGGTTCAGTGCGTGGCACTAGTGGAGCCTCACCGGATTTGGTGAGGGGTGGACGTAGGACTGGGGATTCAGTCCGAACCACCTTAAAATCTCGTGTGTTATGGTTTGTTTGTGTGATTGTTTCGTTCTAAATGCATGCTTAAGTTCGAATCGATATATTAGTAATCATCTTGCTAAGCAAATCGTTGTGTCCTTCGTTTAGCTAGTTATATTCCGCTGCAATTTATCTCATCTAGCTATATAGAGGGTTACATTGCGAAAAGAGGGGCAGATCTATTCACCCCTCCCCTCTAGATCCGTTGTCCACTACACAACAAGTGGTATCAGAGCCTAATCTCTCATTATGGGGTCCAACGACCTTGAGGGAAATGGTGGATCAGCATCTAAGGGTTATTTACCTGAAGGACACTCTGTGAACAGACCTCCTTATTTCACTGGATCTAACTATCCTTATTGGAAACATCGCATGCAGGTGTTCATTCGCGCCCAAGACTACGAACTTTGGCGTGTGATCAGCAAAGTCCGTATGAGCTTATGGATAATGAGGACTTATGGACCAAAGAACAAATACGGCAATCCACCGTCAACTGGAGTGCTAAACATATCATGCAATGCTCACTCCATCCAGTTGAATTCTCAAGAGTAGCCACCTGCGCAACTACAAATTGATGTGGGATAAGCTAGAGTTAATCTACGAAGGAACCTCTCAGGTACGAGAAACAAAAGCCAATATTTTAGTTTCTGAATATGAAATGTTCCGCATGAAGCCTGATGAGTCAATTCAAGATATGTATGCTGGCTTAACTGTGCTTACTAATAGTTTAACTGATTTGGGAAAGAAATATACAGAGCAAGAACTTGTAAGAAAAATTCTCAGATCATTAACTCCAGCATGGCACACGAAGGCAACCGTTGTTGAAGAATCGAGAGATCTCGCAACCACCAAGGTAGATGAACTCATTGGGTCATTAATGACCTATGAGATCAACCTCAAGAACAAAGAGGCTGAGGCACCTAAGAAGAAGTCCCTAGCTCTTAAAGCTGGACCCAGTCGTCAAGATACTTCTGATGAAGGTGAGGATTCGGGAAGTGAGCGAGATGAGGATGACGTAGCCATGCTCACACGTAAGTTCAAGAAATTCCTGAGAAAGGAAGGTAAGAGCTTCATGAGAGGAAGGTCAAGGGTAAGAAATGGTTTCAAATCTAATTTTGAAAACTCTAAGAAATCTGACAAAATCATTTGTTATTCTTGCAACAAACCAGGGCATTTCAAGAATGATTGTCCCGACAGATTCAGAAAAGCTGACAAATGGAAGGGCAAGAAGAATAACAAGGCCATGGTGTCCACATAGAGCGATGAAGAGGAAAGTAATGATGGAACTAGCTCCTCAGACAAAGAAAAAGAAGATTTCTGCCTCATGGCCAAAGGTGACGAAGAAATTGAGGTAAATTCTTCATTTGAAGATTATACAATTGATGATTGGGAGGATGCATATATACAACTCATGGAAAAATATGAAATGTACAAAAAGGAAAATAAATCATTGAAAAAGAAAATCAATTCTTTTGTGCATGATCATGAGAAGGATGATAAGAATGCTCTACTTGAAACTGAAATTGAAGATCTTAAGAAAATGAATGAGGATTTGGAAGAAGGAAGAAAAGAAATGGCTGACTTGGAAACTGAAAATGAAAACTTGAGAAATGAGATTGATAGCATTGAGCTAAAAATGCAAACCCATGAAAAGAAATGCAAACCCATGAAAAATATGAAGCTGTAAAACATGTCAACACTAAACTCTTTCAAAACATTGAAAACCTACAAAAAGAATTGAAGGATAAACAACAATCCTTAAAAATTTCGTGGATGGAAAAGAAAACCTAGATGCTTTGCTAGGTACTAGGATGAATTTCAACAAGGAAGGGTTGGGTTTTGAACCAACAAACAAAAGGCCAATTGGGCTAAAAACAGTCACATTTGTCTCATCTTCCGAAGCCTCCACCTCAACCATAACTCCCACACAAAACCAACAAAAACAAAAGGAGAAAGGAAAAGAAAAGATTGAAGGAGGAGTCACCAACATTCCAAAAAGCCTGTCCAAAGACCTAAGAAAGGTCGACCTTCCCCGCAGCATAGGTCAACACATTCTTGGCCATTGCATACTCAATCTTCCAGATATCACCAAAACTGGATTGCACATTCATATAGGCCAACACCACCATACTTTTGGAGAAATTGTGATTCATGTGTTCATCAATCCCATAGGTGGCAAAACAATCACTTTCAACCCAAAACCAACCAACGGCCTCAAAGGTTTAAGAAGCAAACCTCCTCAAACTTTCACAAATTCCAACAAAGAGCCTCCAAACAGAAAATGAATGTCAAGGTTGAAAAGAAAAACCAAATCCCTACTCTAAGCAAACAAAATATGAATGTTAGAAAAGTCTGGATTCCAAAATAAATGGTTTCATGCTTTGAAAATTTGAAGAGTATGATGGGACCCAAACTTGGTTGGGTTCCAAACACATTTACTTAATTGCTTGTGCAGGAGTGTCTTGCAGCCATACATAACAGGTGGTACCTTGATAGCGGCTGTTCAAGATATATGACTGGAGACAAATCAAAATTTTGTCTCTTGGAGGAAATGGAAGGAGGACATGTCACATTTGGAGGGAACAACAAAGGAAAAATCATTGGAACAGGTAATGTAGGTAAGAACCTCTCCAACTCCATTGGAAATGTGTTGCTAGTTGAAGGTTTGAAATATAACCTACTAAGCATAAGTCAATTGTGTGATAAAGGTCACAAAGTGTTGTTTGATTCTCATGAATGTAAAATCTTTGAACCAAAATCTGACAAGGTAAAATTTTCTAGTAAGAGAGTCAACAATGTTTACATGATTGACTTAGATGATCCTACTTATTCAAACCTTTGTCTTGCTGCTCCAAAATCAGAAATTGCTTGGTTATGGCATCGTAGACTAGGACATGCTAGCTACAATGTCTTACATAAATTGTTAAAGCATTCAATGGTGAAAGGTTTGCCTGAACTATCCTTTAAACAAGAAAATAAATTGTGTGATGCATGTGCCCTAGGTAAACAAACTAGAAAATCATTCAAGGGAAGATCTGAAAATACATCATCCAAACCACTCGAGCTAATTCATATGGACTTGTTTGGTCCAACCAGAACTGCTAGTTTAAGTGGTAGAAAATATGGATATGTCTTGGTGGATGACTTTTCTAGGTTCACATGGGTTTTCTTTCTCACACATAAGAATGATGCTTTTGACGAGTTTCAGGCACTCTACATGAAGATAAAGCAGGATGGTGAGTTTAAAATTTCTAAGATTCAATCTGATCATGGTGGTGAATTTGAAAATGCTGATTTCTATAATCTCTGCAGGGCTGAAGGCATTTCACACCGATTCTCTTCACCAAGAACGCCGGAGCAAAATGGTGTAGTTGAAAGAAGAAACCGAACACTTGTAGAGATGGCAAGAACCATGCTTGCTGAACGGCAACTTCCAAGGAGATTTTGGGCTGAAGCGGTAAACTCGGCATGTTACATTATCAACTGCTCTATGGTAAGGCCACATACCAAAAAGACTCCTTATGAGTTGCTGAAAGGTAAAAAGCATTCTCTCTCACATATGAAAGTGTTTGGGTCAAAATGCTTCATCCACAACAATGACAAAAGAGATTTAGATAAATTCGAGCCCAAGAGCGATGAAGGAAAAACGATGAAGATGGAGAATTCCTGAACATGAAGGACAAGAGCGATCCTCCACAAGAAGAAATAAAAGAAGATGGTGACCTAGCTGAATCAAATAATGCAAGGGATCAAGCTCCAGAGAAGGCAACGACTCTACAAACATTAGAATTCTTAAGGATCATCCCTTGGAGAATGTCATTGGAAGCTTGAATGACCCACCTAGAACAAGGTCACATTTTAAAATTGTGGAAGAATTAGATCAACTTGCTCTTGTCTCGCAGCATGAACCCAAAAATATTGATGATGCTTTAAAAGATGAAAACTGGATAAATTCCATGCAAGAAGAGTTAAACCAGTTTGAGAGAAATAAAGTTTGGCATCTTGTTCCTAGACCTTCATCACAATCTGTCATAGGCACTAAATGGGTCTTTAGGAACAAACTAAGTGAGGATGGCAAGATAATAAGAAACAAGGCGAGATTGGTGGCTCAAGGGTATAATCAAGAGTTTGGGGTAGACTTTGATGAATCTTATGCCCCTGTTGCTAGACTCGAAGCCATCAGAATTTTACTTGCCTTTGCATGCTCCCTTAGTATAAAGCTGTATCAAATGGATGTCAAAAGTGCTTTCTTGAATGGCTTGATCAAAGAAGAAGTCTATGTTGAGCAGCCCCCTGGCTTTGAGAATTCTAACAATGCAGATTTTGTATACAAGCTAGACAGGGCGCTTTATGGACTTAAGCAAGCACCAAGAGCTTGGTATGAGAGACTAAGCTCTTTCCTCATTGAAAAAGGGTACACACGAGGTAAGGTAGATCAAACACTTTTCACCAAGAAGCAAGGTAAGAACATCTTGATTGTTCAAATTTATGTTGATGACATTGTGTTTGGTTCTACAAAATCTGAAATGTGTGAGGAATTTGCTAACCTCATGACTAGCGAATTTGAGATGAGCCTAATAGGAGAACTTCAATTCTTTCTCGATTTGCAGGTCAACCAAGGAGAAGATGGGTGCTTCATAAATCAATCCAAATACATCAAGGAGCTGTTGAAAAGATTTGACATGACAAACAGTAAAATCATTGCAACTCCTATGAGCACCACAACACTGGATTCAGATGAAAATGGTAAATTAGTGGATGCAAAGATCTATAGAGGTATGATCGGCTCATTGCTTTACTTGACTGCATCCCGACCAGATATCCAGTTTAGTGTATGTCTTTGTGCTAGATTTCAAGCTAGTCCTAGAGAATCCCATTTGACTGCCGTCAAACGTATCCTTCGATATCTTGTCGGCACTCAAGATTTAGGATTGTGGTATCCGTCATCATGTGATTTATCTCTTATATCTTATTCTGATGCGGACTACGCTGGATGCAAGCTGGATCGCAAGAGTACTAGTGGATATTGCCAGTTTCTAGGCGGGTGTTTAGTTTCTTGGGCCTCCAAGAAACAACACTCGGTTGTCCTCTCAACCACGGAGGCAGAATATGTTACTGTGGGGAGCTGTGGCACCCAAGTGTTGTGGATTAAACACCAACTCCAAGACTACTTTGTAGATCTTGGTTGTGTCCCGATTCTGTGTGATAACACTATTGCAATCAACCTTGTAAAAAATCCAGTCCAGCACTCTAGGACTAAGCATATTGAGATTAGGCATCACTTCATTAGAGATGAGGTCAGTAAGAAAAATTTTGAACTGCATTTTGTTGATACTCTAAATCAAATTGCTGATATTTTCACCAAGTCCTTGTGTAATGACAAGTTTTCAACACTCAGAAGGGAGCTTGGTCTTTGTCGACCTCAGGCCACTAAAAATTGAAATAATGATCTTGTTCAATTTAGTGTGTGCTTTTGCAGATTGGTGTTTCATGCATTGTTGATATGTCAATAAGTCATTTTGCCATGTGTCGCATTGCATATAGATGCATAATCATGAATTGAGTTCATGTTCATAATACATTACATGGTTTGTGTTGAGAAGCATCATTCTTGCATGGCCATGGTATATCAAATGTTGATGTATGGAAAGGCAGGTTATGTTTGCCTAGAAGCACTCAATATGCGTGAGGTTTCACCTCCGCCAAGTACCATGCGTCACTGTCGCATATAGGCCATATAGTAAGGGGGAGTTGTCTTTTTGCAGTATTCATACATATGTTTCATCTTTATTCTGTTGCATTAATTAAGTGTACAACCATGTGTTGGGTCATGCATCTCATGTCTGTCACATTCATGTCAACCCCTGCATGTTTCAGGTCATTCTCCTCTTGACACTTCTCGTTACACTTGCTTACACACATAACTCCTTGCGTGCATTTACTGCATATCCTTAGGGGGAGTCTTGCTACCTTTCTTAATCTCTTACAATCTGTGCTTCCATGGCTTACAGTCTGCATATAAGATCATGAGACTGACGAACAGATAGTGTGAGAGCTTTCTATTATATGAACTGATGATTGTCTATTCAATAAAAATGGTTCAGATTTAATGATTTCCTTGTAGTTCTGAAATATTTGTTCTGAACTCATCTATGTTCTTGGCTTTAATAGACCTTAACTAGAGATTGCATATTATGCTTTGAATGACTATCCTGCCATCTGACAATCCAAATTTCATAACATTCTTGGTAATACTCTAGAGCTTAGTATTGCTTCTAAACATCTTGATGAGCTGGAATTCTTGAAACTAAATTTGACAGAGCAATGATATTGCTGCACGGAGAAATATGTCACGTCATCCAATCAAGTGACGAATGATATGTCATGATGTGCCTCTGTTATCTCTGTCTCAATTCATTTGGACTCTATGCAGAGCAATGTCATAATTGCTGAGAAATATATCCTTTCATCAAAGAAATGAGATTGGGTATGTCATGACGTGACTTTGCTATCTCTGTTCATTCCGAAGCATAACCGTCAGTCTTACCGAATACCTAGGAATACTGGCGTCTAAACAACGTGTATTCTTACAGCTAGGAGGCGTGTACTAGACTTGATTGCTCGTAAAATATGAGTAATATGCCTTCAAATTCAAAAGAGATTGAAATTCAAAGTTATTGCACTCATAACTCTTCCATGCTCTAATCATGATTGTTTAGCTTCAATACTAGTTTTTGTGTTATTTCCTTTGTCGTTATTGAATATGGATATATAAGACAAGGGAAAGTTTGACACTGCCATGCTATGCGCCTTTGGTTCATTTCTATTAAATCTTCAATGTAGCTGCTTTTCGAACTCTGTTGATGAACTCAGACTTCATTAGCTTTGAAACACATATATATATTGTTCGCGGCATGATTTCAATTTCTATATAATGGCTTGCTCTTCCACTATAATTCCACTCTGATCTCTAGACCATTTATCACCTGCTGTTTCATATCCCTCCTTTTTGCTGTTGACAAAGGGGGAGAATTCTCTATGTGAGTCCTTTCCTTTGTAAAGAGCGCCATGCATTATGTAAAGAGGGAAGAGCGGGGGATGTGTGAATGGTATACGGGGAGAGTCAAAGGGGGAGAATCTCCATTGCTCACTTTGCATCTCATATGTGTATGTGATGGGGTTTGTATAATTGCATAGCATTTCACATGCTTTGATCATCCATGCATACATATCGCATTTACATGTTTCACTATCATGGATCTTGAGCTGCACACAGGTTGCATATGTCATAAACTTTGTCATATTTGTCATATTGGATATTTCTGTCATATAATGACTCACAGTGTTGCCATCATCAAAAAGGGGGAGAATATTGTGCCCCTATGGTCATTTGAGTTCACTTGGGTAATTCGACATCATCCTACGGTCATTTGAGTTCTGTCGTATTCTTGGTTTTGATAATGGCTAAACACTATTAGTCATTGATATTTCCCACTCTCATGTGACTGACATACGTGATTGTTCGATCATGATAGGTACACCATTACATGGACAAGAAACACAGTGGAGTCGGTAAAGTGAAAGCTCGTGGATCGCGCCCAAGCAAGGATGCGAAAACAAGCACAAGTCGACACGCGATATTCGGCTCGTCATCCATATAAGGTCAATGCACAAAGAATCATAGCCAAGAGAATCCAAGGCCATAAACTCTGTTGATATATTTTAGACTATCAAGGGAGATGCCACCGACATGCACGGGCTGTTAATGGAGTTGAACGACGGAGCTAGATTGGAAATTGGACCGACCCGGGATAAGCCGGGTTCTGCCCAGCTGGCGGTCGACCGCCAGCACAGGGGCGGTCGACCGCCCCAGCCAGGGACCCCCCGACTGCAGTTCCTTCGGCTGCAGGTCGACCGCCAGCCAGTGGCGGTCGACCGGATTTCCCAGGGACCATCCGTTTGCAGGTGTTTCAGTAGCGGTCGACCGCCAGGAGCTACAGGTCGACCGCCAGCCCCGAGCCTTCAATGTTGACTTTGTTTCCAACTTCGAAAAGGGCCATTCAACATGGATTTCTTTAATCCAAAAGTCACCTAATCACCCACAAATTGTGGATCTGGTCTGAGGCTTGTCTATAGACCATTCAAGGTCTATAAAACCAATACAAGAGGGTTGGAAACCCTATGGCTTCAAGGCTTCAAGAGAGATCAAGGGAGCTCATTTTTGAGGTACTGTAGCACCTCCGTGAACAGTGTTTCGGGATGAAGTTCTTCATCCATTCCAAGGTATTTCAAGGTGAGATCTGAAGCAAGCAACCTCCAACAAAGCTAGAAGCACTCAAGGTTCTCAAAGGTGATCAAAGCTACATCCATACATCTCTTCATCAACTCAAGCAGATTCAAGGAAGCACAACTCACAAGGAAGAAAAAGCCATTGCTATTGAATCAAGAAGAGTGTTTTGTGAAGAAGATAGAAGTCTCTATTGGTGATCTACATCCATCGAAGAATCCGATTCAAGCTCCAGTAATTTCAGACAAGATCTTTCTTCTTGAGCTCATTTCATATCATGTTTGAATAGCTTGATATTTGTTCTTTCTTCTTCATTTCATTCGAACAATCAAAATTGAGAATCGTCCCTACCGATGGTTAGTAGGAAGGCAATCGGAGGTTGTCCGATCTGCGTTGTTGACGTCCCTACCAGGTGGTTAGTAGGAAGGCAATCGGTGGTCGTTCCGATTTACGGTTCAGTGCGTGGCACTAGTGGAGCCTCACCGGATTTGGTGAGGGGTGGACGTAGCACTGGGGATTCAGTCCGAACCACCTTAAAATCTCGTGTGTTGTGGTTTGTTTGTGTGATTGTTTCGTTCTAAATGCATGCTTAGGTTCGAATCGATATATTAGTAATCATCTTGCTAAGCAAATCGTTGTGTCCTTCGTTTAGCTAGTTATATTCCGCTGCAATTTATCTCATCTAGCTATATAGAGGGTTACATTGCGAAAAGAGGGGCAGATCTATTCACCCCTCCCCTCTAGATCCGCTGTCCACTACACAACACATTGTTCTTCAATTTTGGATTGAGGAACACCGGGCTTAATTTAAGATCATAGGGTTGCATGTATGGGTCATTGGTTCCTCAAAATATGGTTTTCAAATGGACTAGGCTTGAATGGGTCGATCCCCTCACGGTCCGAATCGATCCTCGGGCCAAAAACAAGCCTATTGGGTCTGTCAGGGGTCTGCTTGTGTATGGGTCGACCCATTGGGTCGACCCCTGCACAAACAGACTTCTGTCTGTGTATGGGTCGACCCAATGGGTCGACCCCTGGAAAACCAGGGGTCTGCCAGCGTGTGGGTAGACCCATTGGGTCGACCCTCGCACGGACAGGCTCCTGTCTGTGTATGGGTCGACCCAATGGGTCGACCCCTGCTTTCGCAGATGCGAACGTGACTTCCGGAAACCCATGAATCTCACCCAATGGGGGTCTAATTAGACTGAGATCTTAACCCCATTCCCCTAGGTTCTTGATGGACATATTGGGGTCATACTACAAGGGTTTGGAACACTAAATTCACCGGAAAACCAATCGAAATCACAACCTATCTAGGAAGAACACTTAAAAAAACCTAGTCTTAGCATGCTTCTAATCAAACACGAAATACTCTATGCATGGTCTATAAAAATTGGGGCTTTCTACGCCAAATGATAGATACCATGCTGATGATTACAACCATGTACATTAATTAGAGTTGGGTCTGTTATCATCTACCTGAATCGAAGAGAGATTTAGAAGTTAGAACGAAGACTGCCCGTTTGACAGCCCTTTACTATTTCCACGAGATCTCCCTCCACACCTAATAGAATTTGGGGCGTTTACTACCAATGGAAAGCTAACTA
Source organism: Amorphophallus konjac (assembly GCA_022559845.1). NCBI lineage: Eukaryota > Viridiplantae > Streptophyta > Magnoliopsida > Alismatales > Araceae > Amorphophallus > Amorphophallus konjac. The sequence continues at coordinate 37,764,323 of CM040127.1, forward strand.
AGAGAGGAACAAAATGGTATATTTACTTGCATGTTTTGGCCAAGATTACCTACCTCAATCGAAGGAAGGAAGAGGGCCTAAGAAAAACCCGCGAACTCGGACACTCTTCCAATAAACGCGAGAGATCTCGCTAGATCGGAATCCTCTGCGACCACCACTGCTCCCAAATGAAAAATAGAAACATAGGGCTTTCTTTTAATAGGTCATACTCGTTCTGGATCCTTCAAGGAAGGGAAAAATCGACCCATCAAGTGGCGTGTTCAAAACGCCGCCGAAATTGTTGACCTAGCCCATGCACGACCAAATGCTTCCCATACGTTAAAAATTTCGTGGCATTGTGAGAGGGGAAATGATCCTCTCTTTAATACCTTTCATTTTCCCCTAGTTTGGGCTCATTTGGTTAAGGAATGAGCTCGGACTGAGGATTTTAATGTGGGGTTAACATTGAGCACGAATTTGGTCAGGTAGGTGTGAAAATTTGACTAATCCCACTAATTCGGCCTAGTTAATGATTTTATTAGGGTTGACCATAGAAGAAAAAATTGTTAAACGTAATTGATTCTACAAGAATATGATTTTTATGAATTTTTATAAAATAGTCGAAATGTGACTTATTCTATTTATTAAAGAATTAATCTAATTAATTTCAAATTAATTCCCATTAATTCAAATAAATTCAAATAAATTCTAATTAAATTTCTAAAAGAATTTGGGGTATTACACCCTCCCCCACTAAAAGAACTTGGTCCGCCAAATTCACTGCACTTTAATACAGATATAGGGAAAGACTAGCTCACCTAGAATAAGTCAAGATACCGCTTCCGCATAGTATCTTCAGACTCCCAAGTAACTTCCTCAGCTCCACGCCGACTCCACTGAATTTTGACCATAGGTATGGAACGATTCAGGAGTTGATGTTGCTTCCGATCCAGAATCTTGATAGGACTTTCTTCATAGGTCAAATCTTCCTTCAATTCGAAATCTGTTGAACATATCTGAGTGATTTTGATGATAACAAAACCTAAGATATTTCTCTCCCTTGTATCTTGTTTTCAAGCAAAGCTTCATGCTTTAAACCTTCAATTTTCACCCCATGTCAATTGTGTGGTTATGAATTCTTCCATGGGTTTATTCAAACATAAATCAACTCATACACAAGCCCGTTTCAATCATCGAACAAATGGATAGCTTCAAGAGAGCTAACACTTGATTTTTGTAGGATTGAAGATTGGCGGTCGACCTGTGGACCCCTGGCGGTCGACCTAAAATAACAGAATTGAAATCTGGAATCTAAGAAAGCTGGCGGTCGACCGCCAGGAGCTAGCAGTCGACCTATTCTCCCAGCAGCCAAATGGCTACAGGACGGCCACTGGCGGTCGACCGCTGGCCTTTGTAGGTCGACCGCCAGCCTCGAGCTGCCAACAAATGTTGACTTTTTGTCACTTCGAGAAATGGTCTTTCTCTTGGTATTATTTAATCCCTAAGCAACCTAACTCTCCAGAAATTGTGGATCTGGTCTGGGGGAGTCTTTGGACCATTCAAGAACCTATAAAACTTATACAAGAGGGTTTGGAAAACCCTAATGCTCAAGGAAGATCAAAGGGAGGCTGCCAAGAGGAAGAGAAGGGATTTGGCACTGTAGACGTGAACAGTGCTCCGAGAGGAAAGTTCTTCATCCTTCTTCATCTAATCAAGTGCAAATCAGTCCAAGGATTCAAGCTGCATCCAAAGCATACAATCATCCACTAAGGGGGAGCATATCAAGATCCTTCTCTTATGTTTTGAATTCATTCTTGATCTCTCAAAGCTTCATCTGTAATCCTTGTAATCTTTAAACATTCCAGAGTGTGTGGATCCTCTTAGATCCGTGTGTGTGTGTGGTTGTGTGTTCTTGGTTGGAGGTGTGTGTGTGTATTAAGGTGTTCCTACACCTTCGTGGGAATCCTCCTTCCTAGTGTGTGAGTGTTGTGTGTGGTTGATCTTGTAACTTCCTACAAGATAGTGTGTGGTTCCTCACTGTCCGTGAGGGGTGGACGTAGGTTGCCGTTGTGGCATCCGAACCACCTAAAATCGTTGTCTCTGTGTGGTTTGTTCCTTTTCCTCTATCCTCCTTCTGTGCAAATCGTAAGTGTGTTAGTTTAGTTCAGTTTTTATTCTCTTTTATCCTGCATAATCCTTCTTCACCTTATAAAACTTGCTTTGTCTGTGGGCTTTAATTATTTCAGGTTCTCTTGTTAGCTTCTTGTCACACATTTTATAAAAAGGCGATAAAGTTTCATTTTTCTACCATCACCCAATTCACCCCCCCTCTTGGGTGCCATTTAATCTCGGGACTTCAATTGGTATCAGAGCCAAGGCTCTTCCTTTCAGAGATCTAACGATCTAGAGCAAGATCCGATTAAATGGCAAACAAGGGTATGGTACCCGAGGGTCATTCCATCAACCGTCCTCCGTTTTTTGATGGTTCCAACTACTCCTACTGGAAAAATAGAATGCATATTTTTCTGAGGGCTCAAGAGTACGAGGTTTGGAGAGTTGTGGACAAGGGTCCTCATAAACTCGGGGCTGATGAAGAAAAATGGACACCCGAGGAAATTAAGAAATGCACTGCTAATTTTAATGCCATGAATATCATGCAATGTGCGATACACCCTAATGAATTCTCTCGTGTTTCTATGTGCAGCTCAGCCAAAGAAATGTGGGACAAGCTGCGACTCATATACGAGAGAACGTCACAGGTCAAGGAAACCAAGGCAAATCTCCTAGTCACTGACTATGAGCTATTCAAAATGAAACCTGAAGAAACAATCTCCGAGATGTTTGCAAGGCTAACAGAAATCACAAATGGTCTCAAAAGTCTCGGGAAGGAATACTCAAATTCTGACCTTGTGAGGAAGGTGTTAAGGTCCCTACCGTCAGCTTGACACACAAAGGCCACGGTTATTGAAGACTCAAAGAACCTGTCAACTCTTACTTTGGATGAACTCATAGGGTCACTCATGACCTATGAGATAAATATAAAGAGAACAGTTGATGAAGACATCAAAAAGAAAAAGGTCATTGGACTGAAAGCTCATCAATCCGATGACGAATTTCAAGAAGGTGAATCAAGTGACGGAAGCAATGAAGAGGAAGAATTGGCGATGATAACTTGCCAAGTGAGAAAATTTCTAAGGAAGAAGAGAAACTTTCAAGGAAATTTCAGAAAAGGGCAAAGAAGGCCCACGCAGACTAAAGGCGAATCGAGCAAGCCAAGTAGCATCATATGCTACGAATGCAAGAAGCCTGGACACATGAGAGGTGAATGTCCAGATCTAAAGAAGAAATTCAAGAAGGATAACTTCAATAAACCCAAAGCCATGGTCGCCACTTGGAGCGACGAAGAAGATGAACCATCTGATGAAGAGATTCAAGAACTTGTGGAAAGCTTGTGCCTCATGGCACATGAGGATGAATCCACGGAGGTAAATTCTAACCCTGAATTCATTTCCAATGAACAATGGGAATCTGAATATGAAAAGTTGTACACGAAGTACAAGAAAGTCAGATCTGAAAATAAAGCTCTTAAAAAGAAATTTGATGATTCATCACGTGAAGATATCTTTGTCAAATTTGAGAAACTGGAACAGGAATGGTTTGAGGCTTCGGAAGAAAAGGAAAGTCTACTGCAAATAATCTCAGACTGTGATAAAACCAAAAAGGAACTATCATGCAAAATAACTGAAATGGAGGAAGCATGTGAAAGGATCAAAATTGAAGAACAAACTCTAAAATCCACTAATTCAGAACTCGAAAGGAGAAATGGGATTTTGGGTGAAAGAGTTGCTGAGCTTCAGTTCACCTTGACTAAGTTTGTTAAGGGGAAACAAAACCTGGATAACCTATTGGGGGTTAAAGTCAACTTCCAAAAGGAAGGCTTGGGGTACACACCTCAAAACAAAAAATCCTTTGAGCATAAGATCACCACATCCTTTATTCATGGAAAGGACGATAATCATGCTTCATGTTCTAACTCTAAACCCCAACATGCTCAGCCTAAACCACACAGATATCAAAGAACTTTTTCACATGCTAACTGCTTTCATTATGGTAGATTTGGCCATATGATTTCCAACTGCTAGTTTAGACAAAGCACACCTAACTATCATGTTCCATGGACGAAGAGAACACCCGTAAGAAGTTGGACTAACTCCTATGGACCCAAACTGGTTTGGGTACCAAAAACAATTGCATGAGAATTTTTCTTCTTGCAGATATGTCTTGAAGCCAGGGGGAGCAAATGGTATCTAGACAGTGGTTGCTCAAGGCATATGACAGGGGACAAGAAAGTGTTCTCCAAGCTGCAAGAAAAAGAAGGAGGCTTAGTTGCTTTTGGCGGGAAGGACAAAGGTAAAATAATCGGAGTTGGAGACATAGGTAAGAATTCTGAAACTCTGATTGAAAATGTCCTTCTGGTGAAAGGTTTGAATCATAATTTGTTGAGCATAAGTCAATTATGTGATAAGGGTTTTAAGATTGTTTTTGATATGACTCACTGTTTTGTCATGTGCAAAAATTCAAATGAAATCAAATTCATTGGTAAAAGGAGCAACAATGTGTACACCATTGATCTTCATGATGTTTCAGTTGATAATGTGTGTTTGGTAGCTAACAACCATGAGAATGCATGGCTATGGCACCGCAGACTAGGTCATGCTAGTTTTGGAGTGATCTCTAAGTTGTCTAGACATGACTTGGTGATAGGTCTGCCCAAATTGAAATTTGAAAGCGATAATATCTGTGAAGCTTGCACGAAAGACAAGCAAACACGAATCTCATTCAAAAACAAAAATATTGTTTCTTCCGCTAGGCCATTGGAACTGTTGCATCTTGATCTTTTTGGTCCTACTAAAACATCTAGCCTAGGAGGAAAATCCTATGGCTTTGTGATTGTTGATGATTTCTCCAGATTCACATAGGTGCTATTTTTAGCTAATAAAAGTGATGCCGTGACGGAGTTTCAAGTGTTTTGCAGAAAAATTCAGAATGAAAAGGGTTACCTCATCACCACAATCCAAAGTGATCATGGTGGTGAATTTGAAAATCATGAATTCAGCATGTTCTGTGAAGAGCAGGGGTACACACACAATTTTTCATCACCAAGAACGCCCCAGCAAAATGGAGTAGTAGAGCGAAAGAATAGAACGTTGATAGACATGGCCCGGACCATGCTCAGTGAGAATTCTCTACCCAAGTATTTTTGGGCTGAAGCGGTAAGTACCGCAAGCTACATCATCAACAGGGCAATGGTAAGGCCCATTCTGAAGAAAACTCCATATGAGCTCTACAAGGGTAAGAAGCCAAACATTTCTTATCTTAAACCCTTTGGATGCCCTGGCTATATCTTGAACAATGGTAAGTCCAATCTGGGTAAGTTTGATGAAAAGAGTGATAAAGGAATTTTTCTAGGTTATGCACTCAATTCTAGAGCTTATCGATTATTCAATAAAAGGACTTTAGTTGTTGAAGAAAGTCCTCATGTTATTTTTGATGAATCCGAGTCAAAACTCACAAAGCAAATTTCTTCTATCTCGGATGCAGATGAAGACCCTAAGAACTCATCAAATGTTAAAGCCAATGATGAGCCATTAAAGGCAACTTTAAGTAAAAATGAGGAAGATGAGGATCCTACAATTGAGACACTGCAAGAACCACAAGTGCAACATCCTGATCTGCCAAGCTCCTCCACATTTCTAAAGGATCATCCAACTGTGAACATCATAGGTAATCTGGAGGATGGGGTGAAAACTAGGTCCTCTCTAAGGCAGGTTGAACAGGAGGACCTGATGGCCCTACTCTCTCAAGTAGAGCCCAAGGACATTCATGAAGCTCTTCAAGATGAATCTTGGATTCAGGCGATGCATGAAGAGCTGCATCAATTTGAAAGAAACGAGGTGTGGACTCTCGTGCAGCGTCCTAAGAACCATCCTACTATTGGAACTCGCTGGGTTTTCAGAAACAAGCTAAATGATGCGGGATTGATTGTGAGGAATAAGGCTCGGCTTGTGGCCAAGGGATACAGCCAGGAGATGGGAATTGACTTTGATGAGTCTTTTGCACCAGTTGCTAGACTTGAAGCAGTCCGAATCAAACTGTCCTACGCTTGCTCTTTAAACTATTTCAAATGGATGTTAAATCTGCATTTCTTAACGGCTATATCAAGGAGGATGTCTTTGTAGAGCATCCGCCAGGTTTTGAAGATTCCAAACATCCACGACACGTGTACAAGCTCCAAAAGGCCTTGTACGGACTAAAACAAGCACCAAGGGCATGGTATGAACGGCTTACTTCTTTTCTTGCTGAAAATGGGTTCAAGAGAGATAAGGTTGATCAAACACTTTTCACAAGGAAATCAGGTAAGGACATTTTGGTGGTTCAAGTGTATGTGGATGATATTATTTTTGGAGCTTCTGATAATGCCTTATGCGAGGATTTTGCAAAGACCATGCAAGGAGAATTCGAGATGAGCTTAATGGGGGAGTTAAATTTCTTTCTTGGATTGCAGGTGAAACAAACTTCGGAAGGAATTTTTATAAATCAAGCAAAGTATACTATGGAATTGCTGAAGAAATACGGGATGGCGGAAGCAAACATATCAACTCCCATGGCCACCACCACAAAGCTGGATAAGGATGAAAATGGTAAAATAGTAGATTCCACACTGTTTCGAGGTATGATCGGATCACTACTGTACCTTACAGCATGCCGCCCTGACATTCAATTCAGTGTATGTCTCTGTACCCATTTCCAGTCATGCCCTAAAGAATCTCACTTATCAGCTGTTAAACGCATTTTCAGATATCTAATTGGCACTATTGACTTTGGCTTGTGGTTTCCTATTGGTAGTTCTTTTGAGTTAATTGCGTAAACCGATGCGGATTACGTCGGATGTATTGTAGATCGTAAAAGTACAAGTGGGTACTGTCAGTTTCTTGGCGGGTGCCTTGTTTCATGGGCCTCTAAGAAACAACATTCAGTAGCTCTCTCAACGGCCGAGGCTGAATATGTAGCCGCCGGAAGTTGTGGAGCCCAAGTACTTTGGATCAAAAATCAATTGCTTGATTTGAATGTTGAAGTGGATTGTGTGCCGATCTTCTGTGATAATACGAGTGCAATTAATCTCTCCAAAAATCCTGTTCAACACTCCAGAACCAAACACATTGACATTCGGCATCATTTTCTGAGAGATCATGTAGGCAAGGGGGTCTTTGGGTTCAAGTTCATTGATTCTCTTAACCAACTAGCTGACATCTTCACAAAACCTCTAAATCAGGATCAATTCAATAAAATCAGGCGAGAACTCGGCATGTGTAAGGGTGAGGGCATACGCACTTAAGTCTGCATTAGGTTGTTTCTCTTTTTTGTTGGGTAGATCATGTGAGATGCATGCATTGTGTGTGGTTCACTTTTATTGTGTATGACTATTCCTAGCATGTGTGCCTGTACTTATATTTATATACACTTATTCCTTGACATTTTTCTACAACTGAATATTCCTTGATAGATAAATGTGGACTAGTGATCTAGTGCTCTTAGCAGTCTCCATTCAAGGGTTTCCGTAGTCGACTCATGCTTTATATCATTCGTGGGTTAGCAAAAGAAAAGAAATAAAAAAAAGAAAGAAAAATGATCTGTGAAAATGGGGGAGTCCAAGGGTCATGGAGCCCACTTCTATCTCCGGTAGTGCCTAGCTGGGGTTCTTCCTCTCTCTCGGGGTCTTTTTTGGGATTTAGGCCCCAGCGGTCGACCGCTGGCTTCGTGCCGGTCGACCGCCAGCGGTGAACCGGCCCGGGTCAACCGCGTCCGAACCCTACTTTAAGGGGGTTTTCTTCCCCCCTTTCTCATTCTATCACTCTCCCTTCTCTCTCCCTTATTCCACCTCCACTCTGGCACATCTCCCTCCCACCTTTCAAGCCCTAAAAACCCCACACCATTTCTACCCAAGCACGATCCGGTCGATTGGTTTCCATTTCGGAACGTCTCCTCACCGGCGTTCGTGCACTCGTGCCAACCTTCCTTGAGCTCCAGAGCGTGGAGACGGTGTTCTTAGTTCTTCCCGGTGTCTCCCTCTCCATCCCAAGGTAGAGGTTCTACCTCTCTAGAGGATACTCTCTTCAGCGGGTTTCCTAGTCTAAAATGGCACCTCGAAGGAGTGCTCGGCATCTTCTCCAAGGGGAACCTGGTGCTCAGAGACGTGAAGCTCCGGCCGCACCTCCACCACAAGCTCCCGCACGCAGGTTACCTCCGAGGACTATCATCGAGTCTCGTCTTGTTGATTTTCAAGAGTTGAATGAAATCCTGCCCGACATCTATACAGTTTTTTCAATGCAACCGGGGTGGCTTGATTTTGTCACTAGATACAATCGCTTCTATCCCTATCTAGTACAACAGTTCTATGGGAATTTGGTTGACAGAAATGGAAGCTTGTATACAATGGTTCAAGGCATTGAGATCCGCATTAATGCAGAATTATTCCATAATGCCCTAGGTGTTTCCTCCCATGGTGCAGACATGCTTTTTGGGCATGGTGAGGTTGAGGCTAGTTTTATTGCCATGACGAGCTGTGATTTTGTTCGTGGTGTGAGTGACCTCATTGAGCTGAATGCCAACCACTTTCCCGCACTACAACGAGTTATTCATCACATGTTTACTACACTTATTTATCCCAAGAGTGGCAGCCGAGATGAAGTGACCGAAGTGCACCATTTCCTGTTCTATCATGTTATGAATGGCGACTTGGTTAATATGGGATGGCTCATGACTCAATTGATAACTCGATGCCGTACACATTTACGGCGATTCCTGCCCTATGCCTCTCAGCTCACTGGAGTGTTCATCTTTGTCGGGGTCCCATTGGAGAATGAGCAGTCTGTTCTAGTCCGCCATGATGACATTTACAATGAGCATAAGCTTTTCTCCGATATGGGATATTACAGGGATGCCAATGGTGAAATTTGCCATGATGTCCCAGTTTATGGGGAAGAAATTGGCAGTGAATAAGAATAAGTGTCGGACCCACAGCAAGATAACCAAAATGCACCTGCACCAGTTCGGCCGGCAGATGTGCCTCCTCCAGCGGATCTCCCTCCTCCACCGCAGCACTTTCATGGGGAGTCTTCTACTCAGGGTGCTGGGCATTCCACTTGGGGGGACTATGAGGCTCTTGACAGGCGCCTTTTTGGCATGGAAACTCGGCTTGACTCCTCCCTTGGGCATTTGGATACTTTTATGGACACCATGACTGGACGAATGGATACCTTCACTCTTGCTCTGGATGATCTTTCTCTCCACATAGCCACTCTCTTTGCCAGCCATGAAGATAACCGTGAGGCCTTTCGCACCACAAACCATACCCTTCTTTCCCTCCGTAACCAGCTCCGTCATTATGATGACATTCTTCATAACCTTGAGGATCATCTTCCTCCTGCTCCTGCTCCTGCTCCTGCTGGTTCCCCCCATGGTGATGGTCCACCGGATGGTGTTCATGGCGAGGAAGCTGAGGATCACCCTGCTGTGTAGCTGCTTTTTGGGTCTCTAGTGTCCCTTTTGTCCACTTTTTGTATCCCCTCCCTCTCCTTTTTGCTGATGTCAAAGGGGGAGAAGTAGGCTATTAGGCTTATATATATATATATGCTATGTGTGTTTGGTGTTTGCCTGCTTGCATGCCTGTCTATCTCTTGCATCGTAGTTTGAGCATATTGTATGCATTAGTGGTTGCATTCCTTAGCGTGTCAAGCTCATTTCTCCCTTCTGCATTCAATGTACCTTGTATGGATCAAATAAAAATGAATGGAAGAATGCACTCTTTGACGTTACAAGATTGGCTCCTTTCCTTCTCACCTCTTGTCAATACGGAAAATAAGTATTGAATGGTTGGTATGAATTCGTTGACATGCTTGTGTTGGTAGTGATATGTTTGGTGATATGAGCATTTCGAATGCCTTCAAATCGTGAGTTTAGAAGAGTCAACTTGATGGATTTCCACGTATCTCATATGTGATTGTCGAAGCTTCTAAAACTCTTTCAAAAGCACATTTGTGAAAATGCAATTCTACTGCCTAGGTTTTGTCATCATCAAAAAGGGGGAGATTGTTGAACATATCCGAGTGATTTTGATGATAACAAAACCTAAGATATTTCTCTCCCTTGTATCTTGTTTTCAAGCAAAGCTTCATGCTTTAAACCTTCAATTTTCACCCCATGTCAACTGTGTGGTTATGAATTCTTCCATGGGTTTATTCAAACATAAATCAACTCATACACAAGCCCGTTTCAATCATCAAACAAATGGATAGCTTCAAGAGAGCTAACACTTGATTTTTGTAGGATTGAAGATTGGCGGTCGACCTGTGGACCCCTAGCGGTCGACCTAAAATAACAGAATTAAAATCTGGAATCTGAGAAAGCTGGCGGTCGACCGCCAGGAGCTAGCGGTCGACCTATTCTCCCAGCAGCCAAATGGCTATAGGACGGCCAATGGCGGTCGACCGCTGGCCTTTGTAGGTCGACCGCCAGCCTCGAGCTGCCAACAAATGTTGACTTTTTGTCACTTCGAGAAATGGTCTTTCTCTTGGTATTGTTTAATCCCTAAGCAACCTAACTCTCCAGAAATTGTGGATCTGGTCTGGGGGAGTCTTTGGACCATTCAAGAACCTATAAAGCTTATACAAGAGGGTTTGGAAAACCCTAATGCTCAAGGAAGATCAAAGGGAGGCTGCCAAGAGGAAGAGAAGGGATTTGGCACTGTAGACGTGAACAGTGCTCCGAGAGGAAAGTTCTTCATCCTTCTTCATCTAATCAAGTGCAAATCAGTCCAAGGATTCAAGCTGCATCCAAAGCATACAATCATCCACTAAGGGGGAGCATATCAAGATCCTTCTCTTATGTTTTGAATTCATTCTTGATCTCTCAAAGCTTCATCTGTAATCCTTGTAATCTTTAAACATTCCAGAGTGTGTGGATCCTCTTAGATCCGTGTGTGTGTGTGGTTGTGTGTTCTTGGTTGGAGGTGTGTGTGTGTATTAAGGTGTTCCTACACCTTCGTGGGAATCCTCCTTCCTAGTGTGTGAGTGTTGTGTGTGGTTGATCTTGTAACTTCCTACAAGATAGTGTGTGGTTCCTCACTGTCCGTGAGGGGTGGACGTAGGTTGCCGTTGTGGCATCCGAACCACCTAAAATCGTTGTCTCTGTGTGGTTTGTTCCTTTTCCTCTATCCTCCTTCTGTGCAAATCGTAAGTGTGTTAGTTTAGTTCAGTTTTTATTCTCTTTTATCCTGCATAATCCTTCTTCACCTTATAAAACTTGCTTTGTCTGTGGGCTTTAATTATTTCAGGTTCTCTTGTTAGCTTCTTGTCACACATTTTATAAAAAGGCGATAAAGTTTCATTTTTTCTACCATCACCCAATTCACCCCCCCTCTTGGGTGCCATTTAATCTCGGGACTTCAAAATCCACATGCTGAATGATATGAGTGGGGTCGTACACATATTTCTGTAACATAGACACGTGGAAAACATTATGTACGCCTGACAATTGAGGCGGTAATGCGAATCTGTAAGCAACCTCTCCCACTCTATCCGGAATCTCGAACGGACCAATATATCTCGGACTCAGCTTGCCATGAATGCCAAATCTTCGAATCCCTCTTGTAGGAGAGACTTTCAGAAATACATGCTCGCCAACTTGAAATTCCAATACCCTTCTTCTATTGTCGGCATAACTCTTCTGTCTTGATTGAGCCACTTGTAACCGGTCTCGGATAATACGGATGTTCTGTGATGATTCTGAAATAAGATCCAGTCCAAGCCATTGCTTTTCACCTACATCGTCCCAACACAATGGGGAACGACAACTTCTTCTATACAATGCTTCAAAAGGAGCCATTTGAATGCTGGATTGATAACTGTTGTTGTAGGCGAATTCAATCAAAGCCAAATGGTCACTCCAACTGCCTCCAAAATCGATCATACATGCTCTAAGCATATCTTCCACTATCTGGTTGGTTCTTTCAGTCTGTCCATCTGTCTGTGGATGAAAGACAGTACTGAAATTCAGACGAGTACCCAAAGACGCTTGTAGTCCCTTCCAGAAATGTGAAGTAAATCTGGGATCTCTATCAGACACAATGCTGATTGGTATACCATGGAGCCTTACCACTTCCTTCAAATACAAAGCAGCCAATACATCAACTATCCATTTGGACTTAATGGGTAAGAAATGAGCTGACTTTGTCAATCGATCGACAATCACCCACATTGCATCCAGTCCACCACAAGTCCTAGGTAGACCCATAATGAAGTCCATGCCAATGCTTTCCCACTTCCATTGGGGTATGTCGAGTGGTTTCAATTTTCCTGCCGGTCTGAAATGTTCAGCCTTAACTTGCTGACAAACCACGCATCTACTCATGAAGTCTGCAACTTCCCTTTTCATATTCGGCCACCAAAAGGATCTCCTCAAATCCTTGAACATTTTAGTGCCTCCAGGATGAATGGTGTATTTGGATCTATGTGCTTCCTCAAGAATCTTGTTCTTTATCTCAGCTTCATCAGGTACACAAGTTCTGCCCTGGAATAACAATCTTCCATCGTTAGCCATCGTGCTGCTCAAGCTTCCCTTGATCTCTACTAGCTTGGGATCATTATCTTGCAAAGATTTGATTTCCATCAACAATTCGGGCTTAAGTTGAATCTGTGCAATCATAACCCGATCATTGTCAATATTCAGATCCAGACTAGCCAATTGTTCCAGTAGCTTCCACTCTTGTAACATGAGACTTGACAATCTAGCTACAGGCTTCCGGCTTAATGCATCTGCCACAACATTACCTTTTCCAGGATGATACTCAATCGAGAAGTCGAAGTCCTTCAAGTACTCCAACCATCTTCTTTGCCTCATATTGAGTTCCTTCTGAGAAAATTAATATTTCAGACTCTTATGATATGAAAATACTGTGAATGTTTCTCCATACAAGTAATGTCTCCATATCTTCAAAGCAAACACGACTGGTGCAAGTTCCAAATCATGAACATGATAATTCTCTTCATGCTTCCTCAACTGCCTAGAAGAATATGCAATCACTTTCCCATGCTGCATGAGTACACAGCCTAAACCAATACCTGAAGCATCAGTGTATACGATAAAACCTCCTTCACCAGAAGGTAAAGCCAATACAGGTGCAGTAGTTAAACATTCCTTCAAAGTCTGAAAGCTTCGCTGGCAATATTCTGACCAATCAAATTTGTTCTCCTTTTAGAGAAATCATGGATAAATCTCCGGTAGTATCCTGCCAGGCCTAGGAAACTTCTAACTTCAGTCACACTGGTAGGCTGATCCCAATTCTTCACTGCCTCTACCTTAGAAGGATCAATAGAAATTCCTTCCTTTGTGATGATATGTCTGAGAAAGGACACCTCTTGTAGCCAGAACTCACACTTACTGAACTTGGCATATAGCTGATGATCTCTCAATAGTTGTAATGCCATCCTCATATGTTCAGCATGCTCCTCTTCATTCTTAGAATAAATCAGGATGTCATCAATGAATACCACGACCCATTGATCAAGATAGGGCCGAAATACATTGTTCATCAACTGCATGAAAGCTGCTGGTGCATTCGTTAGACCAAAAGGCATAACGACAAATTCAAAATGACCATACCTGCTGCAGAAAGCTGTTTTATAGATATCCTCTTCCTTGATCCGCAACTGATGATATCCAGATCGAAGATCGATCTTAGAAAAATACTGAGCTCCTGCTATCTGGTCAAATAATTCGTCAATCCTCGGCAATGGATATTTGTTCTTGACAGTCTGTTGGTTCAATTGCCGATAATCGATACACAACCTCATCGAACCATCTTTCTTCCGGACGAATAATATAGGGGCTCCCCAAGGGGAAGTACTTGGACGAATGAAACCCTTCTCGAGCAATTCCATCAACTGTTGCTTTAATTCTCTCAGTTCCGCAGGAGACATACGATAAGGAGCTTTGGAAATAGAGATGTGCCAGGAATGATATCAATAGAGAAGATAACTTCCCGCTCAGGCGGAAGTCCTGGTAGTTCCTCTGGAAGGACATCAGAAAAATCTCAGACAACAGAAATGTCCTTAATCTCAATCTGCTGCTCAGGGGTTGCACAGACAAAGGCTAGAAAAGCCTCGCATCCTCGTCTCATCAGTTTATCAGCTCGAAGAGCCGAGATAAGTGATACAGAGTTATGGTGCTTAACTCCCACAAAAGAAAGTCTCGGGTGCCTAGTAAAAGACACAGAGCTAGAACTGCAGTGAACACCTGCCTCATTTCTAGCTAACCAATCTGCTCCTAGGATTACATCATAATCCTTCATGTCCATGCAAACTAAATCAGCTGGTAAATTCTGTTCATCAATCATAACCTTACTAGAAGGATAGAAATACTGAATTACCGATCTCGAACCAATAGGCGTTGAGATTTCTAACGGAGAATTCATCAAAACAGGTTCCACAGCTAAAGACTTAGCAAATCTCCGAGAAATAAATGAATGCGTGGCACTAATATCAAAAAGAACAAATGCTGGCTTGTCGAGTATAATAAGAGTACCTTTGACGATTCCACCATCCTCGGCGGTTCCTGCTTCATCTGCGTGCAAAGCTTGGAGCTTGCCTTGCGGCCTTTTGATGCCTTGTGGTTTTACCGGGGTAGCTTGCTCCGATAAAAGAGGACAGTTAGGGATACGATGCTCCTTATTTCCACATCGCAAACAGGCACCCAACCTGCGCCAGCACTCCTCCATCTTGTGACCAGGACGATCATAAAACTTGCACACGCCCTTGAATGGGACAATAGGGCCAGGCTTCTTGTCTTCATGCTTCGACATCTTGCCCTTCCACGATCCAGAACCACTCCACGAACCAGGCCCACTAATAGGCCTCTTCTTGCCATACCCGGGTTTGATATTCCCGGAACCCGTAGGTTGTTCCTTCTTTGTGCCTTTTCCACGGATTCTCTCCGTCATTTCTAGAGTATCTTCTAGGACTTAAGCTTTCCTCACCATCTCAGAATAGGTTGACATCTCCATCGGTGCCAATTGATTGATATAATGCAGCCTCAGTCCATTAAGAAAGCGCTTAGCCATCATTTTCTCGGTGGATATTAAGTGAGTAGCATAACGAGAAAGCCGAGAAAACTGAGCTTCATATTCTGCCACGGATAGACTTCGCTGCTTCAAAGCTGCGAACTCCACTGCCTTCTTCTCTTGCACTCTATTAGAAAAATATTTGCCATTAAAGAACTCCTCGAACTCCTCCCATGTGACTTGCTGATCACCGAGAGTCGCTTTTACTGATTCCCACCATGTTCTTGCATCTCGTTCAAGTTGAAAAGTTGATAGAAGGACACGTTCTTGATTGCTGCACTGCATTACTTCGAATATCCTTCCCATCTCATCCAGCCAGTGCTCAGCTTCATCAAGGTCAGTCGAGCCCGTAAATCTCGGCGGATTCATTCCCCGAAAGTTCTGATATAAATCACCAGTGCCAAGGTGTGCAGCTCCTGCTTGGGCCGCTTGTTGCAAGGCCTGAGTAAGGCCTTGAACCGTATGCTGCAAGTTCCTCCATTCCGCACGATCAGCTGCCATTACAAAGGCCTACACGTGGAATAGATTACTTAGGTTCATTAAAAATAGATAATAACACGATTAAGATATGAACTAAACCCAAGTTCCTACCCAATCTCACCAGGTCAGGTCCTTAGACTTTAACAAGGTTAGGGGTCCTATGATAACACTTAGAACCCTAGAACTTGGAAAACCTAGAACTTTTAGGGAAACTTAGGAATATTAAACCTAGGCTCTGATACCAACTAAACTGTCACGCCCCAACGCGAAATATCGGGACATACAGTTAGAAACTAGCTAGAGATAATATTAATATGCTAAACTAAACAATCGTACATGTGCTATGGAAAGAAGTACTTCTATTGATCAAGAAAGACTCCAAGTTTTATTACAATAACCATCAATACTTAAACATGATCAAACATAACTTCCAACTGATTCTAATATAATAACTGACTCCCAAAAGGTAAATAAAGTGCTAACACAACACTAAGGAGTAACTAATGTAAACAACTATGCCAACTCGGCATCTACTAACAGGTACACTTAAGGGTATCACTCTTGTCCCTCCCCTTCAGTATGTGCATCGTCACCTGAATAGCCTGGAAAGGGGGAAAACAACTATATGAGCTAACGCTCAGTAGATAATAATAGGCAAGTTTACATGATTAACCAATTAGTTACATTTTCAAATGCAATGACAAGAAAGGAAATAACTGACGAGATGATAAAACAGCGCAATATAAAATCTTGCAAGGTCAAGAAATATATGATGACATGAATTAACAAGAATATCAAGTACGAGAATATTCAATAGGAAATTGAAATATACAATTGGCCAACAAGCAAGTATTTTAAACATCAAGTCAAGCACGATAAAGTAACAAGAGATTTTCTGTCGTAGACGTCACGCTGATCATGCACTCGGTGCAATATCTCACCATGTCATTACAAACTCCCATGGGCACAAGTACTTTTTGGGCGCTCTCCCCAGGACCAGACCGGGCCCTTATGATGCGATGGCATTGATTTGTTGGATCCAAGATCCCAAGTTTTGTCTAGACATTTAATCAAGTTTAATGGCCAATTAATCAGAGGAATTTCTGTCAAAAGTACGAGATTTAAGGACTAACATGTCCTAGGATTCATTAACTTAAAAACTCGATATACGGTCACTTCTGGGCCGTTTGACAAGACATACGGCTACTACTGGCCGCATTACCAGCGCTGGACAAAACTCAGTCCACAAGGTCAAGAATGAACGGTTGATAGTGTGCCGTTCAGGTAAGTAAGCAATACGTGACCTTAAGACACAATTACGATACTTATACGGACTACACTAGACCGTTCATGGAGACAAGCAGTCAACTATGGGCTACTCATGTACTGATTAGCCCAAGTTGATCCGTGACTTATAACTCAATGATTTGGTGATGAATTTCCATGTTGTAGCCGGGTCATACGGGTCTCAAAATGGCGGATTCTAACTCGCCGGATAGAGTGTCCGGGTAGAATCGTACTAAGGGACAGCAATTTAGGCTTAATGGCCGTAATGCCATATAGATTATTAGTGTGCTATTAGTCTATTTTATCGGGGTATAAGGGCTTTTAATTGATTTCCTAACAGCCATTTCAAAATACCTTGATTCATGAATTATTATAATCTCAATTTCAAGAGATAAGTTAATTACAAGATGGTAACTCAAGATACAAGAACAAGCCAATAATGACAATAGACAGTAATACATGACAGCAATTTACTTTCAAAATTACTATTTTATTATATGGGTTTCTAATTAACCATTTGTGCGTTGAAGTGGAGATAGTAATCGGAATGGTTTATACACTTTGATTGAGTGTAGGGACCATTGTTCTTCAATTTTGGATTGAGGAACACCGGGCTTAATTTGAGATCATAGGGTTGCATGTATGGGTCATTGGTTACTCAAAATATGGTTTTCAAATGGACTAGGCTTGAATGGGTCGATCCCCTCACAGTCCGGATCGATCGTCGGGCCAAAAATAAGCCTACCGGGTCTATCAGCATATGGGTCGACCCCTGGAAAACCAGGGGTCTGCCTGTGTATGGGTCGACCCCTGCACAAACAGACTTCTGTCTGTGTATGGGTCGACCCAATGGGTCGACCCCTGGAAAACCAGGGGTCTGCCAGCGTGTGGGTAGACCCATTGGGTCGACCCTCGCACGGACAGGCTCCTGTCTGTGTATGGGTCGACCCAATGGGTCGACCCCTGCATTCGCAGATGCGAACGTGACTTCCGGAAACCCATGAATCTCACCCAATTGGGGTCTAATTGGACTGAGATCTTAACCCTATGCCCCTAGGTTCTTGATGGACATATTAGGGTTATACTACAAGGGTTTGGAACACTAAATTCACCGGAAAATTAATCTAAATCACAACCTATCTAGGAAGAACACTTAAAAAAATCTAGTCTTAGCATGCTTCTAATCAAACACGAAATACTCTAAGCATGGTCGATAAAAATTGGGGCTTTCTACGCCAAATGATAGATAACGTGCTGATGATTACAACCATGTACATTAATTAGAGTTGGGTCTGTTATCATCTACCTGAATCGAAGAGAGATTTAGAAGTTAGAACGAAGAATGCCCATTTGATAGCCCTTTACTATTTCCACGACATCTCCCTCCACACCTAATAGAATTTGGGGCTTTTGCTACCAATGGAAAGCTAACTAAGAGAGGAACAAAATGGTATATTTACTTGCATGTTTTGGCCAAGATTACCTACCTCAATCGAAGGAAGGAAGAGGGCCTAAGAAAAACCCATGAACTCGGACACTCTTCCAATAAACGCGAGAGATCTCACTAGATCGGAATCCTCTGCGACCACCACTGCTCCCAAATGAAAATAGAAACATAGGGCTTTCTTTTAATAGGTCATACTCGTTCTGGATCCTTCAAGGAAGGGAGAAATCGACCCATCAAGTGGCGTGTTCAAAACGCCGCCGAAATTGTTGACCTAGCCCATGCGCGACCAAATGCTTCCCATACGTTAAAAATTTCGTGACATTGTGAGAGAGGAAATGATTCTCTCTTTAATACCTTTCATTTGCCCCTATTTTGGGCTCATTTGGTTAAGGAATGAGCTCGGATTGAGGATTTTAATGTGGGGTTAACATTGAGCACGAATTTGGTTAGGTAGATGTGAAAATTTGACTAATCCCACTAATTCGGCCTAGTTAATGATTTTATTAGGATTGGCCATAGAAGAAAAAATTGTTAAACGTAATTGATTCTACAAGAATATGATTTTTATGGATTTTTATAAAATAGTCGAAATGTGACTTATTCTATTTATTAAAGAATTAATCTAATTAATTTTGAATTAATTCCCATTAATTCAAATAAATTCAAATAATTTCTAATTAAATTTTTAAAAGAATTTAGGGTATTACAGAAATGGAGTAGGAATGGACTTAAAGGTTGATGCCAAGGTGCGATGAGACACGCTTTTGACATTACTATTTGGAATCTTTCCCGTAGTTTCGCTAAGACGACCTTGAAGAAGGTCTTCCAAATTTGACGATTACTTGGAAGGAGATCAAAGAAGGGAGGGGAAGATGTGCGCTCAGACACGAAAATAAAGGAGACCAACTTCTCGGTGTGAAAGTACATGGGTCGTAAACCTGTAGGTTTCACATTTGGGGAGCGGTTACCAGCCAATGTGGAAGTGCTGCGGCCAAGGTGGGTCAAACAGGGTAAAAAGCAAAGGAATATCTGAGGGTCAGTCCAAACAAGGGTCTCCTTTGGAAGAGCAGCGTAGGGCCGTCTCAAGGAAACTCCGTGTTTTATTCAGAGTGGAATATCTCATATTTGTAAGAATTGAAGCACAGTGGTTGTCGTAATCGAATCACTTTGAATGATCTTCCACAATAAAATCAAAGTCTTATATGAATGCATGCTGGGTTTAAAGAAAATTTAAAACAAACTAAAATAGAAAATGGCCAAGGATAATATTATCAATTCGTTAAGAATGGGTCAGGATACCGGTTCGGTGAGCCGACACTGAGCTGGGGCTCGTTTATCCGCGCATCAACTCACTGAACGGAACCATCGTTCCCACGCTATCACAAATTAACGGCATATCCGTACAACCCAAATTCTTCTGAAATCATTACCGTTTTTGTTGAAGGGGAACTCAAATCCCAGATTCGTTCGGGTCGCAAGGTCCTTGACATGTTCTAATAGCGTAAATATCGTATAATATGATGCATGACATGGTGGGACTAGTTACTGAATGGTGACACACGATGGGACGGTGGCGTCCATTAGTAAAACCTGCACAAATTAATAACATCATAAAGCAACAGAATCGCACCACAGTACAAGGGAGATCCAGACAAAACGCCGATGACTGACCACTGATGTGACGCATTTCATCCTTTAGCGCCTCTCCTTTCCTATAAATGCTCCCTTAGGCTAGTTCAGCCAAATGCACCATGGAGTGGGCTTAGAAGCTTAAAGGGGAGGAGGAGAGGAAATCTAAGGGTTTCAGGATGGAAGGCGAGTCTTCCCGCCCTATGAAGAGGAGCAGGCCTAGCAGCGAGATCAGGCGACTTTCTGACCTCGAAGGTCATCTGAGTGGGATGATCCAGTCGCATATGATAAGTTGATTTATTTCAAATTCTCCGCGCGAACTCTCTTTTCACTTCTTTTCCTTCCTTGTTTTCTTTTTCTCTTCCAACCATACCCTCTTTTCCCAGGCCCGAGGAAATTTCCAAGCTGCCGTGGCTTTCGAAACTCACCTCCAACATCTCCATCGGCATGAGGGCCATAATCACGAAGTGACATCTGCAAGGGCTCCTTATTCATGCCAAGCACTACGAGAGGATTTGCATAGACTGGGCGGCTATGGGCGCATTGGTGGAGATCTGGCATCCCTAGACCCACACTTTCATCTTCCCTACCTTCGAGGCGACCATCCTCCTCGAAGAGGTGGAACTTCTGCTCGGACTGAAGAAATTCAAGAGTGACGGGAGGATAAAGGTTATGCGGATGCTGACAAGGGTGACTTTCGAGAGTGTCCTCGAAAGCTTCATGCCGCCTGGTGCTGCTAGAAATGTCCAGACTCAAAAGGGAATTGATCTACAAAAGCTCGCGGAATGGGTCATGGATGCCCTGAGAGGGTCACCAGACGATGACTACTTGGAAGGAATCATGAAAGGGTTTACCATCTGTTTGGCAGGTGCTCTCTTATTCCCTTGTACCGACAACATAGTGGAGGAGGACCAATTGAGTACCATCTGCGGGATTTGGAGTGGAAAGAGGGTGGGACCCACCGTCCTTACCTACCTTTACAGTGGCCTTACTGTCTCCAGCATGGGTAAGCCTCCTTTCGGTTGCACACTTCTTCTGAATTGCTGGATTGATTTGCACTTCAAATTTGACCACCGCGAGGGGATGCCAACTGCTTCGAAGTTCTTCCAACAAATCCCCCTTCATCACATAGCCGATGTGTTAGGCTTCGGTGGTACCATAGCGAACCGTGTTCCGTGGCTGGGGAAACATGAAGACTGGCGGTCTCACTTCAGAACCATGACACAAAGCTTTTTCACTTGTGCACCAGCATGCCTACTCTCACGCGAACTCCTCACAAGGTCTTCTCCCGGAGCTGAACTCCAACTGATTGCCGCGACGGAGTTTGTTCTTTATAATGCGCATCGGTGCTGCATCCAAATCGGTATTCCACGTCACTCGTTCCCACCGTTAACCGGCATCGTTCCTTTGAAGAAGAGGGAGTTGGACACGGAAGCGGATGAGAAGGAAGCGAAGGCCATCAAAGCACCATGGAAGACAAGTGTTGCGGGAAAGGCATTAGCACATGTGGAGGAAGAATGCGAGCTGTGGAGGGCTTATGTAACCGAACTGGGGAAGTTAAGGCCTAAAGCGCCTATGCCCCTAATGTAGCTCATTCTGCCTTCTAATGGAATAAAATGTGAATTTGAAAATGTGCAAAGTTTAGGTTTTTATATTTTCCTCTTTTTATTATTTTTTCTCTTTTTATTTCTTTTTTCTTCTTTCCTTTTTTATGATTTTATTTTGACGCGTCCACAAAATTGGACGCTTTATTAAAATCATTATTTTTTATTTTTTAATTCTTTTTTTATAAATGCGTCCAACCTCTTGGACGCTTTTTTTAAATTTTTTTATTTTTATTTTTATCCTTCTCGCCTTCATTTTTTATATTTTTTATTATTATTAATTTCTTTTTTTTACACGTCCAAACTATTGGACGCTTTTATTATTATTAATATTTTTATTTTTTTAAAAAAAATTTATGGACGCGTCTAAAAAAGGAGATTTCAAATATAAGAGAGGCCGCCCACACGGCCTCTCACACTCTCGCTCTCTTCCTCTCCCCTCTCTGGCTCTTCTCACATTCTTTCGACCTTTCGCCCTTAATCTGAGCCTATAGAGCACGGGGAAGCAAGTCAGGGAGGTGAGAAGCGGAAGCGGCTTGCCCGTCGTCTGCGAAGAACGCGGGATCAGACAGAGGCGGCCGCCATGGAGGAGGAGGAGATTCCTTTGGCCTTGGAGGGGCCCGAGGATGCAGGAGAGGATGAGCACGACCCGGTAAGCCCCTTAGAATTCCACTTTATTGCATGATTGTGTGATTTTAAGCGTAAAATAGGGCGGGGGACGGCGTTCAGGAGGGACGTGGGTGTGAGAGGAGGAGACGTCCAGGCAATTGGATGTCTCCATCCCTTTTTTTTAATATTTTGTTTTATTTATTTTTTTGGGTTATTATGTAATCAATTAAAAGAAACTATATAGAGGCGTCCAGGCATGTGGACGCCTCCATTAATTATATATATTTATTATTATGTTTTTCCTTTTTTATTAGTTATCATATATACAAAAATAAAATAAAAAAAGGAAGAGGCGTCCAACTACTCAGACGCGTTAAAATTTTTTTACTTTATTATATTTTTGAAAAAACGGTGATAATAACAATAAAGGATTTTTTTTAAAGGGTAATTAAAGAAGAAAGCGTCCAAACAGTTGGACGTCTTAAATTTTTTTTTTGATTTTGTTGAAAAATAAATAAATAAACTAAATAAAATATTATGTACAGTGTGTTGTTTATTATTCATGATTCTGATGTGTTACTTCTTTTGTTTGTTTTGTGGTGTGCAGGTGTGGACACCGAAAATTGCACAACCAGGTATCCCACTCGACCCAGCACTGACAACGGCACCGAGTGAAGAAGCCCCGGTGAGACTGGTCATCCAGACTCCCCAAATATGCACACTGCCGTGAAGCCGTCTCCGGAGTCACGACAGTGAAGAGAAACCAACCACCAAGAGCCCCACAATCCATGGGTCTCGAAGAAAATCAAACGAGCCACAACCCGTGCTCACAACGGGCTCAAAATTACCCATTTAGCCTCTCAACGGCACACCGCCCCCCCCCCCCCCTTTGGGGTCTCCAGTGGCACGCCCATCCTGGGCTTCAAACGGCACACCCCCTGGGTGCCCCAGCGGCACACCCCAGGGGGGGCTTCAGCGGCACACCCCCTGGGTGCCCCAGCGGCACACCCAGGGGGGGTTCAGCGGTACACACGCCCCCACGGCTGCTCAGCGGCACGCCCCCAGGGCTGCTCAGCGGCACGCCCCAACGGGTCTTCAGTGGCACACCCCCATGGGGTTCAGCGGCAAGCCCCAAGGGACCTTCAGCGGCACGCCGCTTTAGGCCTCCCGCGGCACGCTTTAGCAACGTTCGGCGGTATGCCCTTTTAGACCCCCTACGGCACACTTATTCAGCCCACCAGCGGCACAGCATTAAGCCTTTTCAACGGCTGAACGACGTGGTGCCCATGCCCTACGCGTCCTTGGCGCGCAGTGAGCTCCCTGAGGTGTCAACCAACCGTTGGGCCACCTGCCTACTCCTCCTGCCATCCAGGACAAGGGAGTCAACTCCCATTGAATGCTCGTCGCACGCTTCCCGCCTTCGGAGGCTCCCGCCGCCCGGGGTATAAAAAACCCCTCTTCGCTGCGAAAGGGAGAGGGAGAGATATACACAGGGGAAGCTCCTCAGAGAAGAAAAGAAGAGGAGGGAAGAGGAGAAGAGGAGGAGAGGAAGAGAAGAAGAAGGAGAAGAGAAAAGGGGGGAAGAGAGGAAGAGAGGGGAGAGGGCTCGCCGCTCCACTTGCCGCCGCCATCTGAGCGCAGAGGGAAGAGAAGAAGAGAAAGAGGAAGAGGAGGGGAGGCTCTGCCTCCCCCTCCCGCTGCTCCGTCCACCGCCGTCCACGCGAAGAGCAGAAGAAGAAGAAGAAGAAGAAGAAGAAGAAGAAGAAGAAGAAGAAGAAGAAGAGAAGAAGAGGAGAAGGAGAGGGGAGGCTCCGGCTCCCCCGTTGCTATCCCGTCCACCACCACCGGTGTGAAGAGAGGAAGAGAAGGAGAGTGAGCGAAGAGAGAGAGTGAGGTCTGGGAGAGGAGGAGTCCATGCTCCCCCCCATCATATCTTCTTTCTTTCTTTCTTTGTCCCCTTGTTTTCTTTCCCGTCGCCATGTATTAGCCCCCCCCGGGGCACTCCTCTTATGAGAATAAGAATAGAAAGGCTTGCAAATGTTTCCCCAGACGTCTCCCCAACGCATGTCTTCCGTGTTTGCATCCCTCGGTGTTTCATGCCCCCCCCTCTCCCTTTCTCCTTTGGTTAGGGTTTGTTTCCTCCCGGGCATTTTTGCCTCCGCTCACCCCTGGGCGCCCTCAGCGGTACGCCCTCCATACGCCTTTAACGGTACGCCCTTGGGCATCTCCAGCGCCTCTCGCGGCCTTCAGCGGCACGCCCCCATCTGGCCTTCGCCGGCACGGCCTTGGCGGCCTTCCCCGGCACGGCCTTTATGGCCTTCACCGGCACACCCTCACCCTTCCGGTCCTTGACCGGCACACTCATGGCAGTCCCCCGCCGGTACACCCCCTTTGAGCACCCTGTGCTTGCCTTTGGCCGGTACGCCTAGGCCAACCCTCAGTCCACCCCGTCCAGCCTTGGGGGCCTTCGGCTCATTGTTTTCTCACGTTTTCCGAAGTCTTATAAAGGTGTTGCCGCTCTCGGGCGCCCACCTCCAGTTGTCGGGTTCCGCCACTCCTTGTGGGCGCATTCCCTGTATCTCCCTTACGCTCGGGTCAAGGGGAGATGCTGCCGAATTTTTTGTTAGAAACGATAACATATTAAAAAGCTAAAAAGAAACAACTAACAAATGGAACAACCACACATTTAAAAGACAAAAAACAGCAACAAACAAACAAAAAGAACAACAATAAAACGCTTTAACCGAAGCAAATGGAACCGCAAAGAGAGCCGAATCAAGCAACGACTAAGAAACTCGAATATCCGCCCTCACAAGAGAAAGAACGAAAGATAATCGGGAGAAAGAGAAGAAGAAACG
Organism: Amorphophallus konjac; assembly: GCA_022559845.1. Classification (NCBI taxonomy): domain Eukaryota; kingdom Viridiplantae; phylum Streptophyta; class Magnoliopsida; order Alismatales; family Araceae; genus Amorphophallus; species Amorphophallus konjac. Next base: position 37,789,391 of record CM040127.1, read on the forward strand.
AAAAGCCCTAAAGGAAGTGGAGGAGAAGTGGGCCCTTCAACGGTACACCCATGGCCAGGCCTTTGCCGGCACACCTGCCTTGGTGCCTTCCCCGGCACGCTCTCTTTCTCCCTTCAACGGTACGCCCCTGGCCAGCCCGCCACCGGCACACCTTCCTTGGTTCTCTCCCCGGCACGCTCATTTCTCCCTTCGCCGGCACACCTGGCTAGGCCTTCGTCGGCACGCCTTCCTGGCTGCCTTCCCCGGCACGCTCTCTTTCAGCCCTTCGCCGGTACACCTCCATCACCCTTCACCGGCACACGCTCTAGCCAACCCCTCGCCGGCACGCTCCAACCGCCCTTCGCCGGCACGCACTATCCATACCCTCGCCGGCACGCCCTCATTTAACCCCTTTTAGCCCTCAGTGGCCCACTCTCTCTCAAAAAAAAAACATATATATGTGTTAATATAAAAATAAAGATAATAATAATAATAATAATAAATTAATAAAAATCATGATAAATAAATAAACCTGAATATATACATATATATATATATAAGACAAATAAAAAAATGTGAAACAATAATAATAATAATAATAAACAAGAAAAGAGAAGATATAATAGTAATAACAATAAACGAAAGTGGAGAAATCATCCGGAACAAATACATAAAAAGGGAGATAAGCAATAAAATATATATGCATATAATTTAAAGTCCAGATAAAAGCATGGTAAAATCTACACCGCAGCCCCGTCTCCTCTGCGACCCGGTGCTGAAGGAACAACAATGTCGCCCTCCCAAGTTGGGCCTGAGCCTTGGGAATCATCCCGAACTGGCCATGACCCGACCTCGCCTTGGACCAACATTCCGATTGAACCGGACTCGTTTCTCAGGCCGGATCCCTTCTGAGCCACTACTAAAATTGCCGCACGCTCGGCAGACATTTGAACGGGTTCACCCTGATTTTCGCTGCGTTTCTATTGCAGACCTGTGTCTGAACATGAAAAGACCCGTGAGCAACCAACATGGCCGACGGCTCTCGCCCTGATATGGTCGTGAGCCGGCATTATTCCGGGCCGATAGCCCGTTAGATCGGATTCATTCTAACGGGATTCGCTCCCGCTCTTTCATTGAAATTGCCGTAAACTCGGCATACATTTGTACGGGGTCGTTTCCACCCACGTCGCACTTTCAATATGGGCCCTTGCCCGAACATGAAAAGGTCCGCAAGTGACCGACAGAATCGGAATAGAATGAGACGGCTCTCGCCACCCCTGGACTCCTTCCATGGGAATATCAACAAGACCTCCGTGGGCCACACTTAGACCTCGGGCCCGTCCTGATCATGGTCATCGTCTGGCTCATATCCTCGGTCTACAGCATGTTCCTTTCGAATACGTTTTCGGTTCTAGAATCTAGTCCCAGGACTCTCCCCCGTTGCCCTCCAACGCCGGAAATATTAATGATGCCCGCGCAAGCCTCGTTCGGACCACGGGAGGCGCCCCCGGTATGGTCCTGACTTGATCTCGCATCGGGCCAATAGATTCGCTGGTTTTCGGTTACAACAACTGAGATTCAACCGAATGTTTTCAGTGTCTCGGAATAATAAACTTGCCGTATCCCGGCATGCATATGTTCCAGGTCCTCCTGCGACGATTACAATATTCTCAAGCCGGACTCTCATCCGAATATTAAATGGTCTCCCGAATGACCGACATGTTTCGAACGCCCGCTTCTCCGGACACAGGGCTTTTCAGCCAATTCAAGGGATATTCCCTCGTCGCCCCTTGGCGCCGAAAATATTAATGACGCTCATGCAGGTCTTGTTTCGGCCGCGGGGGGCCCACCGTAGTATGGTCGCAGCTTGCTCTTGCACCGGACCAACAGATTTACCGGTTTCCGACCGCTCTAACCGAGGTTTAGCCGAACGTTTTCCGTTCTTCTGAACAATAAGTTGCCATATCCTGGCATACATATGCTCTGGTCTTCCCGCGACGATCGCGCTTTTCCCGAGACGGACACTCGTCCGAACATTAAATGGTCAGCACATGACCGACATGATCTCAAACGGTTTTCTTCCCGCCTTCGCGCGAGGATTTCAATACCTCCTAATAGACCTTTTATGTAATTAATTTCCTGGCCATGAGGCCCTGAATCTCGACGATTAATCAAGGGTGTTCCCTCGTATGGGGGATGTAAATGACGTCGTGACCTTTACGGCGCGGCGGGTTTTGGTCCCGACCCGAATCACACAATCGTCTGACGAAGTCAGATCGAGCGCACCATGGGCTCTTCGGAGTCCGAATAAATTGTCACTTCTGTGACTGGCACGCCCACGCACTTAATAGACAAACAAATCCACCGAATAAACCGACACAAGAGAAGCGTGTCGAAAAGTGTGCCCACAGTAGGGCGTAATGAAGAGCCGGATCAGCTGGTCCCTGGTGGTAGCAGTGTACCGGGGGCTACCGGACTTCCAGAGGGCGCGGGTGGATGCCATGGGATTTGGGGCGTTCCTGAGGATTGAGCCCTTCCGGCTTGACCTTCCCCTTATCCAGGCGCTGAGGGAGCGTTGGCACGTGCCGAGTCGAGTGTTCCTGATGCCCTGGGGGCATATGGTGCCGACACTGGAGGACGTAGCTCGGATCACCGGGCTACGAGTGGACGGAGAGGCGGTCAGCGGGGTCACCTACCCCGACTACAGAGAGAGCGCCCTGGACCTGCTGTGGCCGGAGATGAGCGCGACCGACAGAGACAGCAGGGTGGTTGGCCGAGTGGATATCATGGAGGCGCTCTGATTCGAGGACCCACGGCAGCGAGTTAATGAGAGCGGAGCAGAGTTCCTAGCGCATCTGGAGGGAGATGCTCGGCGGCTTTTACTCAGGACCCAAGCGAGCGGGAGCTGGCGGACCTGGAACTCCGGAGGTTCCTCTTCTTCTTATTGGGCCGCCTTCTGCTGGGGACGAAGGGGGACGGCATCCATTGCCGTTTTCTCGGATCCTAGCGAACCTAGACCGAGTGGGGGACTACGGATGGGGAGCAGCTCTACTCGCCCACTTGATCACCGATCTCTCTCAGAGTACAGAGAGGGAGACGACAGTTAGTGGATTCGCATCTTTTCTCCAAGTAAACATTTTGTTTATGCATTTTATCGTAGTTATGCCATTACTTGTGCTAATGATGCATGACGGATGCAGGTGTGGAGCTACTAGTACCTCCCGATGGGAAGAGCCAGGCAGTGGAGGAGGACAGCCGTGCCCCTGGCGCGGCGGTGGAGGCCGGTCATGGTCGCGGCACCGCACGGCTACCATCTGGCGTCGCTTCGACGTGAGCTGACCGAGTATCCTGAGGCTATGGTATGATGCGTATGCTTTTTTTTTTTTTTTATGCATGTGACTTAATTGAGTAAAATGACAACTAATATGATGCATGTATGGCGATGCATGTGGTGTGGAGGCCCTACCTGGGCATGGCCGATGCTGGCCAGCCTTGGGTCGTAGCGGGTCGTCCTCGTTTCGGGCGAGACGTGTGGGTCAATTGCCTGAATGAGATCGAGCCGCTGCGACATAGGCTGGTCATGAGGACATTGGGGCTAGCCCAGGAGTGGGTTGACGTGGATGAGCCGGGCCGTGTCGGGCGGAAGACCCGAGGCAAGGCGAAGATCGTCGACTGGCGTATGCGCTTCCCTGCACAATACCTAGACTGACAGTAGGGTGGCATCCCGGTGGTGTCCCACGTACAGGACAACACCGACTACCTGCGACGGTACCGGACCACGTACGCGGAGCGTCTACACCTCGGTGGGGCGGCAGGGGTAAGTGTGAGATGAAGATTTTTTCTTCTCTATATGCATATGCATGTGACACTAACCTATGTGCATAAATGCAGGATGCTCGTGATAACATTATTGCCGACCTGCGGGCCCAGCTGGCGGACGCCAGGCAGCAGTTGGCGGCCATCCGGCAGGAGTTGGAGATCCTACTGAGTCTATGCAATGTATTATGCATTTTTTTTTACCTGGATTTTTCGATGCTTAGCCTCTGATTGTCGTTTGCTCTTGTGTTTCAGCGTGCTCATCAAGCAGCGACAGGTGGGGTGGCTGGCGGAGCGGGTTCTAGTTCGTGGGGCCCTCCTCCGGAGGTCTCTTCCCTCCAGGAGCAGCTGGTGCATGCGGTGGCCCGGGCTGAGGAGGCCGAGCGCGACCGCGCGGCTTGATTGAGTACTTGCTTGACCCCGGCTCTCCTTCTAGTTGCACTTCTTCTTTCACCGATCTTTTATAGGTCATGCGGGCTTTGGTAGGTGGCGGAGATCCGGGATGCCCTGGCTCGTGCAGTCCGTGCCGAGCAGGAGCGCGACGCCTGGGCGGCAGAGCGTGACGCCCGGATAGTGGAGCTAGAGGAGGAGCGACGGCGGGAGGCTGAAGAGCTTCCTCGCGACGTGCTGGAGCAACGGATTGCCCTCGAACTGTCGAGGAGAGAGGCGATGAGAGAGAGAGAGAGAGAGAGAGGGAGGACAGGAGGGTAGAGCGGCAGCGAGATTGGGAGGAGAGGAGGGCTCTAGAGGCCCAGATGATGGAGCTCCGATTGAGCCTCAGCTCAGCGGAGGGGAGACTTCAGAGAGTGAGGAGCAGTATCAGAGGGCGAAGGAGCGCGGGGCGCGACTTAGTCAGTCTGGTTCCTTCCCCATGGGTAGCTTCCTGGTTTCTTCGGCCGAGGAGCATCGTCGCGCCTTCGAGGCTGGCGTGGCACCACATGGCGAGGCGAGCACCGCCTCTCAGAGTTCACGGAGGCCCCCTAGGGATCCCCGTCGGAGGGGGGAGGAGAGAGATGATCAGGAGGGTGGTAGCGAGAGTTAGAGAGTTGCTTGTACACCCCACCCTCTTCACTTTATGATGTACGACTGCCTATTTGTTATGTGAAATAGAATGGTTTCTTCTGTTACTTGACTGCCTTGTGTGCACTTTCCCTTTCCCACGCTTCTTTTCTCGCACCTGTTCTTTCGAGGCACGCTTCACGAGACCTTACCCTGAAAAGTAGGGAATTGTACCTTGCATGGAGGGATCCTATTTTTTTCTCTTTTCTGGGCGCGTCTAGGCGTGAGGACGCGTCTTAACTTTTAAATTCAAATTTAAAACGCCAGGCGGCCCTTCTTCTTCTGTGCCTTGCCCGCAAACGAGCCCGCCTCCCGTCGAGATTTGCTCGCCTATCTTCATCTTCTTCCACTCTCGATCGATGGAGTTTGGTGGGCCAAATCGTGGTGAAGGGAGAGAGGGGCGAGGAACTCTTTGCCCGAGGAGGGACGCGCAAGAGCACGGAGAGGCGTCCATGGAAGAGAAAGGGCCCTTTCGGGCACTTGAGGGACCCGAGGGGCCCGATGGCACGGAGGGAGGTGAACACGGCCCGGTAGGTCCTTCGATCTCCTCATCTTTGATCTATTTTGAGTTTGGAGCGAGACATGTGAGAGGGGAAAAAGATTCGGTGAGTGTTGCACTCAAACGATGGACGCATCCTTGACAGGAGACGTGTTCTCGTTGTTTGACGTAAGACCCTCCTTTCTTGATGTAGGGCATGGCAAGGACCCCGGGCTTGGCCGATGAATGGGCGAGCGCGGATGAGCCTAGCCGTGTCAAGAAGGAGAGTCGCGGCAAGGCGAAGCTCGAGGACTGGCGCATACGTCTCCCTCGACAGCAAGGGAGCGTATTGGTGCAGGAGAGCGCCGACTTCCTGCAGCAGCGGAGAGAGAGTCATGTGGGACCTCTCCAATCCGGGGATGCGCATGACATCAACGGCTTGCGTGCCCAACTAGCAGAGGCTAGGCGGCAGCTGACCGTCACTCAAAAGGAACTGGCGATCCTGGTAAGTTAAGTGTTGCATTTTTTTTAATTTTTGTTTGTTTTAAATTTGGAGCTTAGCCGATGGCCGTTGTTTGTTTGTTCCAGCGTGCCCAGCGGGCAGCGATGGCAGGAATGGCTGGCAGTGCATCTTCCAGCTCCTCGGCCCCTTTTCTTGAGATTGTCTCCCTCCGAGAGTAACTTACCGGTGCGGTGGCCCGCGCGGCTCGGGCTGAAGAGGAGCGTGATGCCTGGGTAGCGACTATAGCGGAGTTGCGGCGTCATAGTGAAGAGAGGCCACATCCAGACATCCTAGAGTTGAGGGTGTTCCTCCAGATGGCCAAGAGAGAGGCGGAAAGAGAAAGGCTAGAGAGGGAGAAGGAGAGGGAGGACAGAAGAGCCATGGAGGTCCAGGTGAGAGAGCTCCAGCTAGACCTTCGAGCTATTAGACAGAGGCTCGAGGACATGGAGGCAAGCTATGAGAGGGCACGAGAATTCAGGACGCGACTCCGCCAGTCTGGCCAGCTTCATATGGGTGGCTTCTTTGCTATGCCAGGGGAGCAGCAGCGCGTCGCCGCTGCTGGGGCAGGCGTCACGAGGCGAGGCGAGTGCTGCTGTACGGGGCTCCAGAAGGCCCCTGAGGGACCCTCACCTTAGGGGAGAGGAGAGGGACGCCTAGAGAGATGAGTGTGAAGGTGATGGCGAGAGTTGGCGAGCTAGCATACGTCTCCTCTCTATGATTGTGATGTTTATGACAGTTTATGTAGACTTATGAATAGAGTGATTTGATTTCCTACCGCTTATTTGTCCTCTTGTGCGTTCCTTCTTCCTTACGCTTCTTCACTGTTCCCATGTGACGTGCTTGTCGAGACCCCGTCCGAAAACGGGGACTCATATCTCGCTCCGACCGTCTTTCACACGGAAATCTGCCGCCGAAGTCAATAATGATGGCTCTAGCCTCTTCTCCTTTACGACCTTCCAATCTTCCCAGACGACCTCTACAGCATGATAGGGCATCCCTAGACTGCGTAGGGAGTGAGTCATCATATCGCATCATCAATCAATTACCCTGCGAGCGGTGAAGTGACACATGTGGGACCACAAGGAAGGTGCCTTATCACGAGGGTTATCGTTAACAGTGATGTAGGCAGTCTTGACTCGCCCTTCTCCCATTTTTATAAATACCGTCCTCGTTCATCTCCCCAGGGGCACCGGTAGCCAACAAGTTTCCACGGAAACGGAAGAACTAAGGGTTCTAAGGTTCAAAATGGAGGGTGAATCTTCCCACTCTTCGAAGAGAAGCATGTCCAGTGGTAGTAGTTCCAGGAGGCTCTCAGACCTCGAAGGGCACTTAGGTGAAAGGACCCAATCGCAACCCGTAAGATGAGCTTTCTTGCCCCTTCTCTCATTCTTTCTTCCTCCCTTCTAACAAAACCCCTCCTTGTGTATGCGTAGGGTGTGATGAAATCACACATTCCATGGGAGTTGGTAGTGGCTGCATACCGGGGTCTCCCGGATTTTCAGAAGGCCAGGCTAGACGTGATGGGGCTTGGAGTCTTTCTTCGGATCGAACCAATCAGGCTCGACCTTGCCCTCGTCCAAGCATTGCGTGAAAGGTGGGATCCAATGAGCCGTGCTTTCTTGATGCCTTGGGGGCATATGGTGCCCAGCCTGAAAGATGTGGTCCGAATTACGGGCCTGTAAGTGGATGGTGAGGCACTGACCGGTATCACGTACTTCAACTATAGAGAGGCTGCCCAGAGGTTGCTAGGAGTGGACCAAAATGATCGTAAGAACAGATCCATAGCCAAGACGCCCATCATGGAGACGTTGGGGCTTACTGACATTCGTTCTCATGACGATGAGTCCTTGGAAGAGTTCATGGAGAGGACTGAAAGAGGATGCCGCGCTGTCTACTGCGTAGACGCGAGCAATTGGGAGAGAGCCAACATGGATTCGAGGAGATTCCTGTTTTTCCTGTTGGGAAAATTGTTGCGAGGCTCGAAAGGAGACGGCATTCATTGCCACTTCTTAGAATTCCTGGTAGACCCTGAGAAAGTGGGACGATACGCCTACGGTGCAGCCATGCTGGCGCATCTATTTATGGGTCTGTTTGAAAGAGCAGATCGAGAGATAACAGTGAGTGGTTTCGCGCCGTTCATCCAGGTAACCTTAGAAACGGGTGTGATAGATGCAGGAGAAGAGGGAAGGGGAGGTTTCCCTTCAGTGGGAGTTTGGGGATTCTCCTGAATTTCGGGAGTCCCAGTGGGAGTGGAGGTGGAACTCTTACCCGAGGTCACCTTTGGGGGTGTTGGGTATAACTAAATCGTCCTCCCATTGTGGGAGAAGGAACACTGATGGGACCGACCAAATGTAGCGAGGTCTACATCATAGATCCATGGTCGTCCTAAGATGACGCTCCCAGCCTTCATAGGCATTACGTCACATAAGATTTGTCATTGGTAGGATTGGAATTGGATGGGAATGACACATGTTGTAATGCCCCAGGTTTTTTTCGGATCTTTTAGTGGGTATCGGAGTGTATTTTATGCTTTACACGTGTTTTTCCCTGATGTGCCTTCGGAACTCTGTGCAGGGCGAATCGTGGCGTTCTTCGACTCCGGGACAGTACCACTGCGTTGTGTTCCTTCCGGGGATCGCAGAGGTAATTTTTCGTAATTTTTTGAATTTCTGTAATTTTTGGATTTTCCTATATATATTAACCCTTTCTCTCTCCCCTCTCATTTCTCACTCTCTCCCTCTCTCCCTCTCTCCCTTCTCTCACGCTCTCTTTCTCCCCTCTCTTCTCCGGCGGCCAACGGAGCGAGGCAGAGGCGAGGCGGAGGTGGCGCGGGCGAGGATGCGAGCTAGGATGGGCAAGGATCGAGGCGGAGGCGGGCGCGATCCCTCGGTGGATTCTGAGACGGTGGCGATCGTGTTCCCAGCGGTTTACGGAGTGGATTAGTCGCTTCGGTGCACGGTTTCTTCGGCGGAGGTAGGGTGACTGAACACCACTGCGTTAGGCTCATTTTCCCTGCCATTATACGTCGTTCGGTGCGGAAACGAGGGTATTTGGGCACGTTTAGCAAAATCACGTTTTTGTGGAGTTCGCAGGGTTCGTCCGGAACGACGACAATTTTCAGATCGGTTACTATCAATAGACTCCCTGCGACCAGGGCGTTCCATAGTCACCGATCTTGTCTTGATTGGTGGCCCCATTTGGCCTGTAGGGCTCCGGGAGGTCGTGACACCCTTTTTGGGCGACCGTGGTAGAATCGTTTGTTTCTTGCGATTCATGCGTCGTTTTGACCCCGGTCGGAGTCTAGATGATTGCTAGGGGGTTTATCGTCGTTTCCCCTTCGTTTCGGCACGAATGGGGCGTGGGGAGGCCACCGTTGGGCCAACCCCACGGTTTGCTCGCCGTGATGGTTGGGCCGTCGAACCAGGGCCCATCCATCCCCATGGGCGGCCCCGTCTTGACCGTTCATCTGCTCGGCGCGCAGCGTTCGGCTTGGCGCACAGTGAGGGTTATGCGGTCTATCATGCGACTGCATAACCCAGGTGCAGCCAGGGTTGAGCCGTCCTTTCCCTCCAGTTTTGACCGTTGCTGGGCTGTACGGCCAGGGTTTGGCCGCATGACCCTTTGTACGGCTAGGAGCTGGCCGTACATCCCCTGGTGCCGTGGGCTGTGGTGCGGCCAGAGGTTGACCGCACAAGCCTTGCGCGGTGAGGTCCTAGCCGCCCGTTCCCCCGCGTGGCTAGGGGCTAGCCGCACATGTGTTCCCCGTTTGGAGGATGAACGACCGCGTTGGACCGTTCATCCCCCAGTTGCGGCTGAGGGTCAGCCGTTCGACCTTGGTGCAGCTGGAGACCAGCAGCTTGTGTCTCATTTGAGCCAGGAGAAGAATGGTCTGCTGTTGGCCGTATATCCCTTGGTGCGGCCCCTTCCTGGCCGTACGTCCCTGAGCGGCCCAGAGCGGACCGCCCAAGGGGCTGGTCTAGCTGGCGTTTCCGTTTTGATCGATTCGAGTCCCAGGTGTGTGGTTCTTGATCCACGTGCCGACCCGTGGACTGACGGATGCTGTGGACTTCGTCGGGGCCAGGTGTCGTGGTACGGTGTGGTCCCGGGTGTAGCATTCTCGACTCATGTCACCGTGTGTTGGCGTGCGTCGTCGATTTCTCCGGAAAGTGATTCCCGAGTGGGTCCTATGTGAGGCCTTGGGCTGCGAGCCCAGTTGTCCAGTCTTGGGCTGGAGGCTTCCCTCTTCTCCTTGAGTTGGGCTGCAGCTTGGCGGTGTGCGAGTTGCCTTGGGAATCATGCTTCTGTGCTTTCCGCGTGGGCCGTGTGTGTGGCCTTAGTCCCGCGAGTTCCCTTCCCGAGGGAATGGTCTCGGCGGCTCGTGAGCTGCCTCGGTACACGTGCTACCGTGGTTTTAGACCTAGAGATTGGACTAGATTGACGGCCTTGTGCTGTTGCGTGCGACGGTCTTGACCCTGAGTCATCTGACTCAAGGACCGTTGGCTGTAGTGCGTCTAGAGGACTGCCCAGAGTCCAGTGGCCTAGCATCACTTGGGTTTTCTCGACTCTCGCGTAGGGTGCGTGCATGGCCGTGGGCTGCGAGTCCCGTTCCTTCTCCGATTGTGGTCGCCGTGCGACGGTGCCGGTACGCGGGATGGTCCCCGTACTTCGTCGGATTCGGACGTTGTTTTCCATTGACTTGAGAGTCTACTCCTTCAGTGACCCTCCACTAGTCGTAGCCTGCTTACACGCGTGTGGTCCCACAAGGGAGTGGTGGAGAGGCTACCCTTAGAGACGGTTTTTAGACTGGTTACCGTCGGGCCTCGCGTCTAGCAGCCAGAGTCCGGCTGAGGGGAAAACTAGTTAGAGGCCAAGCCAGGGACGGACGGCCTGTGTGTGCACACGTGGTTGGGGGTGGTTGGACCCACGTCGATGGGCGTGACCCCAGCTAGTCACTTGTTTGTGGTTACTTGTACGGTGTCTCAGTTATCGCTGGGCCGGAGGGAGACACCTGAGGCGCGGACTAAGACGTCAGTGGACGCATTCGGCCTTGCTTCTAGTGGGAGGTACTCCTGTCGAGTTCGGAGTGACAGACTGTCAGTTTCCGCGACTTCGACTTTCGAGTTTTCGGTCGTGTTGGCAGTTGAGTTTCGGTTGTCTCGTTGAGGCGCGTGTGTCGGTTTTCGTGCCATGAGACTGGTGCTAGTGGCTTTACCGAGGTTGCATCTTGTCGTGCGGTACCCGTGACCAGGTGTCAGGGTTGCACTTTGGACAGCGTGTCCAGTTTGGCCGTGTTCTGGGAGACATGCCTCTACGGCGTGGTTGCCGTGGGTTTTTACTTCGATAAGCGGTACTAGTGTAGTTCGGTAGTCCCCGACCGTGAGTTCGGGGTGTGTTTCCGGTACAGTAGGAGTAGTTGTAGTGCCGGGTTTCGACCGGCCACCAGGTTTACTGTTCTTACTGTTGCGGTTGCTCTTGTAGCCTTCCTTTCCGCTACCGCCGTTGTTTCCGGTTGGGGTTCCGCGGGATCCCTACTGAGTCTCTGTTTTGGAGACTCATTCCCTGCTTTTCAGGTGAGGCGATTCTTCTTCCTCGAGGTTCGAGGGCGCGGTGCGGAGGTTCTCAGTTGCCAGCTCGCCAGGCAGAGTGTTCACTCGGCATGTGGTACATTTTTACTACTTTAGACGGTACTTTCTGTTGGACTAGACTCTATTGTAGCTGTAGTTGTTTATTTATTTCTGTTAATTGTTGTCCTGCTTTATTTCATATTTCTTTGTGCCTTCACACTCCTTTTAGCCCTTCCGAGTCCTCCCGGCTCATGGGCGACGGTTCGAGTCTCGGGTTATTGGGTCTCTCCCGATAATCGGATTCTCGGGTCGTTACACATGTGGTGGTGACTGGGATAGAAGTGTCATCGACCCAAGACACGTTGTATGGCCGTGGATGAGGGTGCGTAGGTAGACCTAAACGGGAGATAAAGTCTGAAGAGACTGCATTGATGCAGCTCCTCTTGTCAAGGATTACCTTGCAGGGATGAGAATTCACCATGATGTAGGTTTGGAAGATGGAGGTTCGACGCCAATCGTCCTCCTGGGGTGTTGAGATACAGCGAACTACACCAATCTTTTCTGGCTAGAACTCTCGGTAATGTCTCCAACCTACATGTACTCGACATGCGTGCCATCAAATATTGCATCCATTTCCTCAAACTGGGTGATGAGGTCAGGATCGACCATATATCTCTCCTGATCCATGGGTGTTTGTAGAGTTGAAATGTGCTCTAGACGGCCTGATGAATTCTTAGACCGACGTGGGATGCACGAGCTTGGACTGACGCGGGACGGCGTCGGGGGCAGGATCGACGGCACTCCGATATCACGAACAGGACGGATGACTTGCTACCTCGCGTAGCTCGGCCTCACGCCGGACGGTCTCACACCGGGCGACACACTCAAATCTCACAAATGGAGAAGAGAGGGAAGGAAAGCAAGAGGAGTGGATACTCTCTCACGTAGGAAGCAAACTTCATTCTATTCATCATATCAAACATTACACGCCCTAGCCTTCCTTATATAGGAGGAGGCTATAATAATTACACCCATAAACTTTCACTTATTGTGTTTATACCCTGACCTAACAAGACAAAACCTACCAACCTAACTATTGACTTTGAGAGTTTAATAAAGTAAAATACACACATTGACTATGACTAGCCTAATACAATAAAAGTAAATAATACATGTATTACTATATGTATTTTACACACAATACACACGCAATACATAAATACGTGACGTCGAGTCTTCAGGCTGCCGAATCTCCGAGGCACAAGCTCGGTGCGGGGGTGTGACGTCCGGTAGTGAGCGCGGTGTCCCCACCATGGACCTAAATGATGCAGTCCTGGGACCGACAATTAGCAAGGTTTAGACCCAGCTGATATGCAAAGGGTCAATTTGAAGGGACCGATCAGGGGAAAGTTGCTCGCCCGTAGGCGAAGTAGTTGTGGAACTACCTCCTGATACTTAGGGTGCCCGAATGCGACAGTTCTAGGGCTTAAAGGATGGGTAGAAGCAAGCTCTCTCTTACCATCCACATCGATGCACTCAGAAGACTGGCTGCATGGATCGGGCTCTCTCTCACTTCGCGCGGTAATTGAAAAGATACTAAATAAGCAAGTGAGGGGAGCACGTACCTAGCTAGACTGAAAAGTCTAACTTCGATCGGAGACGAAGGCGAGCGGGGACGTGTGTGCCCGCACGGCGTCGATGAAGCTTGACTGGTTACAAAGAATTCACTCTGCGCAGGGAGGATTTATTTATTACAAACCGCTTAAAATTTCCCGCACAGGGGAACAAGTCAGTCCAATTTCTTCACGCAGGGAGACTCAGAGGTACCCACGTCCCATAAATTATGGCCTGTGTGTCGGCTACCCGGCGACTCGGGCACCGGGCAAACCGTCGTTGCGGACTTCGGGTGCCACGATGACTAACTTAATCAATAGATAAATATAGATATAAATATATATATATATATATATTTAAGTATACATAAAATTATATATACTCCAAATATATATATAATATATATATATATATTTAACACATTTTTTTCAAACTTTCTCTTTTCAACCTTCACCTACCTTTTTTTTGACTTTTCACACTCTTTTTTTTTCCACACGTTTTTTTTCAACCCGTTTTTTGACTTTTTTTTTGTCAAACATACTCCCTTTATGACCCTTTTTTTAACCTTATCTTTCTGCGCAAATCGCGACAGGAATCAGCCTTCGTGGTGGCCGAACACGGAGGACGACTGGGCGCAGTCAACGCGTGCAGGGTCGGGCGCCAGCGGGCGCGGTCGGTCACCCCGGGCGGGTGATCACGATCGCGGGTGGGCCTGGGCTGGTTACTGGCGGGGTCAACGCACAAGGCACTGGAGGGCCCGCGGGTGCGACTAGTCAGCCCCGGCGGGCGTCGCAGACGTGAATGGTCCGTGGGCTCGGGCGGGCGCCTTCGCTGGCGGGCGGGTGTAGCCGGTCGGGCGTGGCCGGGCGAGCCCTGCGGCTTGAGGAGGTAGGTGGGGCGAGAGTTGACGGAGGTGGCGGACTCGCAGGGCTGAGTTGCGGAGGTGGCGGAGTGGAGGAGAGAGTGAGAACGGCGGCGGCGGCGGCTTGCAAAGATGTGCAGAGGGATGGGAGATGGCTCCGGCGGCCGCGGGTGTGAGGAGGTAGAGGCTGTCTAGAGGTGGGCGTTGGAGGCCGGAGGCGAGCAGGGCGTCGGCCGCGGTGGCCGGGAGGAGCAGCGCCGGGCGTGGTGGAGGACGCAGGGGGGACGCGACGTTGGTGGGCGGCCGGAGCTGTGGGAGATGGGGGCGCTGCCGCGGACGGTGCACAGGCGATCCGCGGGGTGCCAGCTGCCGTAGGTGTGCGCGGGTGCGCCTACGGGCGGTCCTTGGCCGCGGCCGTTGGGGAGGGCCGAGCGCGACGACCAGCGACCGGCTCGCTGCTTGCAGAGAGAGAGAGATTAACATGGGAGGGAAAAAAAATTTCACTTTTTTTTTCTTATGCTTCTCTCAACTAATATCTTTTCTGCTACTCTTCTTTTTTTTCTTTTTTTCAACTTCTAACAACCGAGAGAGAGAAAGACCGATGACGGGACGTCGGGTCGACGGAGATGCCGTTTGTTGGGCTCTGATATCAAATCTGATGCGGGACGGTGTCGGGGGAAGGATCGACGGCACTCTGATATCACGAATAGGATGGATAACTTGCTACTTCGCGCAGCTCGACCTCACGCCGGACGGTCTCACACCGGGCGACACACTCAAACTCACAAAGAGAAAGAGGGAAGGAAGAAGGCAAGAGTGGAGAGCTCTTACGTGGGTTCAAAAACTTAATCTTTCCATCATGCCTTAAACCATTACATGAGCCTTCTTTATATAAAAGGAGACTATAGCAACCACACCCTCAAGCTTTACAAATAGCATATATGTCCTTAGCCTAATAAACCAAACCCACCAACCCACTATTGACTTTGTGGGTTTAATAAAATTAAAACATAATAACTTTTGACCAACCTTGTCAAATAAAACAAAAAGGAATAATACATGTAGTAAATACATGTATTTTACACGCGTACATACTCAATACTCAAATACATACAAGTATCTACTCAGGACGCCGAGTCTTCGAGTGAGTCTCCAAGCCATAAGCTCGATGTCGGAGCAGTGCGGCGTTGGCTCCGAGTGTGGGGCCCGGTAGTGGGCCCGGTGTCCCCGGTGTCCCCACCAATTGTGACACCAACGTCCCATCAAGTACCACCAATCCGACGCCAATCTCACTGCAACCTGGTCGCCAACGCTGCAGCCAATACACACGGGTCCCCAAGCAATACACATCTTACTGTGGTCGACTACGAGACTAGCCTTACCAGTCACTCGCAGTTACCAATCGGAACCCAAAATCTCTCAGAGATCACTTCCTCAAAACACGATCTCGACCGAGGACACAACCTCCAATACAAGTCGGGCACCAAGCCACCGACTCTGACCAACGCGTCCTCGACCTCCGTCAGGCGACATCCTCCACAACCCCATCCGGGTCTAACACCGACGCCTGACACGGCTTCCATCACATGAAAAGGGTACTCATGCGGCGCACTATCCAGCACATTCTCCAATACTCTGCCTGCCGGTGCCAAGAACCATGATACCTCGAGCAACAGCACGGTAACAACACGTCTCACACAGAGGGACCAATCCTCCAATGCTCAACGCAAACTCAGGAATCCGCCCGTAGAAACCAACGCTACGATCCTGAACCAGTGGGTTATGGGCCCACAAGGCTTCCGCTGCACACTCTGATCCACGCGCGCATAGCCAAGAATGCGAACACCGCCCAACCAGCACTCATCCTTCCGGAACAGCGCCAGCACCTTACACAACAAGGGAAACGAGCACAACCTTCCCAGGCAACTGCCTTGCCAAGACAAGGAGCACGTCTCACGCGGACTTCATGGCACACGAAGGCCAACCAATCCGAACACACAATGCAAGATGACGAACCTGGCCAACCACAATTCTCTTCAGCCAAAGGAGAAACCAACACTCCCCTGACCAACGGAAGAACTTCACGCCCGACCTGATCTCGAATCTCGTGCACGCTGGGAACAACACCTTCCAGCACCGAGAAAATCATCACCACATCAGGTCGGCACCTCCGACACACTCGGCGAGTGTCACGTCAGACCACAATCACAGCATCTCTCGATGCACCACCGCTGCAATTCCTCGAACTGCAACATGCCACGCCAAGAGCCGCAACACGAGCCATAATCGACAATCGTCAACGCTCATCCTCGAGTCCCGAACTCACCGCGGAACCTTCCCATCTCAAACCAAAACCAAGGCGAGCACAACCCATTCACACACAAGAGCACAGGAGCAAGACTTACTGGGACACCATAGCCCAATCCTGCCTCGAAATCCGCAAGGATAACCGGGACCGACATGTCATTTCTGACGCCACAGAGGATGGCAAGAATACCAGGCTCGACGAGACAGCAGCTCACTGAGAAGATCCTCCGCTTACCCTAGCACACTTCTCGACCAGAGCACCCGCTCCAACGCCTCAAACCTCAGCCTCGGCGCCTCAGGGGCTGGATAAACCTTGATCTGGAGTGGCCCAAAACCGACCGCAGCTCCCTCAGAGCACGCTCACGGCCACTTAACCACGACCTCGCTGCAAATACCTCGAACACAGCACCGCAGCAACGCACCTACCGGCAACCTCTATCCAACGCAGCACAACAGGGGTCACCACCGATGAGGGAGAAAGTCCTCAACCTCGATCCGTAGACCCCACGCCGGCACGAAAGCCGCGAACAGCAACCACCTTCACAGTGCCACGCAACGCACTCAAGCTCTGAAGCGAGAAACTAGGCGGAAAGCGAACACAAAACTCTAAGCCAGCTGCCGACTGTACAGGACCTTATGGACTCTGATCACTGCAATATCTCGAATTCCTATGTACGTCCACAACCACCGCTCTGATACTATCTGTAACGATCCAAGATCCGGATACCGAGAAGGCCCGATACCATTCGAATCCTGACCCGCCGCCCACGAGCCGGGAGGGCTCGAAAGGGCTGAAAGGAGTGTGGAGACATAAAGAAATAGAAAATAAAGCAGGACAATTCAACAATATATAGAAATAAATAAACAACTACTAGAACAGAGTCCAGTCCAACAGAAAGTACCGTCTAAAGTAGTAAAAATGTACCACATGCCAAGTGAACACTCGGCCCGGTGAGTTGGCAACTGAGAACCTCCGAACAGCACCCTCGAACCTCAAGGAAGAACCGCTACACCTGAGAAGTAGGGGTGAGCCTCTTGTCACTGGCCCAGTGGGGATCCCGCGGAACCCCAATTGAGAACAACGGCGGCACGAAAAGCTGTAACTATAAGAGCAACAGTAATAGTAGGAACAGTAAACCCGGTGGCCGGTCGAAACTCGGCACTACAGCTACTCCTACTGTACCAGAAACACACCCCGATCTCGCGGTCGAGGGTTACCGAACCACACTAGTACCACTTATCGAAGTAAAACCTACGGTAACCCCGCGGTAGAGACATGTCTCCCGGGACACGGCCAACCTGGACACGCTGTCCAAGGTGTAACCCCGACCATCTGGTCGCGGACACCGCACCAACAAGATGCAACCTCAGTAAAGCTACTAGCACCAGTCTCACGGCACGAAAACCGACACGCGCGCGACGGTGAGACAACCGGAAATCAACGGTCTGTATGACAGAAACCCGAAGGTTGAAGTCACAGAGACTGACAGTCTGTCACTCCTGACTCGACAAGAGTACCTCCCACTAGAAGCACAGTCGGTAGCGTCCCCTGACGTCTTACACCGCACCGCAGGTGAACTGCCTGACGTGGTAGCGCCTACCAGAGGCACGGACACCGTACAAGTAACCACAAAGCAAGTGACTAGCTGGGGTCACGCTCGTAAGCGCGTGTCCACTGCTCCCAACCACGTGTGCACACACAGACCATGCGTCTTTGGTCTGGCCTCTGACTGGTTTCCCCCTTAGTCGGACTCTGGCTACATATGTGGGGCCCGACGGAAACCAGTCTAAAAACCGGCCTCAGGGTAAGCCCGTACACCTACTCCCAGGTGAGACCAGCACACACGTACTGGTAGGTTACGACTAGTGGAGGGTCACTGAAGGAGTAGACTCTCAAGTCAACGGAAAACAACGTCCGAACCCGACGAAGTACGGGGACCGTCCCACGTACAAGCACCGTCACACGGTGACCACAGTCAGAGAAGAAACGGGACTCACAGTCCACCAAGAAATGCAGAAGTACGATTCCCAAGGTAGCTCACAGACCGCCAAATCGAACCCCACTCTCAGGGAACAATGGAAAACCTCCAACTCTAGGCTGGACAACTGGACTCGCGGTCCAAGGCCACACACATGGCCCACACGGAAAGCATAGAAGCATGATTCCCAGGGCAACGCACAAGCTGCCACGTCGATAACTAGACTTGCAGTTCAAGGCCAAACACATGGCCCCCTCGGGAATCATCTTCCAGGAAAACTTACGGCATGCGGGTGAGACCCCACCGCACACACACCAATACACAGTGACTCGGTCAAGCGCAACACAAAATCCCGGCACACGAGGAGTCACCCAGACTCTCAAACCCACGGGCACGCTAAACGAGGTAGCACGGTCCTCCTGACACCCTCAAAACACGGACACAGAACCTTCGGGGTGTCTGAGACATCCAAGAGACCGCAAGTCGACCACTGGGTCACAACCCGGTCGACTAGGGACCTACACAACGTGAAACAATAGCGGCAAGCACAAAGAACCGCTTCGGCGCAACACAGTGCCTGGCGGTCTACCTCTGGGCCGTCACAGTTGTAACGGTCCAAGGCTAGACCGTCACAACACTCTAACGGTCTAACACAGGAGCGTTACGCGAGAGGGGCAACACCGTCTGTGACGCACCCATCCTGGGGCGTCACAGTCTTTAATGGACCAGGCCTGGTGCGTTAGAGGACAGAACGAAAGAGGTTGTGACGCACACCCCTCGGGGCGTCACAGCCTTTTACGGTCCTACCTAGGCGCGTCAGAAGAATGGGCTGCGTCAGCTCTAACGCTCCCATTAAGGGGCGTCACAGTGCTCTAACGGTCCTACCTAGGCGCGTCAGAGACTCGTGACCCCAATGGTCTGAAAACACAAGGACGGACGTAGCGGTCGAACCTAGGCGCGTCACACCCTCTAGCGATTTATCGTGGGATCGTCAGAGCGACCGACGCCCTACCGACAAAACAGAACCCTGTGACGCACCCTCCTTGGCGTGTCACATCACGTAACGCACCCACCCTGGGGCGTTACAGACTGTGACGGTCATTGGCAGGGCCGTCACACCGTCCCGAGAACGCTACGGTGGGAAACGACCCAAAAATCGCCCCACGCCCCCCTACCTCCACAGGAGAGGGGGAAAACAAGGGGGAAGCCCCCAAATAGCCCCTAGCATGTATCTACGGCCTCGGATCGGCCAAAAACACAATGAAACGACGGATCGACGCTCAACCCCAAAAACATGGATTTTCCCAAAATCCCCAAATACGCCCGCTCGGCTCACCACGGCCTACAAAACTTGCGGGAAAGGGAATGCACGAGCTGGGGGTCCATCTCCCTACCTCCATCGAAGAAACGACGCGCCGTGGACGCCGATCCACGAAGAAAATGCCCCGAAACCCTCGCCGCTCCACGAACCCGCGGCCGAGCTTCCACGCGCCACCGGCACTCGATCCTCGATCCGTTCCCCATTCCTCGCCTCCCGCCATCGCCGCCTCGCCCTCCTCCGCCACCGTCGGCCGCCCGGGGAGAGGGGGAGAGAAAGAGATGAGAGAGAGTGAGAAAGAGAGAATGAGAGGGGGAGAGAGAAAATGGTTAATATATAGAAAAACTCAGAAATTCCAAAAATTCAGAAAATTACTTAAAAAATACCTCTGCGATCCTCGGGAAGAGCACAACGCGCAGGAACTGTCCCGAAGTCGGAGAACGCCAGGGTTCGCCCTGCACAGAGTTCCGAAGGCACATCAGGGAAAAACACGTGTAAAACGTAAAATACACTCCGAGACCCACTAAAATGATCCAAAAAAAAATATCCGAAAAACCCGGGGCATTACAGTTTGTCAGAGGGAGTTTGAAAGGGGAGTGCTTGCTCGCCAGAGGGGGAGGGGGAGGGAGATTGTCAGAGGGGGAAGGAGCGGGGATGGGGCTTGCCGGAGGGGGAGGGATCGGGGAGGGGGTTCTATCGGAGAGGGAGGGGGAGGAGGCTTGCTGGAGGGGGAGGGAGCAGGGAGGGGGCTTGCCTAAGGGGAAGGGTGGAATCTATAACAGGGAGGGGGGAGGGGGTCTGTCAGAGGGGGGGAGCAATCTAAAGCAGTGAGGGGGGAGGGGCCGGAGGTGGGTGACTACTCCCCGGTGGCAGAAGGGGGGGGGTGAGAGAGAGTGGAACTATCCCCAAGTGCGAACGAATTCAGATTTTTTATTTTTGAAACATAAAGTCACTTCGAGTGAGAGCGACTTTAGATAAAAGTTTCCATTTGGAGTTGTTGGATTTTCCAGCGTCTCCCTTAGGGATTTACTGTTCCACGTGGGGTATGGGACTCACGTGAACCATCGGTGCTTGGTAGCCCATCCCGTCACATGGATTATGGGGTCCATGTGCGAAACCCCTCATGCCCGCCCACAGTAGGTCATAGACGTGGGACTCTGTGTTGCCATAAGGATATACGGTTCTGCCTTCGCTACCAGCTCGAGCTTTTAGCGCAACGGTAGGGGCTTGATCCTCTAAACTGGTATCAGAGCGAGGTTGCGGATTCAAATCCCCCAGGTGCCTCTGGGGGGGGAGATTGTTGGATTTTCCAGTGTCTCCCTTAGGGATTTGTTGTTCCACGTGGGGTATGGGACCCACGTGGACCATCGATGCTTGGCAGCCCATCCTGCCGCATGGATTATGGGGTCCATGTGCGAAGCCCCTCATGCCCGCTGTAATGCCCCGGGTTTTTCAGATATTTTTCGGATCATTTTAGTGGGTCTCGGAGTGTATTTTGTGTTTTACACGTGTTTTTCCCTGATGCGCCTTCGGAACTCTGTGCAGGGCAAACCGTGGCGTTCTCCGACTCCGAGAGTGTACCGGCGCGTTGTGCTCCTCCCGAGGATCGCGGAGGTAATTTTTCGTAATTTTTTGAATTTCTAGAATTTTTGGATTTTTCTATATATATTAACCCTTTCTCTCTCTCCCCTCTAATTTCTCCCTCTCTCCCTCTCTCTCTTCTCCCACGCTCTTTTCTCACCCTCTCTTCTCCGGCGGCCGACGGAGTGAGACGGGGGCGCGGCAGGGCGACGCGGGCGAGGAGGACGGCGAGGATGGGTCGAGGATCGGGGGATGGAGGTGCGTGGAAGCTCGGTGGGGCGTCCGTGAGCCGGCGAGGGTTTCGCGGTGATTTCTTCGTGGATCGCCGTCCACGGCGCGTCGTTTCTTCGATGGAGGTAGGGAGATGGACCCCCAGCTCGTGCATTCCCTTTCTTGCGAGTTTTGTAGGCCGTGGTGAGCCGAGCGGGCTAATTTGGGATTTTTGGGAAAAATCCATGTTTTTGGGGTCGTGAGTCGATCCGCCGATCCATCGCGTTTTTGGCCGATCCGAGGCCGTAGATGCATGCTAGGGGCTATTTGGGGGCTTCCCCCTTATTTTCCCCCTCTCCCGTGGAGGTATGGGGGCGTGGGATGATTTTTGGGTCCTTTCCGGCCGTCCCGCTCTCGGGGCGGTGTGACGGTCCTTCCAGTGACCGTCACAAGGTGTGACGCCCCTGGGTTGGTGCGTTACGGTCCGTGACGCCCCAAGACGGGTGCATCACAGTGGTTTGTCATGTCGGCAGGTCGTCAGTCGCTCTGACGGTATTACGATAAACCGTCAGAGGGTGTGACGCACCTGGACCTGACCGTTACATCCGTGCTTCATGATTTTGCCCGATTGGGGTCCTGAGACTCTGACGCACCACGGGTGGACTGTCAGAGCCTCGCGACGCCCTTACTTGGGTGCGTCAGAGTTGGCGTATCCCTCCTTCTAACGCACCTGGGAAGGTCCGTTAGGGGTTGTGACGCCCCGAGGGGTGTGCGTCACAGCCTGTTTCGTTCTGTATTTTAACGCACCAGGCTTGGTCCGTTAGAGGCTGTGACGCCCCAGGGTGGGTGCGTCACAGCCAGTGTTGCCCGTTCCGTGTAACGCTCCCGTGTTGGACCGTTACAGTGCTGTGACGGCCTAGCTTTGGACCGTTACAGCTGTGACGCTCCAAAGATAGACCGCCAGGCACTGTGTTACGCCGAAGTGGTTCTTCGTGCTTACCGCGATCGTTTCGCGTTGGGTAGGTCCCTGGTCGACCTGGTTGGGACCCAGTGGTCGACTTGCGGTCTCGTGAATGTCCCAGACACCCCGAGGGTTTCGGTCCATGTTTTGAGGGTGTCGGGAGGACCGTGCTACCTCGTTCGGCGTGCCCGTGGGTTTGAGAGTCCGGGTGACTCCTCGTGATCCGGGCTTCCGTGTTACGCTTGATCGAGTCACTGTGTATCGGTGTGTGTGCGGTGGGGTCTCCCCCGCATGTCGTGAGTTTTTCAGGAAGATGATTCCCGAGTGGGCCATGTATTTTGGCCTTGGACTGCGAGTCCAGTCTTCTAGCTTGGAGTTGGAGGTTTCCCGCTTTTCCCTGGGTTGGGGGAATCAGCGTGGCGGCGTGCGAGCTGCCTTGGGAATCAAGCTTCTGTGCTTTCCATGTGGGCCATGTGTGTGGCCTTAGTCACTTGAGTTCCCTTTCGAGGGGATGGTCTTGGCGGCTCGTGAGCTACATCGGTATTCGTCCTACGGTGGTTTTAGACATAGGGATTAGGCTAGATTGACGGCCTTGTGTCGTTGCATACGACGGTCTTGACCCCGAGTCTTGTGACTCCAGGACCGTTGAGTGTAGTGCGTCTAGAGGACTGTCCAGAGTCTGGTGGCTTAGCGTCACTTGGGTTTTCTCGTCTCTCGCGCAGGGTGAGTGCGTGGCCCATGGACTATGAGTCCCGTTTCTTCTCCGACTGTGGTCACCGTGCGACGGTGCTGGTACGTGGGACGGTCCCCGTACTTCATCGGGTTCGGACGTTGTTTTCTGTCGAATTGAGAGTCTACTCTTTCAGTGACCCTCCACTAGTCGTAGCCTGCCTACGCGTTTAGCGATCCCACCAGGGAGTGGTGGAGAGGTTACCCTGAGGACGGTTTTAGACTAGTTTCCGTTGGGCCCCGCGTTTAGCAGCCAGAGTCCGACTGAGGGGAAAACTGGTCAGAGTGCCAGACCAGGGACGCACGGTCTGTGTGTGCACACGTGGTTGGGGGCGGTTGGATCCACGGTGACGAGCGCGACCCCAGCTAGTCACTTATTTTATGGTTACTTGTACGGTGTCTTTGCCTCCGCCGGGGGCTAGCATGCCAGGCTATCGTGCCAGGCGGACACCTAAGGCGCAGACTAAGACGTCAGTGGACACATCCGGCCTTGCTTCTAGTGGGAGGTACTCCTGCCGAGTCGGGAGTGATAGACTGTCAGTCTCTGTGACTTCGACCTTCAGGTTTGTGGTCGTGTTGACCATTGAATTTTGGTGTTTCACCGTGGCGTGTGTGTCGGTTTTCGTGCCGCGAAACTAGTGCTAGTAGCTTTACCGATGTTGCATCATGTTGGTACGATGTCTGCGATCGGGTGGTCGGGGTTGCACCTTGGACAGCGTGTCTAGGTTGGCCGTGTCCTAGGAGACAGGCCTCGACGGCAGGGTTACCGTGGATTTTTACTTCGGTAAGTGGTGCTAGTATCGTCCGGTTCTCGACTGTGAGATCGGGACTTCCCTTTCTGCTTGGCCGGTACAGTAGGAGTAGTTGTAGTGCCGAGTTTTGACTGGCCACTGGGTTTCCTGTTCCTGTTGTTACTGTTGCTCTTATAGTTACAGCTTTCCGTGCCGTCGTTGTTCTCAGTTGGGGTTCCGCGAGATCACTACTGGGCCAGTGACAGGAGGCTCACCCCTACTTTTCAGGTGTGGCGGTTCGTCCTCGAGGTTCGAGGTTGCGGTTCAGAGGTTCTTAGTTGCCAGCTCGTCGGGCTGAGTGCTCACTCGGCATGTGGTACGTTTTACTGCTTTAGATTGTACTTTCTGTTGGACTGGACTCTGTTGTAGTAGTTGTTTATTTATTTCTGTTAATTTTTGTATTGTCTTGCTTTATTTCCTATTTCTTTGTGTCTCCACACTCCTTTTAGCCCTTCCGAGCCCTCTCGGCTCGTGGGCGACGGGTCAGGATTCGAATGGTATCGGGCCTTCCCGGTATCCGGATCTTGGGTCATTACAGATAGTATGACGCAGCACAACTGGGGTCACCACCGGTGAGAGAGAAAGCCCTCGACCTCGATCCTCAGACCCCACGCCGGCAGGTGCGTTGCTGCGGTGCTGTGTTCGAGGTATTTGCCGCGAGGTCTGGTGGCTGGTGCGGATTGTTCGTGGTTAAGTGGCCGTGAGCGTGCTCTGAGGGAGCTGCTGTCGATTTTGGGCCACTCCAGATCAAGGTTCATCCAGCCCCTGAGGTGTTCGGGTCATAGTTTAAGGTGGCAGAGCGGGTGTTGCGATCGAGAAGTGTGCTTGGGTGAGCGAAGGATCTTCTCTGTGAGCTGCTGTCTCGTCGAGCCTAATGTTCTTGTTGTGCTCTATGGCGTCAGAAATGATGTGTCAGTCCCAGTTATTCTTGCAAATTTTGAGACAGGATTGGGCTGTGGTGTCCCAGTAAGTCTTGCTCTTGCGCTCTTGTGTGCGAATGGGTTGTGCTCACCTTGGTTTTGGTTTGAGATGGGAAGGTTTCGCGGTGAGTTCGGGACTCGAGGATGAGTGTTGACGATTGTCGATTTTGGCTCGTGTTGCGGCTCTTGGCATGTCGTGTTGCAGTTTGAGGAATTGCAGCGGTGGTGCATTGGGAGATGTTGTGATTATGGTCCGGACATTTGCCGAGTGTGTCGGAGGCGTTGACCTGATGTGGTGATGGCTTTCCTTGGTGCTGGATGGAGCTGTTTCCAGCGTGCGCGAGGTTTGAGGTCATGTCGAGCGTGGAGTTTTCCATTGGTCGGAAGTGCGATTGGTTTCCCCTTCGGTTGGAGAGAATTGTGTTTGGCCAGGTTCGTCGTCTTGCATTGTGTGTTCGGATTGGTTGGCCTTCGTGTGCCATGAAGTCCGTGCGAGACGTGCTCCTTGTCTTGGCCAGGTGGTTGCCTGCGAGAGCTGTGCCCAATTCTCTTGTTGTGTGAGGGTGCTGGTACTTTTCTGAAAGGACGAGTGCTGGTTGGGCGGTGTTCGCATTCTTGGCTATGCGCGTGTGGATCAGAGTGCACAACGAAAGCCTGGTGGGCTTGTGACCCACTGGTTCAGGATCGTAGCGTTGGTTGTTATGGACGGATTCCTGAGTTTGTGTTGAGCATTGGAGGATTGATTCCTCGATGTGAAATGTGTTGTTGTCGTGTCGTTGCTCGAGGTATCGTGATCCTTGGCACTGGTAGGATGGAGTGTTGGGGAATGTGCTGGCTAGTGCGCCGCATGAGTACCCTGTTCATGTGATGGAAGCCGTGTCAGGCGTCGATATTAGACTCGGATGGGGTTGTTAAGGTTGTCGCCTGACGGAGGTCGAGGATGTGTTGGTCAGAGTCGGTGGCTTGATGCCCGACTTGTATTGGAGGTTGTGTCCTCGGTTGAGATCGTGTTTTGAGGAAGTGATCTCTGAGAGATTTTGGGTCCAGTTGGTAGCTGCGAGTGACTGGTAAGGCTAGTCTCGTAGTCGACCACGGTAAGATGTGTATTACTTGGGGACCCGTGTGTATTGGCCGCAGCGTTGGCGACCAGGTTGCAGTGAGATTGACGTCAGATTGGTGGTCCTTGATGGGACGTTAGTGTCACAATGGTTATCCCTGGTTTGGTGACCAGCATGGGATGGTTCCCCTATAAGTCTGAGTCAAGTGAGGTGATGACCGAAGATGCCATGATCTTGTCCCTTGGTTTCATCGTGCCCCCCGAGAGGGTCGAGTTGGTGCGATGATCGAGTTCGGATGCAGTGTCCGAGAGAAGTGCAACTTGAGATGTGGTAATTGTCTATGTGTGAGTCAGTGGATGACCTGCTGTGGGGCTGGATCGTGCCCGTTGGGCAGGTGGAGGTTTTCCGTTGACGTGTATCTGGCGACCAGTGGATGGTCTTTTCACAGACAGAAGATGCTGTTGGTTGTGCATCGTGAACGGTGAGAGCCGTGTGCAAGTGAGACCTTTGGTGGTCGTTTCTGTGATGTGCTTTCCCCGGTTAGATCTGGGCTCTATCGAAGTTTATCTTCTGGGCTCTGGCAGAGTTGGCACAGTGGTATGTCTGGCTTTCGACTTGCCAGGTGTGGGGTGCTTCTTGGTGTTGAGCCGATGTTCAGGTTGCGGTCTGTTGAGATGGCTGCGTGAGCTGGTGGATGCCCTGTATTGGTTGTTCCCTTGAGAAGGGTGTGCGACCTGTCAGCTGGTTGTGAAGCTGATGTATGTTTTGTCTACCGACCATTGGATGGATCGGTAGCGGTTGCTCATGTCGGGGGCTGTGTCTCCTTAGTGGGCGAGTTGGTGGCAGCGGTGCCGTAAGTGGCTTTCATTGTGACTGGGGTGACGTCGGGCTGCGTTGTTGGTGCACCTGCTCTAATGGCCGGTGTGCGCGGCGCGCGGAGCGAGGTGTTGTTTGTGATTGCAAGTCTGGCTATGTCCCTCAGGTCCGGAGCTTTTCGTGCGAATCGAGGTTTTCTGTGTTGGGGCTCTGACGGCGTTGTCAGTTGGTTCAGTGTTCTTCCCCTGTGTCTTGGTGCTAGTCAAGAATTTTGAGGATGAAATTTCTTTAAGGGGGGAGGGATATAATACCTCGGGTTTTCCAGATATTTTTCGGATCATTTTAGTGGGTCTCGGAGTGTATTTTATGTTTTACACGTGTTTTTCCCTGATGCGCCTTCGGAACTCTGTGCAGGGTAAACCGTGGCATTCTCCGACTCCGGGACTGTATCGACGTGTTGTGCTCCTCCTGAGGATCGCGGAGGTAATTTTTTGTAATTTTTTGAATTTCTAGAATTTTTGGGTTTTTCTATATATATTAACCCTTTCTCTCTCTCCCCTCTCATTTCTCACTCTCTCCCTCTCTCTCTTCTCCCACGCTCTCTTCTCACCCTCTCTTCTTCGGCGGCCGACGGAGTAAGACGGGGGCGCGGCAGGGCGACGCGGCGAGGAGGACGGCGAGGATGGGTCGAGGATCGGGGGATGGAGGAGCGTGGAAGCTCGGTGGCGCGTCCGTGACCCGGCGAGGGTTTCGCGACGATTTCTTCGTGGATCGGCGTCCACGGCGCGTCGTTTCTTCGGTGGAGGTAGGGAGATGGACCCCCAGCTCGTGCATTCCCTTTCCCGCGAGTTTTATAGGCCGTGGTGAGCCAAGCGGGTGTATTTGGGATTTTTGGGAAAAATCCATGGTTTTGGGGTCATGAGTCGATCCGCCGATCCATCACGTTTTTGGCCGATCCGAGGCCGTAGATGCATGCTAGGGGCTATTTGGGGGCTTCTCCCTTATTTTCCCCCTCTCCCGTGGAGGTATGGGGGCGTGGGACGATTTTTGGGTCGTTTCCGATCGTCCCGCTCTCGGGGCGATGTGACGGTCCTTCCAATGACCGTCACAGGGTGTGACGCCCCTGGGTTGGTGCGTTACGGTCCGTGACGCCCCAAGAGGGGTGCGTCACAGTGGTTTGTCGTGTCGGCAGGTCGTCGGTCGCTTTGACGGTATTACGATAAACCGTCAGAGGATGTGACGCACCTGGACCTGACCGTTACATCCGTGCTTCATGATTTTGCCCGATTAGGGTCCTGAGACTCTGACGCACCAGGGGTGGACCGTCAGAGCCTTGTGACGCCCTTGCTTGGGTGCGTCAGAGTTGGCGTATCCCTCCTTCTAACGCACCTGGGAAGGTCCGTTAGGGGTTGTGACGCCCCGAGGGGTGTGCGTCATAGCCAGTTTCGTTCTA
Source organism: Amorphophallus konjac (assembly GCA_022559845.1). Taxonomy (NCBI): domain Eukaryota; kingdom Viridiplantae; phylum Streptophyta; class Magnoliopsida; order Alismatales; family Araceae; genus Amorphophallus; species Amorphophallus konjac. The sequence continues at coordinate 37,817,388 of CM040127.1, forward strand.
TCTTTTAACGCACCAGGCTTGGTCCGTTAGAGGCTGTGACACCCCAGGGTGGGTGCGCCACAGCCAGTGTTGCCCGTTCTGTGTAACGCTCCTATGTTGGACCGTTACAGTGCTGTGACGGCCTAGCTTTGGACCGTTACAGCTGAGACAGCCCAAAGATAGACCGCCAGGCACTGTGTTGCGCCGAAGTGGTTCTTCGTGCTTGCCGCGATCGTTTCGCGTTGGTAGGTCCCTGGTCGACCCGGTTGGGACCCAGTGGTCGACTTGCGGTCTCGTGAATGTCCCAGACACCCCGAGGGTTTCGTGTCCGTGTTTTGAGGGTGTCAGGAGGACCGTGCTACCTCGTTCAGCGTGCCCGTGGGTTTGAGAGTCCGGGTGACTCCTCGTCATCCGGGCTTCCGTGTTACGCTTGATCGAGTCACCGTGTATCAGTGTGTGCGCGGTGGGATCTCCCCCGCATGTCGTGAGTTTTCATGGAAGATGATTCCCGAGTGGGCCATGTATTTTGGTCTTGGACTGCGAGTCCAGTCTTCTAGCTTGGAGCTGGAAGTTTCTCACTTTTCCCTGGGATGGGGGAATCGGTGTGGCGGCGTGCGAGCTACCTTGGGAATCGAGCTTCTGTGCTTTTCATGTGGGCCATGTGTGTGGCCTTAGTCCCTTGAGTTCCCTTTTGAGGGGATGGTCTTGGCAGCTCGTGAGCTGCCTCGGTATTCGTGCTACGGTGGTTTTAGGCCTAGGGATTAGGCTAGATTGACAGCTGATGCGGGACGGACCACGGACTCGACTCAAATTAGGAATGCGATCCTTGGACTCTAGACGAGGTCGCAATTGTCCCTTAACGACGGAAGTGTCAGACGTGCGCGGTTGAGAAACCGACAGTGAGCTAGGGTGGTCGGCTCTCTCTTGTGCCCTGATCGGGTCACGGGACGGTAACGCTCTCTCTCGCAGCAGCGGTGATATAAATATAAAGCGAGCTAATTACCCTATCATGCTCTCTAGCAGCGGCATAAACAAGCATATATGAAATAAAGCAAAATGCCGAGTCAAGGGAGCGAACACGATACCTCCACGCTACCGGGCATGGGGAAGACGGACCAGGCCGATCTCGTACTCCCGGAACAAATATTACACAATAATGACAGCAATGAAATATCGCCCACTCCACGCAGGGAGGTAAAGGGCTACACAAGTGGGCCCGGGAGGACCGATTTCGGGTTGACGGGCGGCTTCACGCGTAGCTTCGGCAGCACACGTACTCGCGACTGTGGGACCCGCGTGCTGGCCGGAGGGGCCGTGTGGGACCCGGTGGCACTGCTGTAGTGGGGACGCTTAGGGAAGCGCTCCCTGGGATGGCGACACGCTGGAACGTCGACCGGAGGCCGGGCGGCTCCGTTCGGCACCGGTCGGAATAACCGGCCACGGATCTGCCGGTTCTGTTTTCAGGCGCGCGCTCCGGCAAGAACGGACGCTGCGATCAGCCCCGATGTCGGATCGATACGAAACTGGCGCCGTTGGAAAGCTAACTCGAAATACTTTGATCTAGGACTAGAGAGAAAAAATGGAGTGCTCCAAATCTGGCCTTGACCGAATTTCCAAGCTGCTGTTGTACAGTGGCCGAAATCTCAGATCAGCAGGGAACTTTCCTGAGAGTTGGCGTTGACTGCTTGGTAGACCTCCGAATATGAAGTTGAGTTCTTCAGAAAAGTTGTATATATTCAAGAGAGGAAACCGGGGATACCTTTTGTGAAAAGTTGTGTGGAGAATTGAATTTTCTAGAAATTTTATACTGGAGGTGGGTCGGATCTGGACTGAAGCAGACAGAACAGATTTGGAACTTGGGCGAATTTTGTAAAATATGTGGAAGGCTAACCAAAAATCAAGAAAATTCGTGGAGACAGGGAAAGGTGGACATAATATCCAATAAAATTGGGGGTTCCTTGAAAAATCAAAAGTGGGGTCTAATACGGGAAACTCAGACGAACTATCACAGTGAACAGACAGCTGATAGATATGGGAAGGGGTGAAAACCAAAAATGGGAAAATAGGAAAAGAAGGAATTTGGGCGTGAAATTTTTTGTGGAGATGGGGTTTCAAGTGGAGAACAACCTCTAAAAATTTCAGATCAAGAAGATGTCGGAGTTGATTGCAGGAATTCTCGTAGTAGACCTCTATTCTGTAAAGCAGAACCTTGGCAGCACTTCAGAATCGGCGTCGCGGCGGCTCGTTGGCGGCACGAATGGCGGCGGCGGCACCAGAGATGAACTCAGAGATTGAGGGGGAGGAGATAGAGATGATCCACTCTAGAATTGGGGGTTGGAGAAGATGAAACCAGAGGGAGAGAGGGCTGGGGCGCAAGAAGCTCTTGGGCATTCAACAAATTTTCTATCATTCATTAATTTCCAAATGGAAAATACAAGATGTTATATGATTCACATCAAATCAAATTTCCACCCTTGGATCTAGGGATGGGGAATGAAAGGCCTAGATGAAATGTGAACAACACACACAAAAAAAATAAAATAATCAAGGGGGGGCCTATTGACCATGGGGGACAAGTTGAAATGGTAGGTAGCCTACCATGGAAATATTTAACCACTTGTCTACCCATGTGGCATTTGACATTCAACCCTTCTAGATGGCCACCTAGGATAGTTGACCATCCCCACATGAGTGACATGGACCAATGGGAAAGGGCTGAGGGCCCCCTTGCTGGTCCTACTGGTAAATTACATAGAAACCCACACAATCTACGGGAATGACGTATTGGCTTACAAAGCCTTACAATTGCGCATATACTTTCCCATGGATATAAAAATAAACTAAAGAAATAAATGTAAAATAAAATGTACATGCTCGGCGTCGATTCCCATCAACAGCCTTGTGTCGTTGCATACGGCGGTCTTGACCCCGAGTCTTGTAACTCAAGGGCCGTTGAGTGTAGTGCGTCTAGAGGACTATCCAGAGTCCAGTGGCTTAGCGTCACTTGTGTTTTCTTGCCTCTCGCGCAGGGTGAGTGCGTGGCCCGTGGACTATGAGTCCCGTTTCTTCTCCGACCGTGGTCACCGTGCGATGGTGCTGGTACGTGGGACGGTCCCCGTACTTCGTCGGGTTCGTACGTTATTTTCCGTTGACTTGATAGTCTACTCCTTCAGTTACCCTCCACTAGTTGTAGCCTGCCTACGCGTTTGGCGGTCCCACCAAGGAGTGGTGGAGAGGTTACCCTGAGGACGGTTTTATTCTAGTTTCCGTCGGGCCCCACGTTTAGCAGCCAGAGTCCGGCTGAGGGAAAAATCGGTCAGAGGGCCAGACCAAGGACGCACGGTCTGTGTGTGCACACGTGGTTGGGGGCGGTTGGACCCACGCTGACGAGTGCGACCCTAGCTAGTCTCTTGTTTTGTGGTTACTTGTACGGTGTCTTTGCCTCCGCCGGGGGCTAGCGTGCCAGGCTATCGTGCCAGGCGGACACCTGAGGCGCGGACTAAGACGTCAGTGGACGCATCCGGCCTTGCTTCTAGTGGGAGGTACTCCTGCCGAGTCGGGAGTGACAGACCGTCAGTTTCTGTGACTTCGACATTCGGGTTTTTGGTCGTGTTGACCGTTGAATTCTGGTGTTTCACCGTGGCGCGTGTGTCGATTTTCGTGTCACGATACTAGTGCTAGTAGCTTTACCGAGGTTGCATCTTGTTGGTGCGGTGTCCGCGACCGGGTGGTCGGGGTTGAACCTTGGACAGCATGTCCAGGTTGGCCGTGTCCTGGGAGACAGGCCTCTACGGCGGGGTTGCCGTGGGTTTTTACTTCGATAAGTGATGCTAGTATGGTCCAGTTCCCGACTGTGAGATCGGGACTTCTCTTTCTGCTTGACCGGTACAATAGGAGTAGTTGTAGTGCCGAGTTTTGACCGGCCACCGGGTTTCCTGTTCCTGCTGTTACTGTTGCTCTTGTAGTTACAGCTTTCCGTGCCGCCGTTGTTCTCAGTTGGGGTTCCGCGGGTTCCCTACTGGGCCAGTGACAGGAGGCTCACCCCTGCTTTTCAGGTGTGGCGGTTCGTCCTCGAGGTTCGAGGTTGCGATTCAGAGGTTCTTAGTTGCCAGCTCACCGGGCCGAGTGCTCACTCGGCATGTGGTACGTTTTTACTGCTTTAAACTGTACTTTCTGTTGGACTAGACTCTATTGTTGTAGTTATTTATTTATTTCTGTTAATTATTCTATTGTCCTGCTTTATTTCCTATTTCTTTGTGCCTCCACACTCCTTTTAGCCCTTCCGATCCCTCCCGGCTCACGGGCGGCAGGTCAGGATTCGAATGGCATCGGGCCTTCCCGGTATCCGGATCTTGGGTCGTTACACCCGCCCACAGCCCGTCATAGACGTGGGGCTCTGCGCTGCCATAAGGAAGTACAGTTCTGCCTTCGCTGCCAACTCGAGCTTTTAGCGCAACGGTAGGAGCTTGATCCTCCAAACTGGTATTTTATTTTTGAAACATAAAGTCACTTCGAGTGAGAGCGACTTTAGATCAAAGTTTCCATTTGGATTGACTTCCCTTTGTGTCTCTCTCCGTCTACCCTCAGTCCTCTCTCTCTCTCTCTCTTCATGTCTCTACCGTCGTCGGAGGGGAGACCCCTTCTGGCGTCCCCCTCCCCCTGTGCACTCTCTCTCTCTCACCTTGTCCTATTTCTCTCTCCCTCTCCTTTTGTCTCTACCATTGCCGGGGTGGGGGAGAGCTCCTTTGGTATTCCCCCTCTCCCTACGCTCTCTCTCTCTTTCTATCTCAACTGTCATCGAACGAGGGCTCCCCTCCGGTGTCCCCCCCTCCCCTTGCACTCTCTCTCCCTCTACCGCCCGTCTTCTATCTCTCTCCCTATCTCTCTCTTGACCGTTGTTGGAGGGGGAGAACCCCCCGGCGTCCCCCTCCCCTATGCTCTCTCCCTCTACACCATGTTTTTTCTCTCTCTCTCTCTCACCCTCTCTTTCTACCTCCACTTATGGCAGAGGGGAGACCCCCCCTCTCTCTCTCTCTCCCTCCCTCTCTCTTTCTATCTCGATCATCACTGGTGGAAGAAACCCCCTCACATTCTCTCCCCTCACCTTGTGCCCTCTCTCTCTCACCTAGTCCTCTCTCTCTATTTATATATATATTCCTATCTCTCATTCTCTCACCCCTTCATCTCTCTCTCTCTCTCTCCACTAATGAGGGATAATTTAATCTTTTTTAACTTTATGTCAAGTTAACTATGATTCGATTAATTTTTGTCAAACAACTTGTACAAGCGTGATGATTGTAAGGGCTTTTAAGAAAATAGTCACAATTGAGGGACAAATAGGCAATTAGCTAAATTTTTAAGGACTTATATACAAAAAAAACCCTATTAAATATTCAACTTAGGTGCCACGTGCTCAAGATTAAATTTTAATGGACTTTGCAGGATTATGGGTTACTCGAAAAATACCAATATAAAATATAGCTTTTCTAATGAGGCCAATGCATGTTTAAAAATCTCATTCGGGTTTTCATTGGACTGTCGATTCTTGTGAGGTTCTTTTATTTTAATGCTAGTGTTTTCTTAAAAAGATAAATTTTAGTGTCTTTATTTGTAATTTAAAACTTTTAATCACTTTTTCCCCTCTCGGAATTCATGAAAAATTACCTCGATCAAGTTATATTATGGAGAGAATCTTTCCCTCCCTCTCAAAATCCTTCTATATGTAGAATAAACGGAAACACCGTTTCCTCTTTGAAGTGATTATATCATGTGAATTTTTAAACTTATTTCATGTACATTTTAAACTTAACACTTCTGAAAATATAAAATTATTATCAATTAGAAGTTGCACCGAAAGTCTCCAAGTTGCTCGTCAAACGCATCGAGAGGCCAACATATATCCTCTATGATCGAGGTAGCCTAAGTCTGCCTCCCATGGGGATTTACCTGTCAAGAGCTCAAGCAAGATCCCCCCAAGGCTGTACACATCGGTCTTGGTGTTGGGCTCCGTAAGCGTGGAGAGCTCGGGCGCACGGCAACGTAATCCCCATCTGCTGGCAGCGGGCTACCATGGTGATGTTGGTGGCGGTGGTCGTGAGGGGGTAGAGGCCGTACGTAGTCTGTAACCATGGCATAACCCTGGTCATCCACCAGGACATCTCTGCTCGTCAAGTTCCCATGAACCATGTTCTCCTGACTGTGAAGGTGGTGCAGGGCCCGTGTGATTCCAATTGCTATCTTCATCCTTGTTCGCGCACCAATCTGTGGGTTTGTCAGGGCTGCGAGCTGCATATGCATAGGAACCAAAAGTGTTCTACGAACATCACATTTGATGGAGCGTATATCACTGGGGCTTTGAAAGATCCAAGAGAGTAGATAGGAAGGGACGCGGAGGCTTGAAGGCATGTATATATACAGGTTCTAGTTGGATTTGCTCAAACAAGGAGGGAATCCTAGTCAGCACCACCGCACTCTCACCTTGTAGAAAAGCCGAGAGATTCCCCCTGGGCATATAGTCGAACACTAGAAGCTTATCGTCCTGCGAGGAGCAATATGTTGTAGGTGGCAAGAGACATGGGTAGCGAACCTTCCCCACCACGGCGACCTCGGCGTCGAACTCCCTCGCGGTCTCCTGCATGCTGCAGTCTCTTCACGACCACCTTGACTCCCGTCCTTAAGCATGGACTCTCGTACGAGGTGCCTTAACCAAGTGCCCTCTCCCAGGAACTCCGTTGACGTCCTCACCAGCTCTGGAAGGCGATCCAAACTTGCCAACGTTCTTGTCCCCCACCAGTTACTCTGCGCCTTTTCACTTTGATCAGCTCTATTCCTGATCAAACTGTAGAGCAAGACACAGATAAGAAGCTAGCAGCTACTAATGCGAACTGATCCACTCTCAATTGATGCCCCTGTGAGGCAGATACCTGTTTGAAGCGTAGATGAGGTGGGGCTCAAAACAGTCTCCAATCCCCATGTGCCACATGCCCTACCAACTTCTTCCTTCAAGCTACTAACCTTCTTCTGATTTGGTTGCTGCTATATATCAATCACAACATTAAGCAGATAGATTATAAATGCGACTTTAGTGCATGTAGACTTACATTTATGTATTTAACGTTGTGTTTAATCGGTCAGTGTAAAAAACCAGTTAAAAAGGTTAGGACTTGAACTCGTACACTATATATTGCTAGAGACTAGAGATATTGGCACACCTTTGGTTACCATGTACTTTGAAAGGTTAAAAATATTTTATTCTATGAATTAAACTTTCTTGTGATATTTTCTTAATTAATAAGTCTTCATCATTATTATTATTATTATTAAAAATTATTATGGTTGGGTTGTTTCATTTGATGGAAAATGTATGCGGTAAAATATACTCAAATATTCTTTTAACATATTTCAAATATTATAAAATATTATATAACACTTATTTTTTGTAGCATTTCACCGGATTTTACACCAACGAGTCAATTCGGTTTGACTGTGAAACATCGCGGGGCGCTGTAAAAAAATGTACTTCATCATGGGGACCTCAATTCTTAGTATCTTTATAACGGTACAACTATTTTTCTTCACGATATTTTACAATATTTTACTTTAAAAAAAAACAGTCCCCGGACCGACGCTTCTTCTCCCGCCATCGCTTTTGCGGCCGGAAGCAGAGAGATGTCGCTGCTGGCAAGAGGGTGGCACTCACCTCCCGCTGTTAGGGTTGTTAATAGATCAAGTTTGACCCGACGACTCATATGTGATCGGTCAATATTAAAGCTCAAGTTTGATCCAGACTCAAATTATCTTAAGACGGATATAGTTCGATTCGACACTATTAAAAAATATATACTTTAACAAAAATTTAATCCGACTAAATAATTTAAAAAATAAAAATTAATTAATCTATTTAATATTATAAAAATTATAATCTCATTAAATTAATTAAAATTTTGATGTTAATTATATAATTTATTTGAAAATAGAGTTTTTGACTTTCTAATTAAGTAAAATAACATATTTTTAATTAAGTATTTTTTTTAAAAATTAAAAGGAGAACAAAAAGAGAATGGACCGGAGAGATCCGCAGGCCGAACTTAAAGTTCGAGCCTGACCCGTGAATCTAATCAAGTCATACTTTTAGGCACGATTAAGAATCCGCGAGTCAAAAAAGGTATTGCGATCTGACCAGAAATCTGACCAGACCCGAAGACATATGAGACTGACTCGGCTCATTTATAGTCCTAACAATAGCCGAGAGAACATCACAATGTGTCGAGGATGATGTGACCGGACCTAAAAATTTCACGTAGAGATGATAGTGAGTCGGATCGGGACAGGTTCGGTTCGCCCATTAACAGGGACGGACAACAAAAACCAGTTGACCTTAGTTTAGTATTATGCGATTGTAAATCTGAGAATTTCTTGATGCACACCCAAGTTATTTGCACACCCAGGTGTGCAATGATATTTTTTATTTGACAGAAAATATGACGAGGTGGGCCGCAATTTCACGTATCCATAGAATCGTATGGCTCAATTTATATTCAAAATAAACTATTTTATTTTACTTTTAAATTTTTGTTTCATTGTTTATTTTCTAAAAGTTTTTTAGACTGTCCTTCATAATTAAGTTGATTGTACGGATGGATATGTAGGGCCGAGACTCAACTCTGTATATTTTTAAAAGAATAAAAAATTAAAAAAATCACGACACACCCCGCACACTTGCGTGTGCAAATATTCCGAGTGTGCAGCACAACCTCAATGCAAGTTAGGGCACACCCGAACGGTTAATAAATGGTAATACAAAATTAGAGATCGGATTGAATTTTGAAGCAAGGTTTGAACGGCTGTATTATTCTAAATACGTAATACAAATAATTTAACAAAATTAGTTAATATACATATTTGGCCTAAATACATAATACAAATAATTTAACAAATTATTTGACATAAATATATAATGTAAATACTTTAACGATTTATGTAAATATGTAAATATTTAGACAAATTAATAATTTGTCTACACGTGACGTGAAAATTATCTAAATAATTTAGTCACATTAATCTTTTTTATGTTTCACGAATAATTACATAAATATTTAAATGCACTATTCATTTTTACATTTCACATGTAATTATGCAATTGTTTAGATACATCATTATTATTATTTTTACATTCCATGTTCAATTGTACAAACATTTAGACGCAATAATTTTTTTCTTTTACAATTTTATGTGTAATTACGAATATGTTTAGACATTATTTTTTTCTTCTATTACATTTCATGTGTGGCCGTAAAAGCGGTTACACGTATCAATTTTTTTAACATTGTACTTGTGATCAGGCACACATTTAGACATTAATTTTTTAAACATTTTAATTGTAATTACACAAGTATTTAGATGTATTAATATTTTTATAATTAAAAATATTAACAAGAAGAGCTTGAGCGATCCAGAAACACCTTTTTTTTTTTTTTTTGCAGATTCCCATCTGTGAACTGAAATGCCAATTCGAAGATGTTTTTGCATCCCTCCACAGGTTGATCACCGGGAAATATGCATTTCTATGTCCATAGAAATTTACTTATGTGGTCTCTGTATCCATTGGTGAATGATCTTTGAGAATTGCTACATCATTATTTGAGAAAAAAAGAAAGAATTGTGATGTTTCTGTGTTTTATTCCTCAAATATTATGCATTTACTCTGTTTATTGGGTGTATATGTTTTTTGAAAATTCTACCGAGTGTATATGTTAATTAATAACATACAACGTAACAACATTTTTTTCCAATAAATGGGTTATGTGAATGTTTCCTACTGCTACTACAATTGTTTGGCATAGATAGAAAAATATTATGGCATTTTCAAGGAGAAACACTGTGATATGTCATAAATCTACGGGGGAATCAACAGGCATTAAAAAATTACACGATCATTGCGATGCAGGATAAAAATGGTTCACTCCATCAAATTAATCTGAACTCTCGTGAACATTTGATCAAGCATATAATATGCTATCAATAATTAAAATAATCCATTATTGACCACCAATGATCAGTAACAATTCATCAATCCTACTATTCATAATAGTAGATTAACCGTGCATAACAATGGGTTCTCACCGTTGATTAGCACTCCATTCTCAGAAAATATATGATATCATTAAACCTAAGGAGTAGCAATTTCCGTTCCTTCATCAATAACTGATGTACGGGCGTCGGAATTAGCACAGTAGCCAATTTTGCCAGGTCAGCCACGGCTGTTGAAGACTCGGCTGCTGTGACAGGTGGCCGGTGTCCGGTCAGTGCTGGCGTGCAGGGCCGGCTGGTGGCAGCGCCGGAGCGACGCAGGCGGTGCGGCAGAGGGGCCACTCGCGGTCGGCGTCGGCAGCGGCTGTGGTAGCCCGGGCTGCGGTGGGCCGGTGACTGGGCGGATGTGGCCGGCGGCGAGCTGCCGGTGTGCCTCCTGTGGCGTTCCCGCGGTGCAGAGCGGAGTGGCGGCGGGGTGAGGCGACCGCAGGGGAGGACGGCAGCCGGAGGAGGGGTGGTCGGGTGGCGAACGGCGGCGGCCGTGATGGTGCTGGGAGGAGGACGGCCAACGCTGGCCGGAGGCGGTGCCTGACAGGGCGGACGAAGGCGGGCCTGCCCTCCCGGCGCTGGAGCCTGTTCGTGGTGATGGTCGCTCTATTGTTGGGGTGCCGCTGCGTCCGTAACTCCAGAGGAGGGCCCAAAACGGTTGGGGAAAGAAAGAACATTAAAAGGGAAAACTGTAGATGGGGTGTTACGTGGAGACAAAGCCAAAGTGAAACAAACAGTGAGAAGAGTAAGAGAAGGGAGGGAAGAGGAACGATGGCTGTTGGGCCTCCCTTTTCTTCAGAGAAGAAGGAAATGACGGCAAAGCAGATGAACATGGCAGAAAAGAAAACAAAGACACGTTAAATAACTGTAGATGAGATCACGGTGGAGAAAGAAAACGATGGAATCAACAGAACGAAGAAGTAGAGAATTTGCGGGTTATCGGCCTCACGCCAGAATAATTAAGAAGGTGGGGTGGGGGTTTGGCCTCGCGCCACGAAGAAGGCAGAGGAGGCATCTCGTCGGAAGGAAGCACGCACAGCCATTTCAAAAATTTTTATAATCATTATTTAACCTTGATTAGGGTTAGCTTATATTATTTACATAAGAACACAATTATAAATAGATCCAGACTTTCCTTCACTTAACATCCTAATACCCTTACTCTGAAAATAAACAAACATATCTAACCGACTAAATAAACTCCAAGTTAAAATAACTTATAAATTAACTACGAAAATAAAAAAAATAATAAAATAATTTCCAGGATGGATGTCATCGATGCTTCCACATAAATTAAAATGATTCCCCGTACATCTTGTAACTCGTTCTGCATTACATTGTGCTATCAAGCAAGAATAAAGCAATCCTTATCGAGGTCAATTATTCAAAGAACACTAAAACTGGACTGAAGTTGGAAGTAATATTTATTGCAGATATTTCATGTGTATTGGTTGTACACAATGAGAAAAAAAAGGGAAATACTAAGCATGAGATAATGTTATAGATAAACTTCTTAGTGATTAGATTGCTTCCTTATGTATCATAATCAATTACATATTTTTACAACAAAGATATGACTTTTGAGCTCATTAGACAAGAAGATAAGGATGCACATTGTTATTGCTGCATATACTGAAGACAACTCTAAAGCTCCTCAAGTGGATCTCCTAAAACGTACACAGGATCTTACATCAGATGTGTTATTTACATATAGTTGTTGCTCTTGTTATTATGCCCTTGTCTGATGGCAGTTACTACATGATTTTTGTAGGTTGATCATTTGTATAGGTCATTACTTTCAAAAAAAAAATCTATGTAGGCCATTAAGGGCCCCTTTGAAAACCAAGCGCGGTAGCGTATTCGTGCTGGGTGACGACGTCGCTCCATCGCAACCGCAACAAAGAGAGAGAGAGAGAGAGAGAGAGAGAGAAGGGTGATGACATCGCCCCACTGCCTATGTGCGCGAGAGGGAGAATGACAATAAGAGGGCGACGGTGTCACTGCCATCACCACCCCACGAGGGAGAGAGAGAATGATAGTAGGAGGGCGACGATGTCACTGCCACTACCATCATGCGTGGGTGAGAGAGAGAGAGAGAGGGAGGGAGAGAGAGTAGGGATGGCGTTGCTGCCACGGGCACTGCGAGTGAGAGAAAGAGAGAGAGAAGGTCACCTCTCAAGTCACCATCCCCTTGCCACCGCACTGTCAACGCCGCCCTCCCCTTTTGGGATTGGAATTGCCACTGTCGCCCTCTCGCGATGGAGTAGAGTCCACACTCCACACTGCCTTCTTGCCCTCGTCACTACCGCCGTCAAACACCGCCCTATGCCACACAACATCCCCTGCCCCTGCCACGTTGCTACTGTCACTAGTGGGAACCGCCATTGTCACCCCCTACTACAGTGTTGCCCTCTCTCACCGGAGGGGAGTCCATGACACCTTCTTGCCTATTGCCGTCGGCCGCTAGGTGGAAGGGAATGGAGAATGGGGAAGGGCCATTGAGTGGGAAGAGAATGGAAATGATGAAGGTTTATGTGTAGTGAGACTAGGAGAGAATGGGGGCATTGGGGATGTTGCCATTCTTCAGGGGAACTTTTGGATCTTCACCCTTTGATCTAAATCTATGGGGGTAATATTAATAATATATATTATATTATTTAATGATAACGGTCGAATGCGAGTTTGGAATGAGATGTATTTGTTTCCATATCCATTAAGAAATTAGATATATCCGTATTCGCATCCGTTAAGTTATTAGAAAAAAAATTACTTGTTTGCTGTTCATTCCCGAAACAGACGATTATTGTTGAAATCCACAAAACTGCGGTGTTGAGATACACAGGTCCATGATCATAAGCACATGAACCACAACTCATTTAATCAATACGGGACTATTGTCCAGAGGACTATGCCCAAATATTCTAACACTCCCCCTCACGGCCAAGATGGGCCGTGGACATTAATTGGGTGGAGGTGGCAAGATAAGAAATATATGAAGTTTGGCCACGACTATGCTTTGATACCATGTTGAATCCACAAAATCGCGGTGTTGAGATACAAAGACCTAGGGTCATAAGCACATGAACCACAACTCATTTAACCAATACGGGACTATTACCCGGGAGATTATGTCCAAATATTCCAACACTCCTCCTCACGGCCAAGATGGGCCGTAGACATTAATTGGGTGAAGGTGACAAGAGGAGTTGGGCCAAAATCATGCTCTGATACCATGTTGAATCCACAAAACCGCGGTGTTGAGATACACAGATCCAGGGTCATAAGCACATAAACCATAACTCATTTAACCAATACGGGACTATTGTCCAAGGGACTATGCCCAAATTCCAACACTCCCCGTCACGATCAAGATGGGCCGTGGACATTAATTAGGTGGAGGTGACGAGATAAGAAATATATGGAGTTGGGCCAAGACCATGCTCTGATACCATGTTGAAATCCACAAAATTGCAGTGTTGAGATACACAGGCCCAGGGTCATAAGCACATGAACCGCAACTCATTTAACCAATACGGGACTATTGCCCAGGGGACTATGTCCAAATATTCCAACACTCCCCCTCATGATCAAGATGGGTCGTGGATATTAATTGGGTGGAGGTGGCAAGATAAGAAATATATGAAGTTGGGCCAAGACTATGCTCTGATACCATGTTTAATCCACAAAATCGCGGTGTTGAGATATAAAGGCCCAGTACCATAAGCACATGAACCACAACTCATTTAACCAATACGGGACTATTGCCCAGGGGATTATGCCCAAATATTCCAACAATTATCAAGTTATTACTTACCATTGCTTAATTCCTTTGTCAAACTTTCATAAGTTAAAAGTTATTTCTATGCATTTTTAGGAAGACATCCGTCTCCTGCAATTTCATCCATCTGATACGCGATTGTACATTAGTTCGACGCCGTTAGGTGATCCGACACCATAACTTTAACCTTTTAATTTCGCCTGGTTCTGATGGATTTCTTACTTTTTTGCCATCGTGTCCTCATGACTGAGTCCGCAGCAGTGCATTTTCAGGAAGGCCTCAACCTCCTGTAATTTTTTGATGGGGACATCAAAGTGGGCACTTAGTGGACCGGTCCCGTTGGTTGATGGGTCGCTTTCGCTCCATGGCCCATTAGGCCAGGCCCGTCTAAATTTTGGGTTTTCTCTTTCATTTATGATGTTATTTTCTTTTTATTAGCATTTAGTTCTTAGTGGGTCAATTAATTGGGCCCAAAAGGCCAAGTTAGCTAGTGGGTCTAGTAAAGGGTTATAGGTTGCTTATTGTTACCCCCGGGATAGCGGGGTCTTTTCTCATTTGTTAGGGATAATTAATGTCTTTTGTAACCCCTGGCTTCTCCTATAAATAGGGGACCAAGGGCTCTCATTTGAAGTTAGGAAATAGAGAATGACTTAATGAAAACAATTGGTTTCAAGGAAATCCCTTGACTTTCCCCCTATCTCTCCCTAGTGCGCACCTCTCTCTCTCTCTCTCTCTCTCTCTCTCTCTCTCTCTATTTTCTCTCTCTTCCCCAACCCTAGGTCGACCAAACCTCCTCCTCTCTCTCTCCAGGTCGCAGCCCACCTCCCCCCTTTCCCTTATCTCTTTGCCACATCATCTAGCCTCTCCTAGAATCCCTCCTGCTTTCTCTCCTCCACTTTCCTAATCCAGCCACACCTCCATTATCCCCTTCCAAATTACCTATCTATATAAATCCCAGCCCTCCAATTCATTCCTAATCCCTCTCCAATATTCCCTCCCTCCTAATTATCCTCCATCCGTTCAAAAAAATTACCAAAAACCAATTAATTCCTCCTTCCCTACTAGGAAACCTAGCTGCGCCCCCTCCCTCTTGGCAGCCCGTGCCTCCACCCCAAACCCTAACCCTAGCCACCCCCACCTCAGCCCCACACGCCCCAGCCCCTTCCATTCCCCTTCCCACTGCGCCCCACATCCCCCATCTCTCAAGTTCGTCCACAGCTACCCGGAGGCTCCCACGTCGTCATCCTCGTCCACATATCGAAGCACCCTCGGCTCTGCTACCTGCGGATCCAAGACAAATCCTGTGGCCCGGTTTGCAGACTCCATCTCGACCCCATACGGCGTGAATAAGTGCAAACACTCTTCTAGGGAGTTCTTCTTCTTCAAGTCATCTTCGCTCCAGAAGTGGTCCCGCCTCGTTCCGATCTCGGCACTGATCGCGTCGTCGATTCTCGTGCGGCTGCGCCAGATTCAAGATAGAACCTAAGGTCCATTTGGCAGAGGCTGCACCGACTTCCACGGCGTGATTCAGCCTGAACTCTCTTCTGAGAGTTAGTTCTTCTCCAAGCCCTCGGCGTGCCAGAGGTGGTCTCTCCACACTCCGAATTCAGCACAGTTCGTGGCGTTCGTTCACCCACGACTGCGCAGATCAGGTGCAAACCAGTCTGCCCAGACTGGGCACCCGACTTGCAGTTCGTGCCACGCCAGACCTGTTCAATTTTGGCCCGGGACGTCTTCAGAAAAGTTGTGCCCCTTGACAATACGAAACAAACCCAGGTGGTTTCATCTCGTTCTGATCTCTGTGCAGAAAGTTCCACTATGTCCATCGCACCTCTGTCTGGCTGCTCGCCCAGGAATCTGAGGCTTGCCACGTCTGCGACCACCCCCGGCTCGGTGATCCAATGGCCCCCATCTCTTGAGGGTACGTAGACCTCCCAATCTGTTATCCAACCTCACTGGTCTCGCATCGTTCGGAGTTCGGTGGAGAGCGTGCCACCCTTCGCACGCTGATTGCGTAGATCTGTCCAGCAGGACAGATTCGTGCATGACCTCTTCTTCGACCGGCCACGCCCTCCAGCGACCTCAGAAAAATGCCAAACTTTCAGGAGCGCCTCTGGACTTCTCCAGCAACGTTTTGGCACAAGCGGCATCATGCTTGGATTCCCGTGCGTGGAGTACCAATCAGAACCTTCCAGTTCTGTCCTACAGGGCAGCGTGTGGCATTTGCTTGAGTACTCCCTTCCCCGTGCTCCCCCCTCCTGCGTGAGGGTAATTTTTGTATTAATCATTTCCATCCTCGCGATCCCCTCCCTGCGTGGAGTGTAGTGCCATAAGGCTGTACCACAGGTTCACAACGGAAGCCGTCGTCGACGTTCTCATGCGCGCGCTCGTCCCGCATCAAATTTGATATCAGAGCAAGTTCACTGACTTGTTCTAACCAAGTCGGGTCCTAGGCCACGGACGGCTACGCCCTCAATGCCAGATGGATCCCGCCACATTTGCCATTGTCATGGCCAAGTTCGGGGAGATGTCAGCAACATTGGACTCCCTCGAGGCCCGCATTGATCAAAGAATGGCCAGCGTCGACCGGCTATTTTCTCACCGGCAACATGTTTACCCCAGCCGGTCTCTCCAAGCGGAGGTCCACAATGACCCACCTTATCCTACCTTTCAGCCTCCCCGGCCAGTATGTGTTCCCCTCCCACCCACAACTCCCCCTCCAATGGAGTTAGTTGTCGCAGTGATTGAGTCACCGCCGGAACCGGAGTCTATGCCGGAGGAGATTTACAAACCGGACCCAGAGTTGATAGCCCGATATGAAGATCAAGAATGTGAGTGGGCATTGCTACAAGGCGCCACTGATCCCACTCCGATCTAGGGCCGACCATCAACTTGCAAGAATCGGCCACTCAAGAGCAGGAAGGCCCCAACGCTGACTTGGTTGCTATGGTGGTTCCATCGGTCTATCCCGACGCTCCTCACCCACTGCCGGATCAGCCCCATAATGACTTTGTGTGGCACACGTTTTGCATGGCTAATGAGAAGCGTCACCCCGACCTCCGTCACAGGATCGTTTGTCCCGAGCCTTGGTCATACCCTCCGGAGATCTCCACGATCATGCTACCCCACTTTAAGATTCGGGGTCGAATCTTTTCCAACCGGGGGGG
Source organism: Amorphophallus konjac (assembly GCA_022559845.1). Lineage (NCBI taxonomy): Eukaryota > Viridiplantae > Streptophyta > Magnoliopsida > Alismatales > Araceae > Amorphophallus > Amorphophallus konjac. Next base: position 37,834,389 of record CM040127.1, read on the forward strand.
GGGGGGGGGGGGGTATGATGGGGACATCAAAGTGGGCACTTAGTGGACCGGCCCCGTTGGTAGAGGGGTCGCTTTCGCTCCATGGCCCATTAGGCCAGGCCCGTCTAAGTTTTGGGTTTTCTCTTTTATTTATGATGTAATTTCCTTTTTATTAGTATTTAGTTCTTAGTGGGTCAGTTAATTGGGCCCAAAAGGCCAAGCTAGCTAGTGGGTCTAGTAAAGGGTTATAGGTTGCTTATTGTTACCCCCGGGATAGCGGGGTCTTTTCTCATTTGTTAGGGATAATTAATGTCTTTTGTAACCCCTGGCTTCTCCTATAAATAGGGGACCAAGGGCTCTCATTTGAAGTTAGGAAATAGTGAATGACTGAATGAAAACAATTGGTTTCAAGGAAATCCCTTGGCTTTCCCCCTATCTCTCCCTAGTGCGCACCTCTCTCTTTCTCTTCCTCTCTCTCTCTCTCTCTCTATTTTCTCTCTCTTCCCCAACCCTAGGTAGACCAAACCTCCTCCTCTCTCTCTCCAGGTCGCAGCCCACCTCCCCCCTTTCCCTTATCTCTTTGCCACATCATCTAGCCTCTCCTAGAATCCCTCCTGCTTTCCCTCCTCCACTTTCCTAATCCAGCCACACCTCCATTATCCCCTTCCAAATCACCTATCTAATTAAATCCCAGCCCTCCAATTCATTCCTAATCCCTCTCCAATATTCCCTCCCTCCTAATTATCCTCCATCCGTTCAAAAAAATTATCAAAAACCAATTAATTCCTCCTTCCTTACTAGGAAACCTAGCTGCGCCCCCTCCCTCTTGGCAGCCTGCGCCCCCACCCCAAACCCTAACCCTAGCCGCCCCCACCTCAGCCCCACACGCCCCAGCCCCTTCCATTCCCCTTCCCACTACGCCCCACATCCCCCATCTCTCAAGTTCGTCCACAGCTACCCGGAGGCTCCCACGTCGTCATCCTTGTCCACATATCGAAGCACCCTCAGCTCTGCTACCTACGGATCCAGGACAGATCCTGTGGCCCGGTTTGCAGACTCCATCTCGACCCCATACGACGTGAATCAGTGCAAACACTCTTCTGGGGAGTTGTTCTTCTTCAAGTAATCTTCGCTCCAGAAGTGGTCCCGCCTCGTTCCGATCTCAGCACTGATCGCGTCGCCGATTCTCGTGTGGCTGCGCCAGATTCGAGATAGAACCTGAGGTCCGTTTGGCAGAGGCTGCACCGACTTCCACGGCGTGATTCAGCCTGAACTCTCTTCTGAGAGTTCTTCTCCAAGCCCTCGGCGTGCCAGAGGTGGTCTCGCCACATTCCGAATTCAGCACATTTCGTGGCGTTCGTTCACCCACGACTGCGCAGATCAGGTGCAAACCAGTCTGCCCAGACTAGGCGCCCGACTTGCAATTCGTGCCACGCCAGACCTGTTCAATTTCGGCCCGGGACGTCTTCAGAAAAGTTGTGCCCCTTGACAATACGAAACAAACCCAGGTGGTTTCATCTCGTTCCGATCTCTGTGCAGAAAGTTCCACTATGGCCATCGCACCTCTGTCTGGCTGCTCGCCCAGGAATCTGAGGCTTGCCACGTCTGCGCCACCCCCGGCTCGGTGATCCAATGGCCCCCATCTCTTGAGGGTATGTAGACCTCCCAATCTGTTACCCAACCTCACTGGTCTCGCATCGTTCGGAGTTCAGTGGAGAGCGTGCCACCCTTCGCACGCTGATTGCGCAGATCTGTCCAGCAGGACAGATTCGTGCATGACCTCTTCTTCGACCGGCCACGCCCTCCAGCGACCTCAGAACAACGCCAAACTTTTAGGAGCGCCTCTGGACTTCTCCAGCAATGTTTTGGCACAAGCGGCATCGTGCTTGGATTCCCGTGCGTGGAGTACCAATCAGAACCTTCCAGTTCTGTCCTACAGGGCAGCGTGTGGCATTTGCTTGAGTACTCCCTTCCCCGTGCTCCCCCCTCCTGCGTGAGGATAATTTTTGTATTAATCATTTCCATCCCCGCGATCCCCTCCCTGCGTGGAGTGTAGTGCCATAAGGCTGTACCACATGTTCACAACGGAAGCTGCCGTCGACGTTCTCATGCGCGCGCTCGTCCCGCATCATTTTTGGTCTATTTCATCCCTCCGGGACGCAATTTACACTGATCTAGCGTCGTTTAGTGATCCTGCACTGTGCTATACTCTTCTAATTTTGCCTGGTTCAGTTGGTTCTCTTACTTTTTTGCCATCACGTCCTTATGACTGAGTCCATAGTAGTGCATTCTTGAAGAGCACCTTGGTCTCCCATAGTTTTGGTCGATTTCGTCCCTCTATGATGGAATTTTTAGTGATTCAACACTGTTTAGTGATCCGACACTGTGTTGTACTTTTCTAATTTTGTCTGGTTTGACTGGTTCTCTTACTTTTTCATTGTCGAGTCCTCATTGTTGAGTCTTTAGTACTACATTTTCAGGAGCATCTTGACTTCCTATAGTTTTGGATCCATTTTGTTCCCCCGGGACGTCATTTTGTGTTGATCCGATGTTATTTTTAGTTGTAAATTTTGTTAATTTCACCTGATCTTGGCTTCATTAATCTTTCAAACATTTTTCAGGCACTCCCCACAGGGTTCTTTTAAGCCGGATCTGAAGGAGCTACTTTACTGCATCTTGGTGTTTACTTTAGGCACCAACAAGTAGGCATGCCATCTGCGGCACCTACATCTTCAAAAGTAGGCTCTCTTCCAGCCTCATTTTTGACGCACCCTTTTTTTTTGAAGCTATTTGGCAGCGTATCTTATTATTGCTTGTCCTGATCTGATGTCCTTCAATTGCTGCAAAACTTGTAGCATGTTGAGCCTTTGATCAGGTGAAGAATCCATGCAGCTCAAGGCCAGTGTCAGAATGAAGAACAAGTGATCATGCAGCTCAAGGCCAGTGTCAGAATGAAGAACAAGTGATCATGCAGCTCAATGCCAGTGTCAGCATGAAGAGCAACTCAGCGCGTCCCTTGTCACCCCCACTGCATCTATCACCAATTTGGGTTGAATAGTTCATCAAGGATTGTTTCTTCTTTACGGTCGAGGCAACCCATTGCGGCACATCAAGTCATCAATATGCTTCCCTTGGCAACCTACCTTCAACAGCTCCAGCAATATCGCGCCAAGACTATACACATCGGTCATGTATGGTGTTAGCATCCTTGACCTTGGAGAGCTCTCAGGCATGATATCTCGATGGCCCGTTGTTGGGTTCTGAGCCGGGAGAGATGATAGTCTGCAATCGTGACAATGGTGTGACTGTCGAGCAGGACATTTTTGCTTGTTAAGTTCCCATGAACCATGTTTGCCTGGGTGTGAAGGTAGTCCAGCCCCTCTGTGGCCCCGATCATTATGTCTATCCTTGTTGGCCAATCCATGTGAGGGGTACCGGAACTATGAGCTGCATGCAGCACCAAAAATGGATTCTTTTCAAAGAAACAATATTGCCTTAAATGTCAAGAGTAAACAGAAGATGAAAACAAAATTTAGCTCTCCAATTACGAGTGAGAGTAGAATAAGCCTAGAAAGGCTAGTTTGCATTCAGAAACTGAGGCTTAGTAAAAAGCACTTCTTTTAACTTAAAAATCATTACAAATATTGAAAAGGAGCATGGTAACTTCAATCAGAAGAAAGTTGGAAAGTAGTTTACCAATGCAAGTTCTTGATTCAATATTTTATAATTTTAACACATCTCCGGGATGTTAAAAGTGTTCTCTCTATTGCAAGTGTGTGGAACATCCAATCATTAAATGGTTGATACCCTTGTGTGAACATATTAACATCTTAATGCCCTAAAATTGAAACTCATTACAATGTGCTGTAACCTATGATTTTCTCAAAAGAATTGGTCTGAAGAGAAAAATGAACCCCACCTCACATCTCATTTTTCTATTTGCATTGCGGAATGTAGATAAAAAAACCTGGAGTATGTATGGAAGAAGGCGTGGATGTACATTTTACCGGGATTCACATAGCTAAAGTGGAAATTTTCAACCTATGTATGAGGGGTGCAAATTGCAAAACCAGTTCAACTCCACCAGACCTTAACCATGCAGAACACCTGAGAGGCTCCCCGTGGGCATATAATTGAACTGCAGCAACTTCTCATGTTTCAAAAAGTAACAAGTTCTGGGCTGGAAGGCCGATCCTTTTCTGCTCGTTCCTTTTGTAAGGCCAAACATATCTACATTACTACAGATAAAATCCTTGAGTAAATTTTTAGGGGGGTGGAGAGAGAGATGGGCAGTCATTATATTTTAGGGAAGAAACAGAGTCTGAATGAATACACCACGAGGAATAGTTTGAGTTCATGCATCGATGAGAAGGAACGGATAAGACATTCAGATAAAATCAGACATGACAACAATTTTGCTCCCATTTTCCCTTTCTTGTTATGCAATAATGATCTCAGACAGTTGGTGCAGCACTTGTACCACATCCGGTCTTGCGTACGGTGAAATATTCATGCATTGCTCAGCCACAGTGAGGGCGTTGAGCAAATCTTCTGCCCTCCTCTCTCTAAGCTCCTGGTCGAACACATCGAGGCTCCCATCTTCTTTTGCCATCATCGAGGTAACCCATTGTTGCAAGTCTGTCTTCCATGGGGATTTACCTGTCAAAAGCTCAAGCATGATCATCCCAAGGCTATAAACATCGGTCTTGGTGTTTGCCCTCCTGAGTTTGGAGAGCTCGGGGGCATGATACCGAGATGCCGACGTTCTTTTCATCATGTTGGAGTTGGCAGTAGGGGTCAAGAGCTTGGAGAGGCCATAGTCTCCAATCTTGGCGTTGCCATGATAGTCCAATAGGACGTTGTTACTACTCAGATTCCCATGAATCATGTTCTCTTGTGTGTGAAGATAATGCAAGCCTCTTGTGATTCCAATTGCAATGTTCATCCTTGTCGGCCAATCTATGGGCGTTCTATGGCCGCCGCGAGCTACATGCAACACCCACCAGAAATGGTTCAAAACATTAGAGCAAGTTTGCTAAGACGCTAAAATGGAGAGAAATTTTTAGTCTTTACTTGTGGAAACCATAACCAGTTTGGCTCTGCCGAACTTACCATGTAGAAAATCTGAGAGACTTCCCTTGGGCATATAGTCGAACACCAAAAGTTTCTCTCCTTCAGGGTTGTAGTGATAGGCTGTGGGTGCCAATAGATTGGGGTGTCGAATCTTTCCGAGCACATTGACCTCGGCCACAAAATTTTTTGCAGTTACCCGCCGCCTCAGCCACTTCAAGACCACCTGATCCTCACCCTCGAGCATGGTGGCCTTGTACACTACGCAGTAGCTGCTCCGTCCCAAGATCTGCCCTTGTGCCGTCATGAGGTCCCACCAGGTAAAAACATGACGGCCATCAAAGTGCACCAGGCTCTCACCAGGTGCTGCTAGCTCCTCCGACACTCTTGAGGTCCCACCAGGTGCGTCAATCTTTCGGCTCAAGTCATTTTCCTTCCTGTTCAAGTGACAGTACATAGCACAGTACAGTAAATGAAATCAAATAAATGAAATGTATTAGTTATAGTTTTATTAATATTATATATTATGAATATTTAATCATTTAATTATATATATATACAAGCATACAGAATATAACTATTTTTATTTTTCTTTTGTATACATATAAGTTATTAAATTTATATATATTATAATATAGTATATAAATTTAATTTAAAATCAAATGAAATCAAATATATTGTTTGATGACGATGAAAAAGTAGTTTCGCATTAAGGTCAGGGATGCAAAATGATAAGGTGAACCTTAAATATACGTTCTTTACTGGCAAGTAAATTTTAGGATAACAGTAAAGCAACGCCTTTCATCATCTTTGTTTGGTGTTAAGTGAAATAAAACATATATCTTTGGATCCCAATATGCCATCATCTTCCCTTCCTAAAATAAAAGCGGAATGCTGAACAATAAAACACATGATTTATTTCGGCCATCGGGGAACAAAAATTAAAGGTTGTAGCTTCTTACGATCGAAATGCGTTATCGTCTTCATATAAAAAATGATTAAAAATTTATAATATCATCTGTCGTAAGTGTCATCTTTCGGAGAAAAAGAATAAACTCTACAAGATACGAACCCAGAAAAGTAAATAGAACTATAGTTGCATCTCATAATTTAGCCCTCTTTTGATATACCAATATGTTATTTTTTTAAAGACGAGGAATAAAGACCATAGTTTGTTTCGACCTTAAACGTGTTTGCAATGGGCCCATGAACATGGCGGCGGGGAGGGGAGGGTTCTTACTTTGTTTTCCACCACCGGAGGGGAGTGGCAATCCACCGGAACGAGGGGATTTCCTCGTACTCGCATTGCGTCCAGGGAAACCCGTCGTCGCCGCCGTAGGACTCCACATCGGAAACCAGGGAGGAGGAGGAAGACGAGGCCCCGATGGACCGGAACGAGACGTCGCCGGCCAGGGCGGCGGAGTCGGCGCGCGACGAGGATACCCGGGGCTCCTCTTCCTCCCGGCCGGCGGGGGAGCCGATCTCGCTCTCGGCTTCGCCTCCATGGAGACGGGACTCTGCTTCTGTTGCCATCGCCTTCCCTGCAATCTCAGTTCTCCCTTGACAGGGGTGCTTTACGGTTGCTTGCAGGAGGAGATCGCCATCCCTGCCTGCCAGGGGGATCTGCCCGGGCTGGTTCGCCCTGCGGTCATCTCTTATTGATCATCCACAAATTAATGGAAGTTGAAGCTGTCAGAAGATTCCCATCTCCTTCCCACGCCAGGGGCCCCGCAGGCCTTACAACGCGTCTCCATAAGAAGGTGAAGGTGGCTTGAAGATGGCCCCCGCTGAATAATTGCGGGGGGCATAGTTTCTAAAGTCTCCGGGAGGTGCTGGCGTTAGCGTGCTTGCCGTGAGGTTATTTTATTTTAATGCTAGTATTTTCTTAAAGAGATAAATTTAAGTGTCTTTGTTTGTAATTTAAAACTTTTAATCACTTTTTAAACTAGAATAAACGGAAACGACATTTTCTCTTTGAGATGATTATATCATGTGAATGTCTTAAACTTATCCCATGTACCTTTTAAAATAGTTGAACTGACACTTCTCAAAATATAAAACTACTATCAGTTAGAAGTTGCACCAAACAGATATATCCCGATACCTATTCAATCATCGTACATCAAATCGGTGTGCACAGCATCTGCGTGTGTTCTCAAGAATTCAGAATAGTGGCGTTGGATTGTGGGCAACCCTCGTCTCCTTCACACTGCTAAAAGTCCCCCCGCTGTGTGTAGTTTCATGCTCACAACGTGTTCGATTTTTAATGTCCGCGAGCTCTCTCACGAGGGCTTAAATATACTTGTAAGAAGTGTTTCTTATTAATCATTGCATTGAAAGGGGAAAATATTAATTTTTCTGTCGGCAGAAGAGCCAGCAGCAGCACGACGTCGTGGAGAAGGAGGAGACCGAAAGGTCGATCCTTTTCTACTATTTCCTTCCATAAGGCCAAACATATCTACATCAGTGCAGAAAAAATCCTTGAGTAAATTCTTGGGGGGTGGACTGGAGAGAGAGATGGGCAGTCATTATATTTCGGGAAGAAACAAAATCTGAACGAATACACCACAGGGAATAGTTTGAAGTCATGCATCGACGAGAAGAAAGAGGTAAGACATTTAAATAAAATCAGGCGTGACAACAATTTTGCTCCACTTTTCCCTTTCTCTACGTATGCAATGATGGTTTTGAGTACAGCAAGCTGATCCTCCAACTTAGTGATGTTTTTATCTATTCCCATCTATTTCTACTCTTAAGAGCAGCTACATCAGACTGAGTTCTTGATATCTCCTCCATGAGTGGAGCAATGGTTGAGGGGAACTCTCTCAACTGGACCTCCGATTCTACCTTATAATCATCCAAGAAAGGCTTGCTGCACACCGAAGTCATTTACACACTTTTGAGTGTGCATCAAATTTCTTTCTTTTTTTTTTAATATGGTGAGATGAGGTGTGGTGAGGACCCACCTCACCTATCTGAAGAACACATGATCATGCAGCTCAATGCCAGTGTCAGCATGAAGAGCAACTCAGCGCGTCCCTTGTCACCCCCACTGCATCTATCACCAATTTGGGTTGAACAGTTCATCAAGGATTGTTTCTTCTTTACGGTCGAGGCAACCCATTGCGGCACATCCAAGTCATCAATTGCTTCCCTTGGCAACCTACCTTCAACAGCTCCAGCAATATCGCGCCAAGACTATACACATCGGTCATGTATGGTGTTAGCATCCTTGACCTTGGAGAGCTCTCAGGCATGATATCTCGATGGCCCGTTGTTGGGTTCTGAGCCGGGAGAGATGATAGTCTGCAATCGTGACAATGGTGTGACTGTCGAGCAGGACATTTTTGCTTGTTAAGTTCCCATGAACCATGTTTGCCTGGGTGTGAAGGTAGTCCAGCCCCTCTGTGACCCCGATCATTATGTCTATCCTTGTTGGCCAATCCATGTGAGGGGTACCGGAACTATGAGCTGCATGCAGCACCAAAAATGGATTCTTTTCAAAGAAACAATATTGCCTTAAATGTCAAGAGTAAACAGAAGATGAAAACAAAATTTAGCTCTCCAATTACGAGTGAGAGTAGAATAAGCCTAGAAAGGCTAGTATGCATTCAGAAACTGAGGCTTAGTAAAAAGTACTTCTTTAACTTAAAAACCATTACAAGTATTGAAAAGGAACATGGCAACTTCAATCAGAAGAAAGGAAAGTAGGAAACTAGTTTACCAATACAAGTTCCTGATTCGATATTTTTTATTTTAACACATCTCCAGATGTTAAAAGTGTTCTCTCTGTTGCAAGTGGGTGGAACATCCAATCATTAAATGGTTGATATCCTTGTGTGAACATATTAACATCTTAATGCCCTAAAATTGAAACTCATCACAAAGTCCTGTAACCTATGATTTTCTCAAAAGAATTGGCCTAAAGAGAAAAATGAACACCACCTCACATCTCATTTTTCTATTTGCATTGCTGAATGCAGATAAAAAGAACCTGGAGTATGTATGGAAGAAGGCGTGGATGTACATTTTACCGGGATTCACTAAGCTAAAGTGGAAATTTTCAATCTATGTATGAGGGGTGCAAATTGCAAAACCAGTTCAGCTCCATCAGGCCTACCATGCAGAACACCTGAGAGCCTCCCATGGGCATATAATTGAACAGTAGCAGCTTCTCATGTTTCAAAAAGTAATAAGTTCTGGGTACCAAGATATTATTGTGTTGAATCTTCCCCAGAAGCTTTACGTTGGTCTCAAACTCCTTCGTGCCTTGCCCCTTCAGCCTCTTCACAACCACCGCCCTCCTGTTCTGAAGTGTGGCCTTGTACGTTGTTCTGTAGGTGCTCCTTAATGGCCTCAAATGCATTAATTAAGTTTTCTATAACTAATGGGCTGCAAATGAACATCTTACCTCTAGAGGACAGTTCTTCACCTTCTTCCTTAACTTCCTTTCCTCCCTTTCTTTCATCATGATAGTGAGTTGATCAACAGAAGAAGCGATTCGTTGAAGTAATTGTTCAATGCGATGTCTCCATGATCGCTCATCGTTGATGTTGTATGGCAGGGGGTTTCCAGTGATGGTGGGTTGCGGCCTCTTTCTTAATTCTTTGAGTCCTATTGGGGTTTGGAGTTGGCTCTGTCGGTGGGATCGAGTTTGAGGCTCAGGCTGTTCATTGAGCTTTACTTTCTTGGGCTGCGACTGCTCCTCTTGATGCTCTAGTACTTGTTGGTAGCTTTTCCTCATGGCCATGTTAGACTTTATCTGATAGATGGAACAGCATATCATAGCATGTTAGTAGATCAAACAAAGTTCAACAGAATGCATTATCGAATGGAGTTAACATGACATGTTAATGCATTAATGTGTTTACTTTCATTGATGCGTTAACCTGTTAATGCATTAATGTTGAAATGAAGCATGACCATGTTAATGATTAATGTTACAATGAAGAATTAATGTATTACTGCTCTAATGTTCTTACCATGTTAAAACATTAACGTTAAGATGAAGCACAACAATAACATTAACGTTAAGATGAAGCATAACAATCTTACAACATTGAGGTTAACATGTTTACCTCCTCTGATGTGAGCTTCTGGAATTCGTATGCCCAAAATGTACCCTTCCTGTTGAAAGACCACCGGAGAAATGGAGGAAATGCATTATCCTTCATTGGCTGAAACCGATTTTGATGATCCATGAACCATGCCTGTACCAATTTACAAACATTAAGTGCATGATCAAATTAAAGTGAAATTAGGTATTGAAAATGAGCTAAAAGTTACTCACAGCAAGAGCATCACTGCATCCACTAACATATATAATCGATGACGGAGGAATCCCGGCCTTCAACTGCTTCTCCTTCGAGGATAAGTCATCCATCTTTGCCATCAAGAATTCATGCACTGCAAGGGCCCAATTGAACGAATTCAACCCCGCTAAGTCTTCGACGTATTCAAGCATACAAGAAGGGCAGGTCAACGCAGTGGTTGGGAATAAGAAAGCTGAAAACAGTAAGAGGATCCACAGGCGGACGGTGTCCATCACATCCTCTTCATGTCTAGATTTTATGGTCTTCTTCAGAACATTGAAAATGTTTACACGAGATAATCTCTTCTTCCTCCCTAGCTTGGCATCTAGGCGGTTGGATGTCCGGTTTGTCGACAATTGAACCATCTTCCCAGTGTTGGGGAGCGCTAGAATGACAGCAAGATCATCAGGAGTGAAAACCAGTCTGCACCCTGCAAAGATGAATGTGCTCTTGGCCTCATGACATGCGATGATTTCTTCTATAAGGCTACTGGGGTAGTTGACATTGTGCATTGCTATGTATGGAGTGAAGGGTGTTTGCTCCATTAACTGCATGTGCTCCGGCCTAAATTTCAATTCACTCATGCCATTCACATAATATGACAATGCAGCCCGCACCTGGAAAGTGGTCCGGTTCCGAAATTGCTGTGGTTTTCCTGCAAACATTAGAACATTAATGGGTTAAGATGTTCAAAATGTAAGTAGATAAGATGCAAATATATAGAAGTGAACAGGTATGAACATGACATAGATCACGATAAAGCAGTCATGAGTTAACAATGGACAGAACAAGTGTATCTACATTAAAACAGGTGTTAACATGCATTATCAGGTGTTAACATGTGTTAATGCAACCCAACATGCGTTATCCCGTTAACAAGTTAACATTGAATGTTAATATGATATCGTGTTAATGGGTGAACTAGTTAACATGTACTAGTTTGCTCAATCTCCTCTGCTGGAACTTTAGGAAACTGGAAAGAATTAACTAGTTCATAGCAATCCTCATCACCTGTTATGCCAGAGAGAAATTCATACGCATTTTGATAGACAATATTTTTTGGTACATAGGTAAAATGAGGACACCGTTCACTGGTGAATTCATTGACTATGGACACTAGACAAGATATGCTTTGACTAGAAAAACCCATACCCAATAATTCTTTCTTCACCTTTTGTGATGTCATTGACGTCATGAACTGGTTGAACATCACCAAGTGCAGGTTCATGCTGTTGTGTCAACACCAAACTGCCAGAAGGTTCTAGAACTTCAGGTCCTTCTTTCTTCAAAGAATTGGCAACATCATCAGTGACCTTTCTCTTCTGACTGGGTTGTTCGCTACAGACAAGCCCATCCACAGCTGTTAATCCAACGCATTGGGCAAATTGTGAGCCAAAAGAATTGCTAGCAGAACACACAAATGGACAACCCAAAAGCTTTTCAATCCCAGATGCTTTTAGTGCATCCAGTGATGGAGTGATTCTTATATGATCTTCCCGCCTATCCTCAACTGACTCAGTTCCCAACAGTACAGGTTTGCAAACTTCTTTCATTATGTTCCTGGGGGAGAAACTAGGGTCAAGAATTTTGTCTGATCTCAAACATCTGTCTTCAACTCTCTTTAGGATTGCCTCAAGGCTTGGCATTCGAAAATCTGGGCAGTCAGAAACATTGCACAGAAGTGAAACTGTTGATGAGTCTATGTCAACATTTGTTGATGATTCCACAACATTCGCATCCTCATCATTTGTCCCACTCTTGTTTCTAACAAGAGAAAGGTGACCACCTCCATTCTCTTCATTTGCATTTTGTGTTTCTAATGAACCAGTCACTTCTGAGGTAGCCACATCGCAGCTGGAGAAGCCTTTTTACACTGTCTCTCAGGAAGACCTGAAGGTGGAACTGCTGCAAGTCAAAGTTACATTAGTAATTAAATTTATAAAATATGACACAAGAACCAAAAGAAATGAATAGCAAACATTGCCTCTGAGAGAAGGGCCACAAAAGTCAAGGAACATAAAATGAAATGAAGCTCAGGTGCATGGAAGAATAATAATACTCAAAGGACGTAGACATGCATTTGGAACAACTTCTCTAAAGGCAAGTGGGCAGGAAATAAAAATATATATGGTCACTACACATGTTTGTAGATAGATTTATGAAATAGTGTGCCAGCTCATGAACCATCCATGATGCAGTGCAAGCCATTGAATGTTAAGAGGATCGACTGACATTTTTTTCATACCAAATGGCAAGCAGCAGACAAGAACTAGTCAGCTGAGGATGTACTATTCTTATGTCAACTTATTTCAGCTGAAGTACTAGCTGTCTGATATCAAGGTACATCTGCCAAAATGATGTCAGAAATACATGTACCTTCCTTACTAGTAGAAAGAGGGGGTTGTGGGCAGACAATCGCAAGTGGGACTTCAAAAGACAGTGGTTCACTAGTGACAAGGTTGTATCTGTCCATAGACATGCCCGCTCCTGACACAGAATCAATACCAGGTTCAATCTTTGGCTCTTTAAGACATTTCAAGCGTTGAACTCTTTCTGATGAAGGTATTGCATCTTTTTGAGATCTCAAGCATTGAAGCATTTCTGGTGAAGGTTGCCTTTGATATGCATCAACTGAATGTTCTTTGGGCTTTCCATTGACAGAGCATGTTTGGGATGAAACAGCAGCAACTTCCTTCTTTTGACGTTCTGAGTTAAGTGGCGGGGGCTTGATGTATCCTTGCCGAAAAGAAGTATTAGCTGATGCAGGCTCCATTCTCGTTCTGGGTTCATTCCTTTCTCTGAAGTTACTCAGAGGTGCAATAGTCCTCTCAGGTGAAAATTTCGTTGGGGAAGAATCATCACTTTCCACCTTCGATGTCGTCATTGATGGTGCCCCTACACTCTGAACTAAAGATGATGACAGCTGTTCTTCCTGTCGTTGCCTTGATCTCTTCCTATAAAGTTCAGATTCTTCATCCACCGATGCTTCTCTCTTCTTGCTATCCACATTCTGATCCAAGCATGGCATTGTAGACGAAGAATAATAAGAATGCCTGGTTGCATGCTAAATAACACCAGATAATGACTTAAATCACAAACTAAAGGACAGGGCAGCTTTCACACCTCTTTCGTGTTGTTCCCCTTTTGATCCGCTTCCTGCAAGAAAGAGTAAAGAATTTTGAGTTGGGTGGGGATGTCAACATCAGACTAACCAACACAATGCTCAATTGGCTGGATGATGAGGAAAACTAGGGTGGAACGCGCGCGCGCAGTCAATGCACCTCACCTTTGTCTTCTAAGCTGGGAACCCCAAGACCTTCATTGCTGCCATGGCTTTATTGCCTGTTTCCGCTTTTGATCCCATCGGTGCCCTGTACCTTGCCACGCGATGAAAGGCCCAGGTTACCGAAACACTCACCTCCATTGGACCAGTCTCACCCACCTCCAATGTTGGACCCTCCCAGGAACATGTGTCTGTGCATTACAAGGGAAGGGGGAAAAAGGGCCCCAAGAACCCCGAGACAAGTTAAACCGAAGACAGGGAAAACGAAGTACAAACCTCTAGCCAGAGAAGGTGACTCATAAAGGAAAGCAGACGCCTCGCACAATAACATACTAAGCAGAAACAAACTAGATACATCACAAGAGAGTGGAACGATGACTACCGATATGAAGATTTCTTCTTACCGTAAGCCGTAGGACGCCAAACCACCCCTGTTGCTGTCACCTCCTCCGGCACCCCCTCGCCAGGCCAGAGCGAAGAATCCCAAAGCTACCAGTGCAGCAACGGATTCTTGCAGTAGATTCCCGCCCGAAATGCCTGGAAAGAAAAAAAAACTGCATGAAGAGAAGAACATAACCAAACGCCCAAGGGGACTGCAGGAAGTTCGGCATCCGGAACCAACCATTACCAACACAGCCAACTCCAACCCAAACGAACGAGAGAGAGAGAGAGAGAGAGAGAGAGAGAGAGAGAGAGAGAGAGAGAGAGACCTGCATGCGTCGGGGCAGGGGACTCCGCCGACGAAGAAAGGGCTACATGAGTAAGTGATCTCCTACCCTACTCCACTTGAGAGCAGCAAATCGAGAAGGATAACCCTAAAGCCCGCAGATTTGCTCTGCTCATATCGGGAATGCACGGGGTTCTGCAGAATCTTTGAGGAAGAAAAAGATCGCTGCTTTCTGACGAGGCGCGACGAGGCCCGAACAAGAAGGATAGAGAGAGAGAGACAGAGAGACGGGGTACGTACGGAACAAGGTACCCTGTCTGATGTTACCCAACATGGCAGTAGACGAGTTTCCTTGCATGACTCCGGGCCGCGGTGGGTGGGCGTTTCCGTTTCCGGAAGGCGTGGAACGACGGAGGTCGGTAAATGCTCGTGTTTGCATTTTTTTTAAAAAAATGACAAATATTTTTGAAATTAATTTATACATCAGATTAACAAATGTTTTATTAGTTGAAAAATATTTTTTATTTTCTAAAACACTTTTTAACGCTACAGAATTTATTTTCCCACCCCTCCCCCATAGAAATAATTCATTTCACACTCATGTTTTCTCTCTCTCCCCCTTTTATTAAGAAAGTTGAATATTACCATGTTGTCCTATGTTGTGAGTAATTTAGTAGTACTCAAATTTTTATATATATGGAAGTACGAACATATATTATTTTTTCGATCTATTTTGTCACAAAATTTGTGATCATATATTTTCCTTCTTGATAAAATTTCTTTTATATTTTCACTTTTGGATGAATTTTTTTTGTCAGTTTTATTTTTTTTTTGAAAAATTAGAAAATCCAAACACCATTTGGGTTCCTCCGCAACCCAGGGTTTTGGTGGGCATCACGTCACCATATGGTGACCTCAATTCTGTTAAATCTCTCTCTCTCTCTCTCTCTCCCCCCTTTTGTTTGGCACTATTCTTTATTTAAAGTATCTTTTAAGCTTCATATTTTTGTTTAAAAAAATTATTTTGAGAATCCTCTTTTATGACTTAAATTTTCAAATATAACTCATCCAAAAATATTTATAGGTTGATGCCCATTTTCCCTTTCTACACCTCTTCTCATCTGTTGGGGTGGCATACTTTCATCCTACAATCACCTCTCTCTCTCTCTCTCTCTCTCATGTGTATTTTTTTTGATATACCCTCATGTGTACTTTACACACCTTCGTACCTATCTTGATTTGCACTATTAACTCTATACATAATATTTTCTATTTATAGAATTCGATTGCATAATTTCACTTTGTATGAATTTGTCTTTATTTACACAATTTTACCTGGATGTTACACATTTTCATTTATATCTCATTCTGATTTCATACCTTCATTGCAATCTACACAATCTTAGCTTTATCTACGTAGTTTCACTCTATGTTGTTACATGCTTCCGTTCCTCTCACTGCTGCTCTCCCTCCAATTGAAGGCCACATATCTCGGTGAATATCTGCAACCTTGGAATGAATTTGTGTAACTTAAAGTAATTTTAGGTAAAGTGGAATTAAAATATATAACCAAATAAAATTGTATAACAAGGATAAACTACGTAAGTGAAAAGCAAAAGCATAACCTCGGTAAATAGAAGGAAATATGTAAAGTGCCGTGAAGTTTTGTAAAAGAAGGTGAAAACTGTGTACAGATCTTAAAAGGAAAAATTAATCGTGCCTTGTCAAAACTCTACCCCCTTTTTTTTCTGATGAAATTGTGCAACATGGTCGTCTCCCCCTGGGCTGTAAATGGATCATGCTCGAGTCAGACTTAAGTCGTCCTGACTCGAACCCTATTTATCAATTTTAAAATTAGAATTTATCTCGGACCCAGTTTGACGGGGTCTATATTATTTAAAGAATATAAGGTCGGATCCAAATTAAAAATTAAAATCAAATAATAAAATAATATATTTAATAATATAAAAAAATATAATCTCGTTAAATTAATTAAAATTTTGATATTAAGTACATAATTATTTTTTATTTTTTAATTAACTTAAATAATATAACTTTAATTAAATAATTTTTAGAATTTGAATGAAAAAAAGAGAGTAGATCGAGTCAACCTCTGGGCCGAACTCAAAGTCCTAGTCTGATCCTCGGACTGTTAGTTGTGCCTAAAAACTCGGCTCGTGAGTTGAAAAAGATCTTATAATCAGATCTGAAATTGGACCCGATGTCGGACTCACCCGATCTATTGACGGCTCTACTCCTCCCCCTATTTTTCCTTTTTTTTTTGGAAGATCTTACTTCTGATCCCCGCAATTAATATATCTGTTAGGGGGGTTGACACAATTGCCCACTTAGCGCAAAGCTCGCCCTTTTTTTCTGGCCCTTCTTAAGAAATTGTCAAACGGATGTCTCTTAGTTTTTAGGGGACTTATTTTCCGATCTTAGCCGTTCATGTATGTTTGCAAATGCTCACTTGACCTTCCGTTTCTTCTGTCTATGCTTGTTTGGAGACTTTTAAACGAATTACCGTGGATAAATACCAATTAAACCATCCGTTTGTTTTGTCTGAGCCCTTTTGAAGACTTCCCAGTTTTCACGCATTGAGGTGGCATTGTGAGAGAACATGCATGGGGCCGCTGGGAGAGGTTAAATTAAATGCACTTAAAAGGGGGGGGGGGGGCAGGTTTAATGCGTTTAACTTGCCATGAAGGAAAACTTAAGACATTTTAATGCATTTTAGTGACGTTAACAAGTTAATTGTAACGAGGTGCCGGTAAAAGATTAACGCGTTCATTTTAATGTCACATCCGCGTTTAAAAACGGCGGGGGGAGGGGGGGAGGTGTCAGTGAAAAACTGATAGGATGAACAAGATAACAAAATTACAATATTTTAGCAGTGGATCTTAATTAATTTTTATTTTATGTTTAAACGTTAATTTGTAAGAGTATAATCTCATCTAGTTTCCATTACCGTTGAAATGGTTTGGACATAAATACATGTTTAGAAAGGCACTTGTGGCAAACCTCGTTCACAGGCGAACGTTGTGCTTGTGGTTGTGTCAAGAAAGAAACGCAGAACGGACGCGGGTCGTGCATCTACGGCGGTTGTAAATTTTCACGGCGGTTTAAATTCCCTCACTAACGGTGACGTCATTATGGGAGTAATTTGGAGTGCCCCTCAAATGTTGTACTTTGGAGTGCCATAAATTGTTAGGTTTTAAAATTAGTTGACCGACGTGGCACTCTCTCTAATCAAATTTGGTCTACAACTCAAACCATCGAAAAATAAAATCGAAGATTTTAAAATTAACAATTTTTGAATAAAAAATTTATTTTCATAGGTTTTAAGATTGAAGGTTCCGTAAAATTAATAATTTACAGCATGTGAGAGAATTTACGGTAAACTCATTTTCATTCATTTAAACAAAGTCAACTGCCAAACACGAGTTTACCGGGAATGCAAACTCGTGTACGGAATTAAAATTTAATTGTTAAAGGCAATGAACACGGGACTTGTCTTAGTGATTCACCGTATTCTATCACGACGAAGAGAGCGTGAGTTTAATTTCACTCTCCAATTTACGGAGCATGATATTCACTCCTAGATTATCCACAGATGTCAAATTATTAGTTAGTAAGATCATGTATCTCTAATTTATTAAACATACGGAGTATCATTTCCTTCCTCGCATACTTTTACCACACAAAAAAGATCAAGAAAATTAAACTAATGTACAAGTATACTTAAGCTAAACGAGCAATCGTAAAAGCTTGAGAAATTTTTGTGATCTTTTTCTTACATTTAGCTCTTTGAATATCATGATGAGAACAGGAATGGGCAGGCAGTCAATTGCAGTGATTGGTTGAGAACGGGAGCTAAGACCTGATAGAGCCATATATATCTTTGAACAACAGAACGATAATAAAGAAATTTTAAAACACTTAATTCAACATCCTTTATTTGGAGTGGATTTTAAAATTAGCTCAATCTTATTTGGAAAAAAAAATGCTTAGATACCATTGGCATTTTCCAAATTGCAAATAAACTATGCTTACACACCCACATATAATTTTACATACTATTACTATTTTCATATAGTTTCAAAACTGCCATTATAATTAACTTCCATTCACAAACATTGACATATGAAGTCAATATTCTATTACAACAGTCAAATGTAACAGGATCTGTCAGGAAGTGTGCTTGATGGACTGATACGATGAAAATGCCCTTGCTTTCTTGCTCTCACTCCTCTCCCTCGTGGGTAAGCTGGCCAATTGTACGGGCGTGGTTACGAAAATTATCAGAGTAATGCTTACTGCACCCCCCTAATTATATCAGGGGGCGGTGTTATAATTTTTTTTAGATAATTAGATTCCGACGTGACTTACCTTCTAAGTTAGGATATCTTAAGACCTACTTTAAATTTTTTTATAAAAAAATTAAAGACACTACGCGCACACCTATGGTGTGCATCACACTCTGAGGTGTGCAATGAACCTCTATAATTATGTAAACTTTATTTTTATAGTATATTCAATTTACAGACTATATAAAAGCATTTAAAAATTAAATTAAATTAAAAATTTTAAAGATGAACAATAACTTAAATCGGTAATTAATGATGTTTCTGACTTTTAAATTTTAATTAGTGAGACTAATTATGTTATTTATCAAAAAATTATTTTTATAGTCAATTTAATTTATAAAATATATTTAATATATTTAAAAATTAAAGTAAAATAATTTTTTAAAGATGAAAAGCAATCTAAATTTATAATTAATGATGTTTCTGACTTTTAAATTTTAATTATTAAGATTAATTATGTTATTTATCAAAAATATTTTTATTTTTTATTATAATTAATTTATAGTGCATGTTATTAGTACGTGATTATCGTGAAAAATAATTAATAACATTTTAACCTATTATTAGTACCATGTTATAAATCCACTATCTATCAAATCACACTAGATTAAAAATAGGTTAGCCCACCTCTTTACTTCCAAGTTAACTCTCGTCTTATCAAACTAAAAATGGGTTAACACCGGACTATCTTTAAGCGGACTGAGTTATTCCACCCTTAATTTAACTCCTTACCAAAGTAAGTCATAAAGATATGGATTCAAATTCATTGATGTTCAACTCACGTGTATTTTTTTAAGACTAGTAAATCTCGAGTTTATATCTCTCAAGAATTAAATGTGAGTCAAAGAAACTCCCCCTTCAAGTGAAACTTGGGATCTCCCTAATATGAGATATGTGGGTCAGAAATCTCTGCCTTGACAGGCTAGTAATTACGGCCTATTATGTCTAAACACATTGAGTTTGACTTGCTGCACACTCAGATGTGCTGTACACACTGGGTGTACAATGTCTTTAATTTTTTAAAATGATCTTCAAGATATCATAATTTGACGTGTAAGTCACGTCACCATTCGATTATCTAAAAAAATTAAAAATAAAACGGACCGACTTTTAAAAGAACGAGTCAAAAACTATTCATTTGATTTAATTTTTTATTTTTAATAATTTAATAATAATGTGATTTATATCTTAAATTAGAGTTTTAAGAAATTAAAAAAAATTAAAAATTAAAGATACCACACATCCTATATACCCGAACGTGCAATGGACCTTACTCACGGGGTCTGCGCCCTTCTCAGGCCCAGCAACGGGCTGTATTGCAGATGGGCACGGCTTGCCGGGTGGTACACCTTTGCGGCAAACGTCTCTGTTATGTAAACAGAACAGAGTTCCACTTGCTGCGGTGCAGCCTAAAAGCAACTATTTTTTAAATTTTTTAAGTTGTTTACCGGGCCAGCCAGCCACCTGTGCACTCAAGATTGGACGGCTACAAACAAAAATATGCACTCTTTTTCTCATAAAATTATAGACTGACCAAAATTAGCTCACTAAGAACGTCCTTTTTATTTTTCTTCTGATTTTTGTATCTGTGCTATCCAAGATCGTAGTTGCTTGCAAGGCAGCAATCTAAAAAAAAAATCATAAATAAAACAAGATGTGATGGAGCAAGTTACCACACAGTTGTTACTCAATGAGTAATACATAGTGCACCCTCAGCGGTGGTGCACACTTTTTGGTGTGCCTTATTTTTTACGTTTTTTATATATTTTATCTTGAGGTCGTGGCCAATTCACGTACATATCCGTACAAAACACACCTCAATCAGATATCTGGAAAAATAAAAAATACAAATAAAAATAAAAAATAGTCGAGTTGATCTTTCATTTTTTTTTATTTTTTGTAGTCATCTGAATGGGGTGTATCTTGTATGGACATGTATCTTGGCTCCAACCTGACCTCAAGATAAAAATTAATAAAAAAAATAAAAGTAAAAAAATTAGTCACACCTTAGGGGGTGTTTGTTAATCGGGCACGATTAACGTAAACAACCCCCGAGAGTCTCTTACACTAATCGACCTCGGTTAACGTATTTATGAGTGAGAGAGCGATGAGACCCACTGCTCTCTCTCTCTCATCAGGTGCGTTAACTTAATGGGTTAACAAACACGGCCCTAGGTGTGCACTGCCGCTGGCTATATATGCACCCGGTATTACTCTCTTACTCGTTAGCACATCCCAACTTCGATTCACTTGGGCTACATTTAACGGTTAATGAAACAGGCCCGTGTTGGGGCCCGACGATATTGCTTACCCATTCTCTTTTTTTAACCAACAGGAATTAATAAAATCATTGGTTAAATTCTGCGTTTAGGGTGTGAGATAGCTAGGTACGTACTACTCTGTGCCTTTTCTCGTACAAAAGGGAGATCAAAAGGAGGGAACAACAAAAAAAAAGAGTAAAAAACAGATATGAAAAAAAAAACTAAAGGAGAACCACATATGATGAGTACGCTTTCCAGGGTTTTATCGATCCTTTAATTGACTCATCATGCAGCTATTAAGCCCTGGAAAGAGTTGTTAAAGAAGTCTCCGAGATGTTTTACTTTTCTTTCTAAACACTACACATGTTAAATTTCACAGGAGCGCGATTAAAGGCCAATTACCAGCGCCATCATCCTGAAGGATCGAGAACCAAAGCTGCAGGGAAGGAAGGTCGACTTAATTTGCTCCTCTCTCCCAACATGAATGATCGATCCCCACGTTTTCTGGACAAATAGGCCAAGATCATCCACCTGGCAAGAACCAATTAGTTCCGGTGCATGGGACATAGAATGTTTGACCCCCTGCCCCCCACCCCACCCCCACAGAGGACCATTCCTCCGAGTATATTCAAAATTTCCTGTTTTGGTTGGCAGTACCGCCCACCGGTCACTACAAACAGTGCCTACAAACATTAGTTCCAGACTAAAAATTTCTCACTCTCTGATGCTCTCCTCTTTTCCATTGCTGGTGATTTCATCGTTTGTAGGTACGGTTCCACGCCCGGTTGGATGGTTCCCATCTGGCTCCCGGTTCATGTATCATCACATGGTTCATATTTTTCTCATACGCAGTGCCTCTAGTCCTCTGAAACTGTAATATTTTTCTCATATGAACTGTCTCATATGCAGGCGCCTTCGAATGTAGGTCAGTGTCTTAAAATCCGTACCGGATCAGCCAGTCTCATCGGTTGACCTACGACCTTGGTCTCAAGATCAGAACGGCTAGCACTCAAAATCCGGTTAACCTAGGTGGGTTTATATAACTCACTCGACCCAGTAAAACCCACGTGACTCGGCCAAGTCTAAACAAATTCCATGTTTTTATTCTTTCTATTATTATTTTAAACTTTTATTTAGTATGCAAAGGAAATAAGAGATGAGAAAGCCTTGATCATTTAATAGTGTTAACACCAATTTTTGGAAGTTGAAAAATGTAGCGCACACTGTAGCTAACAAGAAAGTAGAAAGGAAAATCAGAAAGGCTTCGAGCTTCCAAGTTGTATCTTTTATTTCATATGTTATCATGTATCTTTCATGTTTCTAAGTTGTTACATAAGATACATTTAAATTATATAAATATATGATATTGATACGAACTATTCTAACCTAACAGGTCACCGGTCAATTGAAATGGTTAAAATCATTGACTTTAGTTTACCCGGGTTAAGAAACGAGTTGAGTTTTAAAACATTGCGTAAATTGAACACTAGGGTATCACAGTCGTCCGACTGCCTGATTTGAGAATTGAACACCAAGAGAGGTTTAATTATTTTTGGCGCTCCCAGATTTAAAGCTCCAGGTTGACCTTGGTAAATGTTGTTTTTTTATGATTGGTACGATTGAGAGCAGCAAATAGAATGGCAAATAAAATGTGAGTACTGTGGATGAACGAAGCTGATAGCATGTCAAGATGGGGAGCAATAGACCGGGAGACCCAAGTCGTCAGTCACCCACTCACTGCACGTTGTTATAGGTCTCTGAACTGGCCGCTTCAATGGAGAAGTCAGACACCAAAGGCCGCTTTGGCATCGATAACCCGCACGATGAGAGAGAGAGAGAGAGAGAGTGGTGGACCCCACTCTCTCCTCACACACAATAGAGCTAACCGAGCTCGGTTAACTTACTCGACTGGAGGGTCGAGTAAGTCAACCGCACCCGGTTAGCAAAGTGGCCCCGAATGTTTGCGGAATGTTGCCGTGTCAGTTTTTACCATCCTTTTGGATAAGGTGAATTTAAGTTCAATGTTCAAATTCCCCAGCTCAGCTACACTGCGAGATGAGAATGGCAGCGTCATGAAGGACCCTACAGGACCGCAGAGTCGAGCCAACTGAAGTAAATTCAGGATACGAAATACATCGATGATTCAACTGAACTAGCTTTTAAATTCACGCCGTTATCATAGAAAGGGGGGAAGGGGGGGAAGAAAGGCCACACAGAATGAGGCTTTAAAAAGTATGGTGGTAAAGACGAGTAACTCATTACACTGCCCAAGATATTATCGTTCTACACAGAGAATCATGGAAAATCGATACTATATGCAAAATCAGAAACAATTACAAGAAACTAACATATGATTCTAGGAATCGGATATTTTCATTTCAGGGAAAACTTTCTGGATGAAGCCCATGAAGCGAGTAGAGTATAACATGGGATCCACAGCCGAGATGGAAAGAGAATCAAATTGGAGGGATTTGTAAGCGTGTTCGATTTTTTTGCTCGTGTTGTATTCTTGTAATATATCGATGATACCCAGGTAGAGGACCACGTCGTATACTTGGTGAAACAACTGGCTTTCATCTTCAGCTGGCGTCTGCTCTGCACAATGCTCCGCCCTAGCAGGCATGTTCACTCCCAGCTGAATTTGGAGCCTGCACAACACGTAGAGAAATGCATGAAACTTGGTTGAACAAGAGAACAACAGATAAGGAACATGGAATCAGAACAAGGCTTGGGTCTACAACCAAGACAATTTCATTGATGGAAAGAAAAAAAAACCAGCTAGGGAAGTTGGGATCAAATAACTTTTGGTACTATGCAGCACAAAAGTTCACACATTAATCGCACCTTGCTGTACCAGGAAGTAGAAGGTCCACCTCTTCATCCCCAGCAGCTGATGCTCGCAACCAACTACCTCTTATATGGGGGCCAACAATGATGCTGTTCTCTTCATTTCCACGTGGAACCGAGACAAGACCTTGGGGGTAATTAGAAATATCATCATCTTGGGCATCTGCAATGTAAATAAGCATCAAAATGAAGCATTGAATATTATTGGGTTCCACAAATAAGAGGGAGGGAGTAAATTTGAAAATGTATCAACTAGAAATCACCTGTATCTATCTATAATACTAAGGGACAGCTGGGGTAACTGCCCATCAAAAGAGAGAAGAGAAATAGGTGTTTTCTCTTCTCTTTGTATTTGGGTTTTTTGTTTTCCCTTTTCTTTTTTTTTTTTTTGGGGGGGGGGGGGGGGCAGGGCCGGTGGGGGGGTGGGGGGTGTTCTTTTGACCTGCACCTTGGCCTATGAGATTGTCTTAGATCTGCAGCGTCATATGCCTAACTTGTAAAGTTCCTCAATTAAGTTAATCATTGTAAATGTCCTATATAATTTCAATATCATATACCATTTCTATCCCTCCAACAAACAAACAAAAAAAGCTAAATGGGCATCCTATGACATGCATCAACTACCTGTTAAAAAAACAATATCATGTTTTTTTGAAAATTTAAACTTATTTACAAAAAATAGCTGACCCCAAGTAAAGGGATGAGGCTCTGATGAGAACGTGCAATGGAGAAGTGCTCACCCTTGGAAAGAATTGTCAATCCATCAGCCATTGTAGTTCGACGAGAACGTGCTTGTGACTGCAAATTTTGTGGCGCTCGGTAATGCACACCCAGTAGAAGGCTGTAGTCCATTATATGCAGTGTTTCCAAAAATTTACTGTCGATCTTAATCTGCCTGAAAGATACATGGACAACAAAATTACAAAAGTGGAACAGAAGCAACAATTACCCAAGGCATCAATAGACTTACACAAGCTATTGAGAGTTCAAAATGTAAAGCAATACTGGATGCCTAAACAATCCACGTTCTACAAGAAGAGAACACCTATTAGACAATGGGGCGGGCAACTAAACAATAAGGGTACACTTGACTAAACCTCTGCCAGCTCACAAGTGAGTGACTTAGAAGCATAATCTTCCATCTGTTTTGTGCAGCCCACTTTAGCTAGATGTAACTTGGATCCCATTATTTGCAAATATATAGTTTAATACAGTGCAGCAAACAAAGAAACTGTGAAGAAAGAATGGGCTTCCAAGTTCTAATTCATCTCAACCATGGTTTGCCATCTCTTACGAGGTGTCCGAGATCTCTCTCCAAAGATCACGAGAAACGGAGCCCCCGAGACCGAGATCTCCCCCCCCTCCTCCCTCTCTCTTTCTTTCTCGCTACCTTGGCCCCCTTGAGTTTTCTCTCTCCCTAGTCTCTCTCTCTCTCTCTCCGTCTCCCTCGGACTCTCTGTCTCTCCCTCTATGGCAAACACTCTCTCTCTAAGAGAGAGAGAGAGAGACAGAGGGAGGGGGCGAGATAGAGATACATTTACCATTTTTGCTGATTTTTGATGTATTCTTCAGTTTGTGATTCACGTACATTTTATGTATCTCTTTTTGGTGTAACTTTTGTATATTGACATTGGTCCATGTGAATGGATTTGTTATTGTTATCATTACTCTTTACTTTGTAAAATTGAGTTGTCAATTAGAAAATATGTTTGTGAAATGGAGTGATTAATATAAAAAAATAGCATTTTCTTAGAAATAGAGTATATATATGAAAAAAAAACCTGAAATCACCGAACCCGATCTCCCGAGATTTTTTTGAGATCTCTCCGAGATGTCTTCTCTTCTGCCTTTCCGAGACGGAACCGATATTTGAGACGAAAAACCATGATCTAAACTTATAACTCATAAAGACGTTAAGGGACTGCCACATTTATCAGCCAGAGTTCCAGATGGAGCAGCCACTTACAACAAACGAAACATTATCAAGCGCCACAACATCTTGTTCTCAATTCATCTGCAGCCTCACAAGGTTTCTGTCTCCATCACTCTCTCCAATTGCTTATGCCACTTCACAAGGATATGTTTAGTACATTTCATTGTTCTTTCTATCATACACTCCCTTTTGATGGCACATTATTCAGATTTTTCTGACAACCATTTCTGTCAAAAAGTTTGATGTGAATATGATCTTGTCAATTAATTTCTTCCTTCAAATATTCTGCATCCTACACTCTACTTCTCCAAGCCATATGAACCACCTTGGAAATAAATGTCAAGAAATAACACTCCATAATATTCTTATGGTCTCATGAAAACCTGAAAACTACCCAACCTTATCAGTAATCTATCATTTGCCAACTGTTAAGGTACAAGATTAAACACTATTCGCTCGTGTCTGTCTTTGAAGAGAAAAAAAAAGGTGCGTGGAGTTAAGGTGGACAATTGAGTATCCATATTTTTATTGTCTGTATTATGAGAGATCCCGAGCGAGAGTGATTGAGAGCATCCAGATTTGTTTGTCTCCATTTCAAAAAAATTGTTTGTCTGTATTCCAAGTGGACCTAAGAATAGGGTGGAGCATATTACATGGCATCTTATGGGACATTAGACTGGGAGGAGCAACACGATCACAGTGTAGGTGTTTCTAACAATTCTGACAAGTATGATTTTCTGAGACTATTAAGCTTTAAACAGTCCCTTAAGCAATTCTGATTAAGTCAAGGATATTATTATTTTGCTTGATTTAACAGGTAAAATAGAACAACTGATTTAAGCATTATGTAAAGCCTTTCAGTGGTCCCTTAAGAAGAATCCTGATGTACATTACTTTCCTTGTTATAATTTTTAGATATGTTTACGTAATGCTTAATGATTTTATCTCAAGTCTAAGTGCAAAGGAAGACTCGGTGCAGAAAGTTTCTTTCTTCAACATCATATAGCCCAATACAAGTATACGAGAGATTTCCCAACACAAATGGGGATTGGACATCTCCCTAATACTACATAACTAAGACTTAGATGTCTCCCTAATTTGGAATTAGGACACTGTTGCACCCCAAACTTTCTCGAAGTATTTTCGAGGAGCTGGGCTCATGTTTAATCAACGGGTGCAACACAGCTTCAAGCCGGCGCCGTCATGCTGTGGAGTATCTCCACGATACCGGGGTCCATTGTAGATCATGCTCAGTCATGAAGTGTGCCGTAGCAAAGAAGGGTGAAGAAGATTCTTACGTGCACTAGTAGAAGAGACCAAACGCCGTGTATCACGCGGTCTAGACGGAGGCACTCTCCTTCCTCATCGCCAACGGCACAAAACCAACACAAGCAAATGCTGAAGACCTCCCGTATTCCTCTCCACATGTCCCACTGCGAGCAAAGGGTAGAAAAGGGGCCAGAGCAGAGCTTAAAGAAGAGGAACCGGCCGGAAGAACCACACCAGGGTAGAACGGGGGCACACAGGGGGTTTTTGACACCTTTGGGACCCACGTGGGGTCCAATTGACCCAGCTGGGACCCAGTGGGGTCAAACAGACCCCAGCGGGATCAGTTGACCCCGTTGGGTCCTGCGCGAGGCCCAACGGGGTCAAACAGACCCCGGCGGGTCTGATTGACCTCGTGTGGGGTCGCGCGCAGGTCGAATGGACCCTGCCAGCCCCAGTGGGGTCAAACAGAACCCACCGGGTCTGTTTGACCCCGCCCGGGTCCAGCATGGGGCCCACTTGACGCCATGGGACCCAACGGGGTCAAACAGACCCCACCGGGGTCTGTTGACCCCGGCCGGCCCTGCTGGGTCCAAATGGGCTCGCAGCCTTCTTTCTCCCTTTTTTCAAAGAAAAAAGAAGAGAAAACAGGTGGAAGACCCACCTTGACAACCTATGGTCCAAAATTAGCCTTTTTTGTCCAGGTGGGGGTCCAAAAAATGCATTTTCTATCCGAAGGGGGGTCCAAAACCCCCTCTTTTTGTCAAGTTGAGCCTCCCACTACTATAAATACTCTCCCAGGGGTCCAAGGAGACAGACACAAACATACGAAGAAACACATACAAAGACACTCACAGACAAAGAGACAAACAAACGAATCTCCACACAGCGCAAGGAGCTTTGTTCATTGTTTCGGCCCATTAAGGGTATGTGATATCCTGGGTTTTGTATTTATACCCCCGGAGGCTATATTTGTAATTTTCCATGCATCCTGGACGGCTAAATTATGTAATTCTCCCAGATAATCAGGAATTACAGAAATGCCCCTCCCGAGATTGCAAGGAAATTCAAGTCTTGTTGTTTGCAATTTTACCCTGCAACTTTTTGCAATTGGGGCTATGTCCTTACATGCCGCGTCAATGCGGAGACCCCCCCTCTCTTTTGTACAGTCAACAACTCACCGACAACCTTTGTACTCATATGGATCATGAATGCACTAAGTTATTCCTTTATGTGCTAGTCAAGGCAAATTACAAATTGACCCTGACTCTCGGAAGAATTGCGCATATGCCCTTCTCTCTCGGAATTGGACACTTGTGTGCCTCCCATGAAACTCAGCGTCGTTCTTCCCCTCAAAGACTTCGTCAAGCTACCCCTGCACCTAAGTGTGGTCTCGAACCCTAAGTCCGATAAAATTACCCGAATACCCTTACAATCCAAAAATGGCTAAATAGCCTCTAAGCTTTCCGGAAATTGCCTCAGCACCCTTAGAAGTCAAAGATTTTACCATACTCTCCCTTCAATCTGAAAATTTCAGAAAAATCCCATGACCTAATAAAATTACCAAAATACCCCTGATAACCAAAAAATACCAAAACACTCCCAGAGTCTAGAAAACCTTCCGGCACCCCAAAAACGCATACGGCTTCTACAAAATTGCAATCATATCCTCAAATTATAGGGTTTCTTGCCTAACCTAGCGGCCTTTGATAAAACCCTAATTTTATTGGTACTTCGGTGGTGAGTGAGAACTAGTTTTGAGCCATGCAGCAAGCCTGCCCTCGGTATCATAACTCTTATAGAGGAGCTTAGGATTTCTTTGACAGTTAAACAAAGGTGTTCGAACGTTAGGCCGATGTAAATCAACATTGACTGCGGTCAGTGGGACAAGGTCCAACAGTCGAACCCAAAATGTCTGATATGATACGCACCCACTATTTATATAGCCCCTCTACGTGCAATCTTCATAATTCATTAAAAGAATATTCCGTGACCAACGGACACATACATGAGTCACGACTAATCCAAGCGGAAGTGTGGAACCAGTACTACACTCCTAATCAAAGTAGGACTAGAATAAACATTAGAATATCTCTCTAACACTTCTTAATATATGACCTTGTTCTTGTTTTAGCAATTTGGGTATGGGTGTCAGCTTTAATTATTAACCTGAAACCTAGTCAATACCAGATATTAAGCATCAGGTACAGGTGTGATAGTTTACCCATTACATCAAAATGGTAGTGTTTGTGTCTTACTTGATAGATATATCTTATCTAGGTTCAAACCAGTTCGACTTCTGGGTATATGGATGAAAACAGGTGGACCTGGTAGGGTTTCACCAGGGATCATCCTGATTCCCAAATGCCGCTATCCCATGCCATGGAAATCATACATTATGGTTTCACCATTTATGTATCAGTGTGTCAATTGTTGGTCCTACTGCCAAGGCCAAGACAGAGAGAAAATTTGATTCAGTTGCTTCTCAACGCATGGGAATACGTTCTGTTGGCAAATTCATACCAGAAAGGAAGTACAAAAGTTATAGGTCCAGTTATAATGGCTGAGAGCTTCCTTACTCCAATAGAGCATCCCGCCAAGAAGGCTCCAAATAGAAACAATAGTCCAAGTCCAGATCCTTCAATGTTGTATTCTCATCAATCTCGACCTTGTCTATTGATCGCCCTAGAGAAGATCCTTTCAAATCATATCTTCGATGTATCCTCAGTTCTGTACAAAACATGTTTCCCATAACAACAAAGCGAAACTGCACATGACAACAAACAAGGATGACTAAGTATATACCAAAGAACAAACATGTTCCTGAAACCAAGAACCAGAAAATGTGTGAAAGAAAAAGCAAAGGGCAATGACCATTGTGGAAAGAGAGATGCCAAGCCATGCAGAAAGTATGTTTGATTGTGCCAGTTAAAAGTTGTTACCTTCTGGCCGCTAGAAGGTTTCACACAATGAAGACCAAAGAACTTAGTTATCAATGTATTCTCATATTTACGCACATGATCATAATAGTTTGGAAGCATTCGCAGAAGTACCTACATATTTATGACCTGTGTTAGTCCATTTCCCATTCAAAATTTGAGAGCACCAAAGGACCACAGACATGGAAAAGAATAAAAGGTAAAGCCTCTCCTCAAATACTTTATGCGTTCCGAACTGACTAAAAACCACAATAATAGCAATGATAAAACGTTACAGCAAAGTATGGTTGTTGTGTTAATGATTTTGAGATTAGAGAGAGGTGACATATTTATGGTTGTTGTGTTAATGATTTTGAGGTTAGAGAGAGGTGACATATTTATGGTTGTTGTGTTAATGATTTTGAGGTTAGAGAGAGGTGACTTGCTAAATGAGGATCACTCTAGAGACCTGTCATTAGAAGGAACTAACCATGGCATACAGAATCAGCCAGTTCCAGCCGGACCAGCCAAAACTGGATAGGAAATGGTGGTCCTTGACCTAGTTTAGCTAGTTTTAGAGTCGGAATCAACAGTTCCCATCCTTAATGGGGGAAAATTGAAAACTAGGTGAGCTGGATGGAACCAAAATAAAAAGGCTGGCTCCATCCCAGTTCACCTATTGGGATTACATATTTAGAGTATTTTATTGTTCTTACTATTTTTATTTGCTGAATTGTGAATTTCTCTGTGGTTCATCACTTGATTATTCAGAAGTTAGAAGATGTGTTCAATGAGCATAGGGTCCAATATCCGGGGTTTCGACCAACTCAATACCGTGGTGGCGGAGATTGAAATGTTCTTCGCCGATCACCAGGCACACTCTGTCGCCAAGGGCAAAACCTCCAAAGATCGCCCAGCTAGTGGCAAGGAGGTGAATGCAGTAGACTTCTCCCCGACAAATGGAGAAAAGGGAGAAGGAAAACCTAAAGGCAATGGTAAAAAGCCTGACACCAAGGCGAGTGCGTCTCTGTTAGCGGAGCGCATGAAGACGCCCTATTCTTTTAGAAAAGAGCTGTTGCGGGGGTTTTTATGCCGATGACCGGGGTGAAAGAAGGGATATAGCGGGGAAGAAAAATACGAGAGTTTGATATATCTCGGGTATCCTTCTTACGGTTGTATGTCTCTCACGGAGGTATCGGGCACTCTCCTTTTACGGAAAGTCGAAAAAGGTCGAATGGCACGAGAATGTTTGGGTGTAGGTTAGCTGGACAGAGTGCGGGCGTGCCAGTCGATTTCTCGACAGTCACCTATGGAACCAAGGGTTGACCGGGGAAGCGTCGCCAGGACGCGGCACGTGGGCTCGGTAGACCGGGCGACACGTGGACAGAAGGGGTTCCACGGGTGCGAGTGCGCAGGCGATTGCGGGAATCGTATAGTGGACGTCTTTCTCCACCGACCGCAAGCAATCGGTGTTTATTTACATCGGATTGAATCCGAACACCTTCATTCCATGTTGAAGAGAAGCATGTATGTGTCTGAAGCCATGGGTAGAGGGCCGGGAGCATTCCGCAACTGTGGGTGCGCTTTCGACTGAGAGGTGTCTGCTGGGGACAGGGTATTAGGCACGTGTGCCGAGTGGTGTAGGTAGAAAGCTGGGGCCCGAATACGGGCGCTTGTATTTCACTGGTTTTATGCTGTATAAGAGCCACATGGGCTTTACAAATGGGCCGAGGAGGCCAAAATACAATCGGCGCAAGCCGCGGGATAATTCCGGCGCATGGGTCGGTCCCCGGGTCAATGCGATATAGGGCGGATACCCGCGTGTTTTACAGAGACTCTCCATGAGGGGGTCGATACGAGCCCGACTGCCTAGGTGGCGGGGGCTAATGTGGGCTGGCGCCTGGTGGAGGTCGGACGCGGCTCGAGGTGAGCGGTCGGGTCGGCCTCTGGACAATTATTCCTGGGCCAGCGGGCCAGCGTCCAGGTCTCGGACGGCGAGTGTTGTCATGCTTGGGAGTTGAGGTCGGCCCCGGGACAATTATTCCCGCGCCAGCGGTCCGGCTAGACTCGAGTCGTCAATCAGAGTGGCCGAAGGCCGACTGGGGGCGGGCAACAAGCACGCGGTTCCATGACGAAAGTAGGCGCGGCATCATGGCGTATGCGTAGCCATCGTGGATTGTCATGCGCGGGTGGACCTAGGATGCGGGTGTACTTGCCGCAGTCATAGTCACCTTACGTGCGACGAGGATGGACTTGTGTGAGACGGCTAGACGTCGTGTGAGGGAAGTACATGTGACATACCCTCGGCGTGTGTGAGCCGACTAGCAAGCCAACCGCGCGCGCACTTAGCTCCTTGCGTTCTCGACCCTTGCCGAAAGCCTCGGGAGTCCGAGGGTGCGACAGTTAGGTCGGGGGTGTTTCGCCAACCTGCGTCTGTGTGTTGTTTATCTGTGTGTATGTATGCGTCTGTGCCCCTTGAGCTTCTAAGGGATTGAATTTATAGGAAGTTGAAGGGGTGGGGGGTAGGGTTTAGGTGGACCAAGTTGAGGGTTCAACTTGGTCCGGGTAAACCTTAGAATTTTTTTTTTTTGTTTTACAGAGTGGAGGAGGGGGGTTTAGGCAGACCAGCCCAAGGGGCTGGTCTGGTCCGCCTAAACCCCTCTTGGGGTAGCGGACCAGACCCTTGGGCTGTTGTTAAATTTTGTTATTTTTTATTTTTGATGGGGTTTAGGCGTACCAGCCTGAGGGGGCATGCTGGTCCGCCTAAACCCCCTCCCCCAGGGGGTTTAGGCGGGCTAGGTATGGGGTTTTTTCCCCTTTGAAAAATCTTTTTTTTTATTATACAAAGGGGTTTAGGAAGACCAGCTGGGGGGTCAGGCTGGTCCGCCTAAACCCCCCCCCCCCCAGGGGGGTTTAGGCGGGCTAGAGTGGAGGGAGAGAGAGGGGCGGCCCCACCCACTATAAAATCTGGATTTTTGTTATTTTTTTGTCCTAATTTGGCTAACAAGAAGAGGAAAAAGGATATTGAGAGGATACACTTGTGTGCGGGGACTGAGACGCTTGTGCGTGTGATTCGTCGTAGGCGTTCTTCGCGGCTTCTTTTACGTACGGGTACGGTGAACGAATCCTTGCGCGAACCTTGCACCACGAGACAGAAAATTTGCACGAACTGGGGTTGGAGAGGGCCGTGGGGCCTCTGGGCTGGGGGGAGGGCGCGGCCCCCAGGGAGTTTGCCCTCCCTGGGGGCGCGCGGTGCCGTGGGGCGAACTGGCCCAGGGCGAGCCGCAACCCCGAGGGATGGCCCCCGGGGGTCTTCTCTCGTTGCCTGGGGGTGTCCTTCGAGGGA
Organism: Amorphophallus konjac; assembly: GCA_022559845.1. Taxonomy (NCBI): domain Eukaryota; kingdom Viridiplantae; phylum Streptophyta; class Magnoliopsida; order Alismatales; family Araceae; genus Amorphophallus; species Amorphophallus konjac. The sequence continues at coordinate 37,867,638 of CM040127.1, forward strand.
CACGGAGCTCCGGGATGCTGGGGAATAGCCCATGGAGGCTATTGTTGTAGAGTCATAGTGGCCGCTCGCAAGGTGTTCGGATAAATGCCCGACATACCTCGGGTTGTCGAACGGCCTGGGCAACTGGCTGAGAGACCTTGGAATGGGCCTTGGGCTGAGGGTAAGAGCTCGTGGGAGCTGAGAAGGGGCACTTTGGGCATGTGGGCCCGGCCTTGTGCTACGTGCCACGTTGTACGATGAGTTGGCAGGGTAGCCTCGGGTTGGCCCGAGGGCTAAAGGAAAGTGGCTTGTCGCCACGTGTCTGAGGGTCGGGGGTGGGCCCGGCTTGCTGGAGGGTCGTTGTAGAACCCGGTTAGTATGCTGGAGCCGCGGGTTGGCCCGTGGTCTGTTGTAGAGAGGCTGGGATATACGCGCCCACAAGGTGTTCGGTAAAATGCCCGACACACGTGTGTGGGCCGTATATACATACTGCGGGCCTTCAAAGCCTGGGGTTGACTTAGTCAGGTCTCCCTTTAACCTTGAAGGGTTGAGAGAAGGCTTCTCGGGGCGAGCCCCCTAGTCTTTTCACTGGGTGCCATGTAGCGTGGCTTGGAGTCGGGGCGCCCCCGGGTTGGCCCGGGGGGCCATGTAGAGTGCGGGCAAAGCCCGTGACTGAGTGGTCGAGAATGGTCCCGGTTGGTTGCTGGTCTGAGCATATGTCACGATAAACTGGTCAGGGCCCTTGGTGGGACCCACGAAGTTGTAGAAGGGGCTTAGTAGCTCATGCCTTAAAGGCGTTCGGGGAAATTCCTGAACCCTTATTCCTTGGCATTTTGCCGGGAAATCGCCCAGGTACAACAAGAGCACACGAAAATGATCTTTGATTTATGAATGAAAGAGAAACTGGTTACCATGCCAGAGCCGCGGAAGCCGGTAGAGATAGACAAGACAGATGATCCCAACTATTGTGTGTATCACTAGAGGTTGGGACATACTATTGCAGATTGCTATGTCTTTAAAGACATAGCCGAAGACCTTGTTCAGAAAGGCCTAATAAATATATCGGGCCACGCGGTTGAACCTCCACAGCCGCATCCTTGGAGCCGACCAAACCGGCTGGATGGTCAGTTGGCGACTTTTCCTCAAGGGCCGATCAGGTTGCCCATTGCTCTACGCGGGCCAGGGGCAGCAGCTGCACCGTCCGCCCCGCTGAGACCCGGTTCGGGTGGATGGCTTTCAGAAGACTCATCAGACTCATCTGAAGATTCAGAGCCTGTGAAGTTATATTCCTTTCCCCGCAAACAGACACTGCAAATTTTCTTTGCTTGCTGTTGCGCGGGGTTGTTGAACCTCTCAGCATTCGCCTAGTCACCAGCGGCCAGGCACTGGGTTATACCAGGACTACTGCCCCTATCATGAGACTGTAGGCCACATTATCTTTAATTGTCAATCCTTTAAGGACCTCGCAGAAGATTTTATCAAGCGAGGGATAGTTAACATGGGTGACTCATTGGTGCACCCTCCACAGCCTCATGGGCAGGTAGAGATGACTTTCTCTGTCAACGTCATCCATACGCCAGTGGCGTTCAAACTGCCTGAGTCCTCAGGCGAAGAAGGTAGCTCTCAACAACTTAGCCCTGAATCTACGCTATGGTACCCGGGGTGGCGACCTTCTCATCAGTGCTCCTTTCCCAAGGGAGATAGAGAGAAGATTTTTGATAAACTTCTAGAGGATGGTCGAGTATTGACATATGACCCGCCGTCCTATTACAATGAGACAGCTAAGAGGCACCCTCTCTACTGAAAATATCATGCGCAGGTGTCCCATCCAACTGCAGAATGCCTGGAGGTCCAAGACTGCATCCAGACCCTTATTCAAAGGGGAGAGATCGATGCTCAAGGTAATTCCATGACAAGACGCCGGCTGTGGGAGGCTACTGAGAGAATCCTTCAGCAGGAGCAGCAGCGCCAGCCCCAACCACTACCAGCTATGCAGACTTCTACGCAGGTTTGCTTAAAGAAGCCCGCCGGGGAAGCCTAAGCCAAACCCTAAAGGCAAGGCTAAGCATGATAGGCCTGTGGCCCAAGGTTCTTGGAGCTTGGTTCTTGGGGGAGTCCCCAGATTCTCTACCCAGTTGGGCCACCATGAGAGAGCTGCCGCTAGACACCCGTAGCCGAAAGATAAAGGCAAAATCAAGGTCGCGGAGCCCGAGCCTAAGGTTCAATCCTGTGATAGACCAATGGGGTCCACCCTTCTGAAGGGGTCTCAACGACTCTCGGGGTCCAAGCCGTCAGCGGAAACGAAGTTGGCGACACCGCAAAACGCCCTGGGGTTTTACTTCAAACAGTCGGAATTCCAAGAACTGCCACCAGAGATAGTTGCACAGGTAATTAATGCCACTTTTCAACCACAACCTACTGAAGGGGAGTGGACTTGCGTCGCTCCAAGAAGGGGTCACGGGCTCCAAAATGTCAGGCGACCAGCCCAAAGCGGAAGACAAGGCTCTGGGGGCAAGTCACTGTGCCCTAAAAAGCCATCCTCACCTTCATTAGAGGAGGTTGCTCTTCTTAAGAAGCAAGAAAAGAACCGAAAGAAGAATCTAAAGAGAAGATTGAAAAAGTAGGCTGAGCAGGCAGCCGCCATGGAAGCCTCCAAAGAGCTTACCCCCTTGCAGAGGTTGCAAAAGCTCATAGACGAGCTAGAAGAATATGTGCCTCCTTGCCCTACCATGGTGGTCACACTAGACAAATATATTCCCTGGGAAAGGTTGGGTAGAAAGCCCGACTCCTCGGCTGGCTTCGGGAGACCTTGCGTCGTCTTGAGGAAGGTGAAAATATTCCAATTCTGGAAGAGTTCTCCCTGTTCTACAAAGACGAGGAGCTCACCGTGGAGGCCCTCGAACGAGCACTGCAAGAGCTGTCATGTAATATGGAGGCTATCCCGCCTCCTGACAATATAAATGCCTCCGTTGAGGAGGACAGTGCCCCTGTGGCCACATACCAACGCCGATTGGCAAGGAATCGACGAGGCCGTGGTCGAGGACGGGGCCGTCGGCGAGAAAACCCTTTAACCCTCGACCGAGTTATAATATTCAGAGGGGAGTAGCCGGGCCCCATCCCCACGCCTCAAGTGCGGGGCATTCCCTTCATACCTGAATCTTCTAAAAATGCAGGTCTTGATTCAGGAGCTCGAAGACCAGGAGGCATCCCGTTCATAATTCATTCTTCCGATGAGGAAGAAACTCCATTCAGCGCCCCGTCGCTAGCTCCAACCTCGGGGCAGGCGGGCCCCTCAACCAATGCTGGCGAAAGAGAAGGTCCCTTGGGTCAATCCGATCTGGACGAGTCTCAGCCTGCTGCGGAGGAGTCTCTGGCATCGCTCTTCCAAGAGGGAGCGGGCGTGCAAGATGAAGGGGAGCGCCCTTTCAAGCGGGAGAAACCACATGGAGCCTTGAAAACTCTGGAGGAAATCATTCCCCCATTCGGCAAGACCCGCGCTAGGGAGGACCGCAAAATCATTCAACACATGAAGCGATTCCCAACTAACGTTACCATATGGGAGGCTATTGCTTGGAGCAAGGACTTGAGAGAGGCTCTCGTAAAAGTCCTCCAGGACCCCGAGGCCTACAAGGCCCATGTAGCGAAACTGCAGGCCCAAGCATATGAAGCTCTTGCGGCCAATATTATTTTCTCCGACAAGGATTTGCTGCTGGGCTCTCCTTGCCATAATCGCCCCTATACATGAAAGGGACGATCAATGGCCATGAGGTGAACCGAATCTTGGTCGATGCAGGGGCGGCGGTGAACATTATGCCCTGAAGACTTTCAAGTCTCTCTACTTGGCGCCTTATCTGCAAAAAGTCAGTGCCGTTAAAATCTCGGGGTTCAACCAAAACTCTGAAGAAGCTCTCGGTCGGGTCGAGGTGAAGCAGATCATGGGTGACTTTGCCACCAAAGTGACATTTTATATTATCAACGCCAACTCGTCTTATAAGGTGTTGTTGGGGAGACCCTGGTTGCATGAAAATGGGGTCGTCCCTTCGACTCTGCACCAGTGCCTCAAGTATGCTAAAGGGGGGGAGCAACATACCGTTTTTGCGGATCAAGCTCCTTTCCACCCTAATGAATGCCACTTGGCAGATGCCTCCTTGTATTTCGGGGAGCCCACCATAACAATTTCCGACAGAATTAAAGACAAGGGGAAGCAACAGGTCAAGGCCGAGCCTGAGGATGGCCAACTCTTCACAGTCAACCGTGAGCTGTTAAAGCTTCACCAGTTGAGCCTCAAACCTAGGTCCAAGCCAACTCAACCAGAAAGGAGCAATGTGGACTTCGAAGCCAATCTCATTAGCCGCACCATTGACCAGAGTGTCCCCTTGCCTCCGAAGTGCATTCAGCTCCCCTTTCTGAGGGAGGAGCACAGTGTGGAGGAGTTGAAGACTTTTATAGTCTCTTATAGACACAAGGGTCGAAGCAAGGATGGCAAATTGGCTCGGCCGATTATCTTCTATAAAGGAGATTTAGTCCCACCAGGTCCTCCTGAAGACGATTTCGGGTGGGGCACCCCTGCTAATGAGGCGCAAGAGCTAGTTCGAGAGATAGATTATATGCCAGACCGGATCAAGCGCATGTGCATGAAGCAAGGAATTCCTCAGTTCCAGAACCCTGCACAGAAGGCATATTTTGCCCAACTCTGGAATCCCCCGCAAGTCAGGGGGGTTGGGTAGCCGCGACGTCGGGAGGGATTAGTCCGTGCAACAGCGACATGGCAACAGCAACACAACAGGGATAACTGGGGACAAAGATACTGGTTCTAGCGAGGAGGGAAATCCGCTCCTTGACTGGATTACATGATTTATATGCCATGGAAGGCATTTATATGGGGGCATGAGAGCCCGATTGCAATTGCTTGCAAGCCACGGGACAATTCCGTCATTCATGACGGTCCCCGGGTCATTGCATTATTGTGTGGGTAGTTCCGTATCTGTACGTAGTGTCCGTCAGAGGAACTGTGACTTGGCAGGATGGCGCACGAGGGGCGTCACAATATGTTCCCGACATGAGACAGTGTCGAGGTCAGGGCAGTAGGGGTGCCGTAGGCACCATTGTGCTGGGGGGTTGAGTGGTCGGGTGCCGCAAGCCCCGATGTGACTGGAGTAGCTGGCAGTCGGGTGCCGGGGGCACCGTTGTGACTGGAGTTGTTGACAGTCGGGTGCCGGGGGCACCGCTGTGACTGGAGTTGTTGAGTGATCGGGTGCCGTGGGCTCCGATGTGACTGGAGTTACTGGCAGTCGGGTGCCGGGGGCACCGTTGTGACTAGAGTTGTTGAGTGATCGGGTGCCGCGGGCCCCGATGTGACTGGAGTAGCTGGCAATCGGGTGCCGGAGGCACCGTTATGACTGGAGTTGTTGGCAGTCAGGTGCCGGGGGCACCGTTGTGACCGGAGTTGTTGGCAGTCGGGTGCCGGGGGCACCGCTGTGACTGGAGTTGTTGGCAGTCGGGTGCCGGGGGCACCGCTGTGACTGGAGTTGTTGAGTGATCGGGTGCCGTGGGCCCCGATGTGACTGAGTTGCTGGCAGTCGGGTGCCGGGGGCACCGTTGTGACTGGAGTTGTTGAGTGATCGAGTGCCGCGGGCCCCGATGTGACTGGAGTAGCTGGCAATCGGGTGTCGGGGGCACCGTTGTGACTGGAGTTGCTGGCAGTCGGGTGCCGGGGGCACTGTTGTGACTGAAGGAGGCGGGCGCCGGGAGACCTCGATGGTCATGCTCGGGTCCCGGTGTGACTAACAGTCGGGTGCCGGGGGCACCGTTGTGACTGAAGGAGGCGGGCGCCGTGAAGAGGCTGAGGCTCGAGTATATACATGTGTTCAATTGGTTTCATACTATATGAGAGTCACATGGGCTTTACAAAGGGGCCGAAGGGGCCGAAGAGGCCGAAGTACAATGGGCGCAAGCCGCGGGACAATTCCGACGCGTGGGTCGGTCCCCGGGTCAATGCGGGATATGGCGGATATCCGCGTGTTTTACAGAGGCTCCCCGTGAGGAGATCGAGACAAGCCCGACTGCCTAGGTGGCAGGGGCGGTCGTGGGCTGGCGCCTGACGGAGGTTGGACGCGGCTCAAGGTGAGCGGTCGGGTTCGGGCCTCGGAAGGCGAATGTCGTCATACTGGGCAGTCGAGGCCGGCCCCGGGAATATTATTCCCGGGCAAGGGTCCGGATAACTCGAGTCATAAGTCCGAGCGGTCGACGGCTAGCTCGAGGCGAGCGGTAGACACGCGGTTCCATGACGGAAGTAGGTGTGGCATCAGGGCGTGTGTATAGCCATCATGGGTTGTTACACACGGGCGGACCCGGGATGCGGGTGTATTCGCCATTGTCATAGTGCCTTTCGTGCGACGGGCATGGACTTGTGTGAGATGGCTAGACGCCGCGTGAGGGAAGTACGTATGACATACCCTCGGCGTGTATATGCCGATCGACAAGCCAACCACGCGCGCACTTAGTTCCTCGCATCCCCGACCCTTAGGTCGGAGGGTGTTGCATTGCATCCTTCCATTCCATGTTGCATTCCATTGCATGTTCATTGCCTTGCATTGAGCTCCCTAGGGGGGGCTTTTATAGTGGAAGGTGAAGGGGTGGAAGGGGTTTACCCGGACCAAGTTGAGGGCTGGGTTTGGTCTGGGTAAACCCTAAAAAATACCCTTTTTTTTTGTTACGGAGTGGGGGAGGGAGGGTTTAGGCGGACGAGCCCAAGGGGCTGGTCTGATCCGCCTAAACCCCTCCCCCAAGTGGGGTTTAGGTGGACGAGCCCAAGGGGCTGGTCTGGTCCCGCCTAAACCCCTCACGGAGGGGTTTTTTCGTTTAAAAAATCTTTTTTTTTTTGTTTTGGATGGGGTTTAGGCGGACCAGCCTGAGGGGGCAGACTGGTCGGCCTAAACCCCCTCCCCCAGGGGGTTTAGGCGGACTGGCTGGGCGCCTTTTTTAATTAAAAAAGCTGTTTTTTTTAGTTTAATGGGGGTTTAGGCGGACCAGCCTTGGGGGTGAGGCTGGTCCGCCTAAACCCCTCCCCGTAGGGGTTTACGCGGGTTTGACCGGGGTTTGACTGGGTTCGACTGGGTCAGAGTATCGAAAGACACCAATGCCCCTGTTATAAAAAGAAATTTTCTTTCGGGGGCTCTGCCCCCGGAAACCCCCGCAAGGGGCGCTGCCCCGTTGACCCCCGCGACCTGACCGCGCAGGTCGATCCGCGTGTGAGAGAGCACAAGGGTGGTGCATGATGCGATGGGTTGCTGGGAGTCCCGAGTTGGGCTCGGACTTTCTATAGAGTGGCTGGAGCATACGCGCCTACAAGGTGCTCGGGGAAATTCCCAACACGCGTGCGTGGGCCGTATACGGGTGCTGTGAGCTCCTGGAGCTTGTGGTTGGCCCGAATGGGTCTTCTTTTGACTTCAGAGGGCTGGAGGGAGGCGACTCGAGGGTAGACCCCGGCCTCATTACTAGGCGTCACGTGGCGTGGCTTGTAGTCACGGTGCCCCCGGGTCGGCTCGGGTAGCTATGTTGAACGCGGGCAAACCCGCAAACTGAGTGATCGGGGGTGGACCCGATCGATCGTTGATGTTGCCACGGGTCACGGCTAGCTGGTTGGGACCCTTGGTTGGGCCCGCTGACTGGGACGTCGACATGATGATGCCGTTTGTCTAGTGGTCGGGGTGACCCTCCCTCCTTGGCGAAGAGCCGTATGATGCGGCAAGCTGTTCTGAGTCCCGGGTTAACCCGGTTGTTGAGACGTCGGTGGTGTGACACCGTATGCAGAGTGTCCGGGGGTGATCCCCAAATCTTTTCAGAGTGCCGTAAGGTACGGCAGGTTGTCCCGAATCCCGAAACTGACCCGGTTGTCGGGAAACTGGCTGGCATAGTGCCATTTGCTCGGGGCTGATGCCCGGTTGTTATGTTGCGCCGCTCCGACGACACGTCTCGATTTTCGAGCACAACTCGACTGGTAGAGCAACTTTGGCGATGTGCCGTTTTGCTCCATTTAGGGAGTATTTCCCTATGCTTAATCCTCGATTAATTCGAGAAAATAAGCCGGTGCCAACACCTCCCCTTGCGAGGAGGCCCAGAAGGAGCCCATAGCTGGCGAGCTCCATCACGAAGCTGAGCATGTCCCGACATCTCCTCTCTCAACACCCGCTGAAGGGCGACATGTAAATCCTGTGGAGTTCGAAGCTTACGAGGCTAGTACTAATGAAGATGAAGACTTCGTCGACCTCCAGCCAGCTCCCTCGGAATTAGAAGACGGAGGCCAGGCAACCATTGATGAGCTGATTGAGATTAATCTCGGCACCCAAGATGACTACCGGCCTATTTTTGTAAGTGCCCTCCTCAGCGGGGAAGAAAGACAGGCATACCGGCAACTCTTGGAAGAATTCAGAGATTGCTTCGCCTGGTCATATAAGGAGATGCCGGGGCTTGATCCCTCTGTGGCGGAACACAAACTGGCTATACTTCCAACAACTAAGCCAGTCAAGCAAGCCCAAAGGCATATGCGACATGAGCTGGAACTCAAAGTTAACGCCGAAGTCGACAAAATGCTAGACGTTGACTTTATTGAGTCATGCACGTATCCTGTGTGGCTCGCCAACATAGTCCCGGTCAAGAAAAAGAATGGCCAAGTCCGGGTCTGCATCGACTTCGAGATTTGAACAAGGCATGCCCGAAGGACGACTTCCCTGTCCCCATCATTGAGACAATGGTGGATGTAACCACTGGCCATGAAGCCTTGTCCTTCATGGACGGATCGTTAGGCTATAATCAGATCCGCATGTCCATCAAGGATAGAGATCATACGGCCTTCAGGTCTCCTAAAGGGATCTTCAATTACAAGAGGATGCCATTTGGCTTGAAGAATGCTGACGCCACCTATCAAAGGGCAATGACCAAAATCTTCGACGAGATGCTGCATGACATTGTCGAGTGCTACGTCGACGACTTGGTCATCAAGTCTAAAAGGCAGGACAACCACCTAACTGATTTACGTCGGGTCTTTGAGAGACTTCGGCAGTACCAGCTCAAAATGAACCTGATGAAGTGTGCCTTCGGTGTCTCCTGCGGAAAGTTCCTGGCTTCATCGTCAGGTATCGAGGGATAGAGATAGATCCTGACAAAATCAAGGCCATCAGGGAACTACCCCTGCCTAGAAATATAACCGAGCTCAGATCGCTCCAAGGAAGACTCGCCTATATTAGGCGATTCATCTCTAATCTCTCTGAGAGGTGCAAGCCCTTTGGCAAACTAATGAAGAAATGGGCACCTTTCGTATGGGATGAAGACTGCCAGAGGGCCTTTGAGCAGATCAAGGAGTATCTCCTGGCTCAGCCTATTCTTGGGGCGCCTGTCAAAGGAAAGCCCCTGATTCTTTATATTGCTGCCATGGATGCTTCCCTTAGAGCGCTCCTAGCCCATATCAATGATGAGGGCAAGGAGCAACCTCTTTATCATCTCAGTCGGAAGTTGGTCAGACCCAAGCATCGCTACTCGCCCATGGAGAAAATGTGTCTAGCCTTGGTGTTTGCTGTCAAAAAGTTGAGACACTATCTGTTGGCGCATCTAGTGGAGCTCATTTCAAAGTGAGACCCGCTCAAATTTCTTCTTAGCCAACGTGCCCTCTCTGGAAGGTTGAAAAATGGGCACTCATCCTCATGGAGTTTGACATCACTTTCGTCCCGCGCAAGGCAATCAAGGGGCAAGGGATGGCCGAGTTTCTCGCTGCACACCTTGTGTCGGAAGACTCCCCTCTCAATATCGAGCTGCCAGATGAAGAAAGGTTGGTGCAGCCGCTCGGCGAGGAAGGGTGTGATACAGATACCCTATCCCAAACCGCCATGATGTGCTGTCCCTCGACTCGCCTTCATGGGAACTATATTTTGACGGCACGTCCAGGACCATCAAGAGACCTGGCGGCCTCACAGACTTCGTGTCAGGCGCTGGCATAGTCTTCGTGTCTCCTCAAGGGGGCATACTTCACAACTCCTGTGCCCTCATGAAGTCATTGACCAACAATAGGCAGAATATGAGGCACTGATCATCGAGCTTCAGCTAGCACTGGAGATGGAGATTAGATATATCAAGGTATATGGGGATTCCCAAATCGTCGTCCGTCTAGTGCTGGGCGACTATGACGTACGGAAGAAGGAGTTGATCCCCTACCACGAAGCCGTCATCAAGCTCAAAGAGAGGTTTTATCTATTTGAGATAGATCATGTTCCAAGAAGCAGTAACTCCCAGGCAGACGCTCTGGCGAAACTAGCAGCTGCCTTGAAGATCCCGCCGGAGGGAGAGCTGAATATAACCGTCAGGCACAGGAGGCTCATGCCTAGTGTGCTCGACAAAGAATCTGGCCTCACTCTGTACGAGATCAACAATGTTCAAGAGGAGAATGCTCCCGAAGAAGAGGATTGGCGAGAGCCAATTATATGAGTCAAGAATGGGTGGCTTCCCCCTGAGTGAGCCCAAGGGTGCAACTGCTACGCAGGGCTACATCATATCAACTGGTCGATGGCGTTCTCTTCAGGCTTGTCCAAGAAAGAGACCATCCACTCCTCTTGCGATGCCTCTCGCCCGAAGAGGCTAAAACCATTATGCAGGAGGTTCACTCCGGCTTATGCGGGGCCCATCAAGCTAAAGCTAAGATGAAAACAAACATCAAGCTCAAGGGATTCTATTGGCCCACTGTTGCAGGGGGTTTTTATGCCGATGACCGGGGTGAAAGAAGCGATACAGCGGGAAAGGAAAACACAGGAGTTGATGTATCTCGGGTATCCTCCTTACAGTCGTATGCCTCTCACGACGGTACCAGGCACTCTCCTTTTTACGGAAAGTCGAAAAAGGTCGAATGGCACGAGAATGTCGGGGTGCAGGTTAGCTGGACAGGGTGCGGGTGTGCCAGTCGATTTCTCGACAGTCACCTATGGAACCAAGGGTTGACTGGGGAAGCGCCGCCAAGACGCGGCACGTGGGCTCGAGGGATCGGGCGACACGTGGATAGGAGAGGTTCCACGGGTGCGAGTGCGCAGGCGATTGTGGGAATCGTGTACTGGACGTCTTTCCCTACCGACCGCAAGCGATCAGCGTTTATTTACATCGGATTGAATACGAACACCTTCGTTCCGCACTGAAGAGAAGCCTGTATGTGTCTGAAGCCATGGGTAGAGGGCCGGGAGCATTCCGTAGCTATGGGTGCGCTTTCAACTGGGAGGTATTTGCTGGGGTCAGAGGTACTGGACACATGTGCTGAGTAGCGCAAGTGGGAAGCCGGGGCCCGCATATGGGTATTTGTATTCGACTGGTTTCATGTTGTATCGGAGTCGCGTGGGCTTCACGAATAGGTCGGGGAGGCCAAAGTACAACTGACGTAAGTCACGGGACAATTCCGACGCATGGGTCGGTCCTCGGGTCACTGTGGGATAAGGCGAATATCCGTGTGTTTTACATAGACTCTCATGAGGGGGTCGATACAAGCCCGACTGCCTAGGTGGCGGGGGCGAATGTCGTCATACTGGGGAGTTAAGGCCAGCCCCGGGACTATTACTCAAGGGCCAGTGGTCCGGCTAACCCGAGCCATCAGTCAGAGTAGGCGGAGGCCGGCTTAGGGGCGAGCAGTAGGCACGGGGTTCCGTGTCGAAAGTAGGCGCGGCATCATGGCGTATGCGTCACCATCGTAGGTTGCCGTATGTGGGCAGACCTGAGATGCGGGTGTATTCGCCGTTGTCATAGTCGCCTTACGTGTGACGAGGATGGACTTGTGTGAGACAGCTAGACGCCGTGTGAGATAAGTACATGTGACATACCCTCGGCGTGTGTGAGCTGACTAGCAAGCCAACTGCGCGTGCTCTTAGCTCCTCGCGTTCCTGACCCTTGCCGAAAGCCTCAGAAGTCCGAGGGTGCGGCAGTTAGGTCGGAGTGTCTCTGCGTGTCAATCTCTGTTTGTATGCATGCCTCATGCCCCTTGAGCTTCTAAGGGGAGAATTTATAGGGAATTTGAAGAGGCAAGAAGGGTTTAGGAAGACCAAGTTGGGGGTCCAACTTGGCCCGGGTAAACCCTTAGAAAATATATATTTTTTGTTTACGGAGTGGGGGAGGGAGGGTTTAGGCGGACCAGCCCAATGGTCCGCCTAAACCCTCTGCAGAGGGGTTTTTTTGTTAAAAAACTTTTTTTTGTTTGGGAATGGGTTTGTGGGTTGGCACGACCGGGAGCTGGGGCTGGGTTTTTTTGGAAAAAAAACTCCCTTTTTTTATTACAATAGGGGTTTAGGCAGACCAGCCTGAGGGGGCAGGCTGGTCTGCCTAACCCCTCCCCAGGGGTTTGGTCCGCCTAAACCCCTCCCCAGGGGGGTTTAGGCGGATTGGATAGGGAGAGAGAGAGAGGGGGCGGCCCCACCCCTATAAAATCTGGATTTTGTTATTTTTTTAGCCCACTTTGACTCAACTTGACAGCAAGAAGACAAAGGATACGAGCTTGGACTAGTTGGCTGGCCGCTTGTGCGCGTAGACCGAGGGGATTGACTTGTGCAACTCTACGTGATCCCGGGGCTCCGTCTTCGCGAATCCTTCCACGCACGAGTACGCAGGTCGATCTTGTACGGAACTGGGAGATACTGGGACTCGAGGACGGCCGTGGGGCCATTGGGATGGGAGGAGAGCACATCCCCCAAGGGGGGGCTCGCCCTCCCCGGGGTGCGGCGCCGTCCGGGGCGAGCTTCCCCCGGGCAAGTCGCGGCCCCGAGGGATGGCCCCCGGGGGTCTTCCTTTGTTGTCTAGGGGTGTCCTTTCGAGGACGGAGAGTCTTGGGATGCTGGGATTAGCCCATGGGGGCTGTTGTTGTAGAGTCGTAGTTGCCGCTCGCAAGGTGCTCGGGTAAATGCCCGACACACCCCGGGTTGTCGAACGGGCCAAGTAGGTGATCGGCGGGCCTTGGATTTAGAGTAGGGCTAAGGGTAGAAGTTCATGGGAGCTGAGAGGAGGCACCTTGGGCACGTGGGCTCGGCCTCGTGATGTGTGCTGTGTTGCACGGCGGGTTGGTAGGGTAGCCTCGGGTTGGCCCGAGAGCTAAGTATAAGCGGCTCATCGCCACGCGTCTGAGGGTCGGGGGTGGCTCTGACTTGCTGGAGGGTTGTTGTAGAACCTGACTGGTATGCTGGAGCCGTGGGTTGGCCCACGGTTTGTTGTAGGAGACATAGGACATATGTGCCCACAAGGTGTTCGGGAAATTCTCAAATCCTTATCCTTTAATATTTTGCTAAGAAATTGCCTGGGTACAACAAATGCCCCCCACGGGGTGTGCGTCAGAGGAGGAGACGAAGGCGTACAGCTCGTGAACTCCTCATTCTGGATTGTTGTAGTTGTATTTTGATACTTCATATGCCTTTGTTTTGTTGCATTGCATATATTGCCTTTCTGGTATGCTGATTGTTTTGTGCGCTCTATCTTGCAGTTATGGCATGATTCGGCAGAGACGAGAGGGTCCCGAGACGTGTGGCCCAGGAGGAGGATCACTGGGTGAGGAGGACCGAGCGGCCCATGCCTCCCTTGAGCCCGCCGGTCATCACTGTGGCTGGCGTGGAGCAGCTTGACTTGGGGCACACGGCGATAGCAGAGGGCCCCGTTGGCGAGCGTGGGAGCGGAGTTGGGGCCGTGGAGTTGGCCCGGGTCTCGGAGGAGGGTGGGCTCTACAGCTACGACCGCAGCAGAGGCTACCCAGTGGAGTTCCCTCTGGACCGCCACTTGTTCGAGTTCGTCAGGAGCTTCGTTCCATCAGGCATGGAGGAGGGAGATTCCCGAGTTGCTGGAGCCCGCCGCCGACTGGAGCGGGCCATCTTGGTAGGCAAGGATAGCCTACACGGGATCGTCCTTTGCGGTTTTCCGAGCTTCTCCGGAGACTACTGGCGATAGTGTCAGTTCCCCAGTGCTGAGTGCCTGGGCTTCTTTAGCAGGGCGGACCAGTTTGGGGTCCGCGTCGGGGTGATGGGTCCTGCTTCCTGGGACTTGCACGGACACCACCGAGCAGAGACAGAGGGCAGCCCAAGGTTGGCGTTGGAGCCATCAGGGCTATAGTATGCCGGGGAGGGCTATGACGACCACAGCCTCCTGTCCGGGGTTTTGCGACAGACTGCGGTTAGCTGGTATGGCCGCTGGGTGCTGATTCCTTCGCACAGATACGGGCCAGGGAGTTACCGAGTGGCTGATGGGCATTGTACACCACTACAAGGTGCTGCTGGACCAGGCCGATATCAGATATGCTGTGACCGCGGCTTTGTACGGGTACCCCTACTATACGGGACTTCTACAGGCATTGGCAGAGCGCTTCAACCGCCGGTGGAACACCGTGGCGACGGCCGAGGGAGAGACTTCATTAGATTTGTGGTCTCTATTCAGGATTTCCGGACTACCGATTAGCGGCGAGGGGTACGAGGAGGTAGTGCTGGATGACCTCCACCGCAGCCACACAGATGGGCAGGGAAGATACCGGGTTCCTTACAGCTACCGGTATTTGCTGAAGACCTGGAGAGACTTAGCCCTAGCCAGGAGAGAGAGAGTTGCACAGACTCCCAGAGTGTCGCTGAATGTATGGGTCCGCCACTTCTACAACGGGCCCTTTTGCTTCTACCAGGAGTTTGCGAGAGACCAGACTCCATGGGAGGAGTACACAGAGGTGGAGTTAAGGTTCCGAACGTACACCCGGTACATCTATGCACCACGGGAGGGGTGGAACCCCCATGGGTTGCCGGACGTGACCCATTTAACGGCGTACTTGGCGTACTGGCTGGCGACGTTCATGGTCCCGCACGGGGAGGATGGCCTGCTGAGCGTGGAGTTGTTGTGGCCTGCGTGTCTGCTGGCGGAGGGATGGAGGCTGGCCTTAGCTCCGGTGGCTTTGGCCAACGTTTACCAGGGACTGGGGGTGCTGGCGGTGCACCCGGCGCCACGTGAGCGAAGTCTGCTTCTGCCTACCCACTACCTTAGTGTGTAGGCCGGCCTGCTGTTTCCGAGGTTGGTGACTCGAGGGTCAGTGGCGAACCAGGCGGCACCCCTGTTGTTCAGCTTCACCGGGCAGCCGGACGGAGACGCAATCGCACAGTTGGAGGGGGCGAGGAGAGTCCTGTCCTACCTGCCCGGCAGGGGCGAGGAGGGGCTTCCTTTTGACGGCGCCACGAGGGACTCCCATCTGATCCTGGTGCCTTCGGGTGGCGGGGCGGCCTGCGCCCTTCCTTATCAGCAGGAGCCGGATGCGGCATTGTACACAGAGTGGGTGATGAGCACCCGGCCGACGGTACTAACACTACATCGATCAGTGACGAGCTTTCTGGAGCCATATTACCCGCACAGGTTCGCCCGGAACTTCGGGTATGACCAGGGGATCCCACCGAACTAGGAGTTCCCTCTAGCGGGCCGGCAGTACAGAGGCCGGGACACCCACTTGCTAGCTGCGGCGTGGTGGGACTTCTACTGTCGTCGGGAGCCGGAGCGACTGCCGACACCTGGGCTGGGGCGCAAGGGACGGTTCGACGTCCATTACGCCAAGTGGTGGTCCGAGCACAGCCACCTGTATCGGCAGAAGGCCTCGACGATCCGGAAAGCCGAGGAGGACCGTCTTTTGAGGGAGGATCTGCCTCCCATTCCGCTGGACGACGAGTACTTGCAGACTCGCTTCTCCCGGATTCGTCGGGAGGTAAAGCGGCTGGCACAGTAGGCGCCTCGGGGCAGCCGGGGTTCGCTGTCTGCGGGACGAAGCGGCAACGGTGCACTGAAGCCCCTCGGGCAGGTGCGGCCGACGCCTGGAGGCACTAGAGCTGGGGCATCCCGACTGAGGGCGCCGAGGACTTGGTGGGCCCAATTCCTGGCCGACTGCGGCTTCGGGAAGAAGGGCTCACTGGACCCAGTGCTCCCTGAGGGTAGCTTTGCTGACACGGCGGTCGATGACTAGAGGCGCCACATCGCCCATGCGATCGGGTCCGCTGGGCCCGTGGAGCTCGTGTCCCTCATCTAGTGTGCCTATACCCTGAGGGAGGTAAAGGAGGCGGTCGCAAAGGCTGCACGAGCTGTGGGTTTGAAGCCGGAGCAGCTGGTTCCTCTGCCGTTGACCCCTTTCGCGGCCTTAGGTGAGACCTCTTCTTTAGCATGTTGCCTCTGCTTTATTGTTTTCTGGGGTATATGACTGAGGCGTTTTATGTGGTTGTGTTTATTGATAGGCTCTGCGGCAGACGGGGATCACCCTTCCACAGAGACATCTTCTGAGGATGGGAACGGGGCCCTCCAACCCCGGCGAAAGCGCCCTCGGGTAGAGACCGGAGCAGTGGAAGCTGGCGAGTCCTCTCGGGGACCCGCGGCTGGTGAGCATATTGAGGCGGAACCGGCTCTGAGTAAGCGCTATATCCACTACTTGCTTCATATTGATTTAGCCTTTATGATCGGCTAACCTTGTGCTATTGGATTTGTTTCTTACAGCGCTGCTGGAGGCCGGGACGGACATGGCCTTCTCGCCACCCCAAGAGGTCGACCCATTACCTGACGACGGGGTCAAATGTGAGATAGATGTGGAGGGGTTTCTCCGTCTGATGGACAAGGTTGCCCCCAACATTGAGACTTTCCCCGACTTTGAGTCATGGAAGGCTCCAGAGAACACTCAGCCAGGTAGGGACTTCTGGGACTGGTGTTTATGGCTGTGTCTAGTTCTGGGGGCTAACATAGTTGCTGGTGTTATACAAGGGTGGCTGAGATGTCAGGGACCGTGGCTCCTTCTGAGGCGCAGGGTAATGTATCTCTGCCGACTGGAGGCCTAGGGCCAGCAGCGATCCAGGATGGCTCGAGTAAGTGTTGGATTGCTATGGAGGGGATTGCCCTCTCGTTGTGCAATTGCTAGACCGGAGGTGTTGACTGTGTTTATTCTATTATTTGCCAGGTGAGGATCCGGTCGCCACCCTGGAAATGATTCAAGAGCTGGCCAGTACTGGCCCGTCGGTGGCCCTCCCCTCTTTCGAGGGAGAGCCCGAAGGGATGGGTGCCTCACTTCCGCCTGCAGTCGGAGAAGCGCATGGCTTGTTACCGCAGCTGTTGGCAGAGATACGCCACGTCCCTCTGCCAGCTGTGGTGTCGGCCTGCACTATGGGACTGGTTGGGTCTTCCAGCATGGGACCCTCAGGTATGTGACTGGGGGCTTAACCATTTCTGGTAAGCTCTTTATGTCGTCTGTTGATGCTAGGCTCCTCTTGGCATTGTCCATAGGTACTCCTTCGCCTCTAGAGGAGGGTGAGCTTCCCCGCGACACGACTGAGGCGGCAGAAGAGGGGCCCACTGAAGCGGCTCCAGCTGAGGGCTTCAAGGAGATCGTTGACATCAAGAGAGTCTCGGAGGGGAGCGCTCCGACTGGTGAGCTTCCTGTCCGAAACTCTTAGCTGGAGAATCGTCTTTGTATGAGGCCGGGTCATATGGTGACCTCGTTTGCTTTGTTGGCTTGCAGGGGCCTCTGGTTCAGCCACCTCTGGGAGTTCGTCAGAGGCTTCGTCGGGCTCTCTAGACGATGGCAACTTGGCCATGGAGACAAAGGAGAGTTCGAGCTTGAGCTCTTCCTCTTCTGGGGCCTCCTTTAGCGGGGAGGTTCAGACGGGGACTACTTCCGGAGGTATATGGAGGTTCTCCCCATCCCCATTCGGTATTTGTTTGCTCTGTATGGCAGGGTGCTAATGCTCTTGGGTTGCATGCAGTGTCAGAGTCTAGAGAGGGGCACGCATCGGCTCCCGACGAGAGCGGGCAGGAGGAGCCCCGTCCCGCCTGTGCTTACTGGCGATGACCGGGCTATGGAGGAGTCACTGCCCTCTTCGACCCCGGTGGGTGGCACTGTCGAGGCGGAGGAGAGGTTGCCTTCCCCGACCCCGGCGGGTGGCGCCACGAGCATGGCGAGACTTGCTCTAGGTAAGGAGCCAAGACTTGTCTTTTTCTCAGGTTTTCCACCTTATCTGTCGTAGGAAGTTTTGCATGTATTGCTCACTCCCTTTGGTGTTTGCTGGGGTTGCAGGCTCTACTGGAGTGCTAACCGCGTCAGGCGACCTCTCCCTGGGTTTAGGGATCGAGTGGCCTACGTCTACTTCTCCGCCAGAGCCATTGTTGGAGGTGAGTGCAGGTGCCGCGTTGCTTCAGCGGGCCCGAGGCTACCTTTAGAGCGACCCTCTTCCTTCTCCAGAGGATTTGAGGCAGCGGCTGCGAGAGTGCACCAAGGGCTACCACGCGCTTGGCTTCCCACGCAAGCTCTGGATGTCCGGGTTAGCTGGGATCTGGGCCAAGTACTTGCGACTCCGCGAGGCCCAGGAGCAGAGGACTCAGAGACTGGCGGCGATCCGGGAGACGCAGGAGCAGCAAGCTCAGCTTATGTCAGCCGTAGCTGAGCAGAGGAGCCATGTGAAGGCGTCCGCGTTGGCATTTCGGGACGACGCCGCACAGTTGAGAGAGGCAGAGAGCCGGGCTGAGGCCTTGAGGAAGGCCTGGGAGGAGCAGCGGTTGGTCGTCGAGCGCGCCCGAGCTGAGTGGCAAACGGCCGAGACGACTATCGAGGCTAGCGCTCAGCTTTTGTCTACCTTGGAGGCGGAGCTCACGGCTGCAGACTCTCGCCTCGCAGCGCTGGAGGGGACCGGGGCTGGGATTTGATTGTATTTCTTTTCCCCTTTTGGTTTGTATCATCCAGGCTGTACGGATTTTGTCACCCCAAGGGCATGTCTTGGGCTCCTTTTGCAAAGTATTAATGATAACTTTCCGGATTTTGTGTGCATGGCCTAGTAACCACTTACTGTTAGTCGTGCTTGTTTTTCCCACGGTGTACTGGTGTGAGTGATAGGGTGCTGGATATACCCGCTTTCGGGCGTCGGAGTAAAAGGGTCGAGCATGGAGAACAGTGTATCTGGGTGCTGGGTACTGGGTCTGGGGACAGAGTGTTGGAAACTGGAGGCTGAGTACTGGGCAGTAGGGAAAAGTGGCTGGGCGTTGGGGCTAATCCTCTTGAAGGATGAAAGCCCGTATGACAGGAAGCCTACATAGACCCATAAGGATGGGGCAGTCTACGTGGTTTAGGGCTACTGGGGTGATTCTGGGGGTATCGGGCACGATTTGAGTGATTGAGTATCGGCTAGTATCATGTCGTTAGCCGGAAATGTAACTCACATTAGCCTGGGAAACTGGAACTGAGCTGACTGGGTGGCTTGGGAAGACATGGCGGCCAAGACTGGGACAGGGACTAGAGGTCGAAACTGAGATTGTGACTGGAGATGGAAACTAGAGCTAGAGCCAGCCGGCTGGCCTGGAAAGGCGTTGTAGCCTGCGACTAGGGCTGGTGACTGGGCGGCTGGCCTGTAAAGGCGTTGTAGCCAGAAACGGGGACTAGAAACTGGGCGGCTGGCCTGTGAAGGCGTTGTAGCCGAAAATTGGAACTGGAAGCTGGGCGGCTGGCCTGTGAAGGCGTTGTAGCCGAAACTGGGACTGGATACTGGGCGGCTGGCCTGTGAAGGCGTTGTAGCCGAAACTGGGACTGGAGACTAGGCGGCTGGCTTGTTAAGGCGTTGTAGCCAAAACTGGGACTGGAGGTTGAGCGGCTGGCCTGTGAAGGCGTTGTAGCCGAAACCGAGACTGGAGGCTGGGCGGCTGGCTTGTGAAGGCGTTGTAGCCGAAATTGGGACTGGAGGCTGAGCGACTGGCCTGTGAAGGTGTTGTAGCCGAAACCGGGATTGGAGGCTGGGCGGCTGGCCTGTGAAGGCGTTGTAGCCAAAACTGGGACCGGGGACTGGGCGGCTGGCCTGTGAAGGCGTTGTAGCCGAAACTAGGACTGGAGACTGGGCGGCTGGCCTGTGAAGGCGTTGTAGCCGAAACTGGGACTGGAGGTCGGCGATGGCCCACCCTCGGGGGTGCATTGGCCACTGCCGTTGCGAGGTTAGATAGAGGTAGCTGTCGACGGGATGTCGCTGTTGACGCTTTCATCATTGAGGAGTAGAGAGGGAGAGAGTTTTTTTGTTTCTTCTCTTTACCAGCCCTTCCGCCATTGCGGGTTTTCGCCAGGGCAGGCCCCCTTTTACTTTTTTCGGTGTGCCCTTACGGGTTTTCACACTGAGGGGTTACCCGATTTTGCCTAAGGCGCCCTCTCGGGTTTTCACCTCAGCTGGGTGGGTGGCCATTTCTGACCCCAGTCGCCTTCTTGTGATGGGGACGACTGGGTCCGCATGGGTATCTCTATTTTTAACCTCATTTTTTGTTATTATTTTTTTTCTCTTTTTTTTGACAAGAACCGTCCATAGCATGTCTCTGTCAGGGGACGTGACCTGAAACTGGAGGGTGTGGGTAACTGGGTATTGTTCCCCCTTAATAAGGGTTCTTACAAATTATCAAATCACGGCGCCGGGGGCCACTTTGTCTTGGCAAGATGTGATTGGAATTATAGCTGGTGGGTCAGGGATTACAGGGGGAACTGGAATTATAATGAGACTTGGAAGTTTTGGATTTGCAGGAGATGTAGGATGTAGTAGTGCGGAATGATAAGTGTCTGGGAATAGGTTGAGACTGGAGTTTACTGGCATGGCGACTAGGATGTCGTACCGCCACAGGGAGTTGTTGGCCCGCCGCGTCAAAGCGAGGGTCTAAGGTAGAATGAGTTGAGCGGGGTGGTGTAAGGCTAACTGGAAATTGTAGGATTAGCGCTCTGGCAGTGTAAGTTAATCGAAGGCTGGCATTTGGTGAGACTAATGACTTACTGAGGAGTGGGTGGAAAGCCACCCTGACTGGTGGGGAGAGGAAGATTTTCTCGTTATCGGCTTGTTGGCACCGGCTTATTTTCTCGAATTAATCGAGGATTAAGCATAGGGAAATACTCCCTAAATAGAGCAAAACGGCACGTCGCCAAAGCTGCTCTACCAGTCGAGTTGAGCTCAAAAATCGAGACACTTCGCCAGGTCAAGCGGCGCAACATAACAACTGGGGAGCGGTCCCGAGCAAATGGCACTATGCCAGCCAGTTTCTCGACAACCGGGTCAGTTTCGGGATTCGGGACAACCTGCCGTACCTTACGGCACTCTGTGAAGATTCGGGGATCACCCCCAGACACCCTGCCGCATCATACGACTCTTCGCCAAGGAGCAAGGGTCACCCCGACCACCAGACAAACGGCATCATCATGTCGGCGCCCCAGTCATCGGGTCCAACCAAGGGTCTTAACCAGCTAGCCGTGACCCACGGCAACATCTACAATCGATCGGGCCCACCCCCGATCACTCAGTTTGCAGATTTACCCGCATTCAACACAGCTACCCGAGCCGACCCAGGGGCGCCCTAACTACAAGCCACGCCACATGGCGCCTAGCCACGAGACTAGGGTCTACCCCCGAGTTGCCTCCCTCTAGCTCTCTGAAGTCAAAGGAAGACCCATCTGGGCCAACCACAAGCTTCAGGAGCTCACAACACCCTTATACGGCCCACACACGCGTGTCGAAAATTTTCTAGAGCACCTGGTGGCCCCATATGCTCCAGCCACGAGGACGCAAGTCCGAGCCCAACTCGGGACTCCCAGCAACCCATCGCGTCATGCACCACCATCGTGCGCCCTCGCACGCGGATCGAATCTGCAGTCAAACCCCAGTCAAATCTGTTTATAACGGGTCTAACCCGCGGTCAAACCCTCAGTCAAACCCGCGGCAAACCCTCAGTCAAATCTGCAGTCAAACCCCCAGTCAAACCCTCAGTCAAGCCCGCGTAAACCCCCCCGTGAGGGGGTTTAGGCAGACCAGCCCAGCCCCCTGGGCTGTCCGCCTAAACCCCCTGGGGGGAGGGGTTTAGGCGGACCAGCCTCACCCCCAAGGCTGGTCCACCTAAACCCCATTAAACCAAAAAAAAAATTATGAAAAAAGCGCCCAACCCAGTCCGCCTAAACCCCCTGGGGGAGGGGGTTTAGGCGGACCAACCTGACCCCTCAGGCTGGTCCGCCTAAACCCATCCAAAATAAAAAAAAAGACTTTTTTTAACGAAGGAAAACCCCTCCGTAAGGGGTTTAGGTGGGACCAGACCAGCCCCTTGGGCTGGTCAGCCTAAACCCCCCCCTGGGGGAGGGGTTTAGGCGGACCAGATCGGCCCCTTGGGCTGGTCAACCTAAACCCTTCCTCCCCACTCCATAAAAAAAAAAGCTTTTTTCTAATGGTTTACCTGGACCAAACCCAGCCCTCAACTTAGTCCGGCTAAACCCCTTCCTTGACCCTTCACATTCCCTATAAAAGCCCCCCTAGGGAGCTCATGGGAGATGGAATGAATGCAATAACCTACGACCTAACTGCTGCACCTTGGAGTTCCTCCGCAGGCACCCAGCAAGGGTCAAGGACGCGAGGAGCTAAGTGCGCGCGTGGTTGGCTTGTTAATCGGCTTGTACACGCCGAGGGTATGTCTCACGTACTCCCCTCACGCGGCGTCTAACCATCGCACACAAGTCCATCCCCGCCGCACATAAGGCGTTATGGCAACGGCGAACACACCCGTATCCCGGGTACGCCCGCGTATGACAACCCACGGTGGCTACGCATACGCCATGATGCCTCACCTACTTCCGTCACGGAATCGCGTGCCTACCGCTCGCCCCGAGATGGCCGCCGACCGCTCGGACTGATAACTCGAGCCATTCAGACCACTGGCCTGGGGGTAATATTCCTGAGGCCGGCCTCGACTCCCCAGCATGATGATACTCGCCCTTCGGGACCAACACCCGACTGCTCAATTTCGACCCGCGTCCGGCCTCCCTCAGGCGCCCTTTTACAGTTCGCCCCTGCCATCCAGTCTAGCCCTTCCTCGGCGACTCGGGTCTACCCCTAGCACCCCGCAGAAAGCCTCTGTAAAATACGCGGATATCTGCCTTGTTACGCATTGACCCGGGGACCGACCCACGCGTCGGAATTGTCCCGCGGCTTGCGCCCATTGTACTTTGCCCCCCCCCCCCTTCGGCCCATTTGTAAAGCCCATGTGGCTCTCATACAGCATAAAACCAGTTGATACATGTACCCCTACTCGGGTCTCAGCTTCTTCCTGCACACGCCCAGTGCCTTCAGTCACAACGGTGCCTCCGGCACCCGACTGCCAGCTATTCCAATCACAACGGTGCCCCCGGCACCCGACTGCCAACTACTCCAGTCACATCGGGGCCCGCGGTACCCGACGACCCAGCTACTCCAGTCACAACGGTGCCCTTGGCACCCGACTGCCAGCTACTCCAATCACATTGGGGCCGGCGGTACCCGACGACCCAGCTACTCCAGTCACAACAGTGCCCCCGACACCCGACTGTCGACAACCCCCGTCACAACAGTGCCCACGGCACCCGACTGCCAGTCACCCCGGGCCCCGAGCACGACCATCGAGGCCTCTCGGCGTCCGCCTCCTTCAGTCACAACGATGCCCCCGGCACCCGACTGCCGGTCACACTGGGCCCCGAGCATGACCATCGAGGCCTCCTGGCGCCCGCCTCCTTCAGTCACAACGGTGCCCGCGGCACCCGACGACTCAACAACTCCAGTTACAACGGTGCCTGCGGCACCAGACTGCCAACTACTCCAATCACAACGGTGCCTCTGACACCCGACTACCAACTACTCCAGTCACAACGGTGCCTCAGGCACCCGACTACCAGCTATTTCAGTCATAACGGTGCCCCCAACACCCGACTGCCAGCTACTCTAGTCACATCGGAGCCCGCAGCACCCGACCGCTCAGCTACTCCAGTCACAATGGTGCCCACGGCACCCGATTGCCAGCTACTCCAATCACATCGGGGCCCGGGACACCCGACCACTCAACCTCCCCAGCACAACGGTGCCCGCGGCACCCCCACTACCCTGAACTCAACACTCTCTCATGTTGGGAATACATTGTGATGCCCCCCAGGCGCCATCCTGCCAAGTTATAAGTCCTTTGACGGACACCATGTACAGATACGGAATTACCCGCACAATAACGCAATGACCCGGGGATCGTCATAAATGATGGAATTGTCCTGTGGCTTGCAAGCATTTGTAATCGGCTCTCATGCCTCCATATAAATGCCTTTCATGGCATATAAGTCATGTAATCCAGTCAGGGAGCGGATCCCCCTCCTCATCGAAACCAGTCTCTCTGTCCCCAGTTATCCCTGTTGTGTTGCTGTTACCCTGTCGCTGTTGCACGAACTAAGTCCACCCGACATTGCGGTTCCCAGGGTCCCTGACTCTCTCTTCGGCAGTAGACACAAAGGAGTTCGGATTCAATCCGATGTAAAATAAACACCAGTTGCTTGCGGCCGGTGGAGAAAGACATCCAGTACACGAATCCCCATAATCGCATGCGCACTTGTACCAGCGGAACCTCCTCCTCTCCATGTGGCGCACAACATTTCGTGCTCACGTGCCGTGCCCTGGCGGCACATCCCCAGTCAAACACTTGGTTCCACAGGTAATCGTCGAGAAATCGACTGGCACGTCCGCATTCCACCCAGCCATCCCTGTCCCAGTCTCCCAAAACGATTAATCATACGCCACCCCTTCCAGCGCATTAATATCGTTCTCTCTGCCTTCTTTTCAATACCCCAGGAATCCCCGCATGTCCAGTCAACCTATCTCGGCCTTCCGTAAAAAGGCGAGTGTGCACCCCCGCCACGAGGAGAGAAACATAAGTGACTTCCTCGCGCGCGTAAAACACGGCTCTACCACCGTTTCGGGTTTTCACCAGAGCCGACCCCCTTTAGCTTTTTCCGGCGCGCCCTTGCGGGTTTTCACGTCGAGGGGTTTCCCAATTTTGCCTGAGGTGCTCTTTTGGGTTTTCACCTCAGTCGGGTTACTGGCCTTTTTGCCTCCAGCCGCCTCCTTAAGAAAGAGGACGGCTGAGTCTGCCGGGGTATCTCTATTTTTAACCCCATTTTTGATTTTATTATTTTTGTGTTTGTTTTTTTTGCGCTTACCTGGGAGCCTGACGGTTGGACTGTTGCTGGCGTAGAGGTGCCCTTGCTCTCGTTGTGGCGAGGACGAAGGCAGAGAATTAGCTCCCAAAAATGCCTGACAGTGGTTCTGGGAGGGCTTGGCTGGCCCTGTTACTTGACTGGGAAAAGAAGACTGGAAGGAGTGACTGGTTAGACCCTTCACAGGGGGAGGCCAGTTTTACTGGTAATAGCTGGAACGTGCGCCTCAGTCTGGCTGGCACGCGAACTCATGTTCGGGTGCAGAGTATAGCTTCATATGTTTGCCATTGAGAGGCAAGAACGGTCTATGACCTTTGTGGTCGACGACCGTGTAGGCCCCACCCTCGTAGATATTGTGGATGATGTATGGATCTCGCCAATTCGGCTGTAACTTTCCACTGGAGCGCCCTGCCATGGCTTCCTTTTCCTTGATCATGACAAGGTCGCCTTGTTTGAAGGCTCGTTGCTTGACGAGCTTATCATAGGCTCGGGCTATACGGGCCTGGTATACTTGCATGTGTTTGTAGGCTTCGAGTCGTTTGCCTTCTAAATCGGCTAGCTCTTCTAGCCTTCTCTGATACTCACTTTCATCGGGGTCGGCAAAGCCGGTGTGGACCGCCACGCAGTAAGAGGCTAACTGGACTTCGATGGAGATAACAGCTTCTGCCCCGTAAGCGAGGGAGAACGGCGAGCACCCCGTGGGGGTTTTGTAGATTGTCCGGTAGGTCCATAGTGCCTCGAAAATCTTCTCACCCCAATCGCGTTTCTGGAGGCTAACCATCTTAGCCAGGAGCTTGCAGAGGGTCTTGTTGAAGGCTTTCGCTAAGCCATTGGCCTGGGGGTTGTAGACCGAAGAAGTTCTTGTGGAACGATTTTTTTATTTTATTTTTTATATTTTTTTTATTTTATTTATTTGATTTATTAGTTAGTTTATTAGGCATGCCAGTCACCGGGGTGACAATTTATTATGCGCTCGATCTGACTTGGCCAGTCGATTGTGAGATTTAGGTCGGGACCGAAAGTCCGCCATATCATAAAGGTTATTACGTTAATTACGCCCTCCCAAAGAAGGACAACTCTTGATTAATCGGCAAAGTAGAAGAATCCTAGGGGGAAAACCAATGTGATAGGTATGCTCGCTTATTTGCAGGATAGAAGATGCATGCAGATGATCATGCAATTTGCAGTTTATTATGATTTATTAGCATGATTCCCAGCACGAGGCAGAGAACAGGAATGGGCATTAGATTCTTATTGATTATCATGCAAACGGTTGCAAGGGAATGAAACATCGTTCTTCACAGAGCTAGACAAGCACAAGAACGGGATAACCAGAATCTTGTAGCATTAATTTGACTGCTGTACTACATGCTCATTTAGCGACTTTATTTGCACAATCAATCATCATTATATGAAAGTATACGGAATAAATCCGGTGGCATATCCCCTTATTTTGGACTATGCCAAGCGGGATTAGGAAACTGTCCACGCAGAACCGGGACAGAATCCGTAAAAGATTGGGGCGTATCTATGCCTGGAAATCGTAGCGTTTTATTGTTGTTATTCCCCGAGGGGGGATCCAATGGAGAACATGCAGCGGCAGAGCTCCATGGGCTAGTGGGGTTAGAAGAAAACATTGCAGTCAAACGGTATAATGTGGGGGGGGGGGGGGGTGAAACCCCGTTAATTTAGCTCCCTTGGACTTGGATAAAGAACTATGATTCCCCATGATATGATGGAGGTTTGCATGAAGGCTAATGCGGTTGGGGCATTGGGTTTAGACCGGATTTAAGGCTCACTAAGATTGTTGGGAAGTTGAAGGCTTCATATGCCCATGGCTTAATCAAGTCGGCGGTTACGGGTACCGGCATGGGTAGTGTGTATTGGCTTGGATGGGGATCGGCGCGGTCGGGAAATCGGCACACTGGGGAATCGGCATGAGGCCGCTAGTCGGCGCGCCCGGAATCGGCGCGGTGGGCTTTTAGGCGCCGAGAAGGCAGGCGTCGAGGCCTTCAATAGGGCGCCGATGGGGGATCTAAGGTTTTGTTCAGGGGTTCCAGCGGGTCTTAGGGATTCTGAAAAGTGGGTTTTGGTGAGCCATCCCCGGGGAAATGTTCATCCACAGAAGGTCTATGGGAGACTATGCAACTGTAAACGAGAAATCTCATAATAATTATATTCCCCTTGCATAGTGATCAGAGGGCCATGAGATAGTCTGCCTCAGGCCTCTGCCACGCAATAGGGGGTTAACTCATTGGTTTAATGAGAACATCACACGATACGATAAAACAAGGATAGTAAATGAATTTTGACAACATCTCCCCTTATTTTTTGGATCATGCCCGGAGGATATAGGACATCTATCCACGAAGTGCCGGGATGGAAGCCAAAGAAAGACGGGCATATCTAACCCGAGATCTCAGAGGATTGAGATGCGACGAGACAATGTCCACTATCGTGGTATTCATTGATATTCCCTTAAAGGAACCATTGGAGAACATGCAGTGGCAGAACTTCATGGGCCAGTAGGGTTGGAGAAAATATTGCAGTTAAATGGTATAATGTAGGGGTAACACCCCGTTAATTTAGCTCCCTTAGATTTGGATGAAGAACCATGATTTCTCCCCAAACGACATAGGTTTTGAATGATGAGACTTGGATATGGGAGCCTAGGTTCGCCGAAGGTTGCTGGGAGGCTAAATGGCTTGAATGGCTTTTAGGGGAACAGGGTTGATCTGAGGGTGATAAGAAAAGGGAGTTCAGCAGCACTATCGGTAAGCAGCATGGTTCGGCAGGCAAAACCAATCGGCATGGACGGGAGTCGACGCCAAGGTAGGCTGGGATCGGCGTGGGATGGTTTCGGCGCGCCCGACAAATCGGCACAGTGGACTTAGGCGCCGAGACACCCTACACGCCGAGGGCTTGATCAAGGTGCCTAGAAACTGACTGAGGTTTTAAGGACCTTTTCAGGGGTTTCAAAGGGGTCAAAAGGGTGCTACGAACTGGTTTTAGGTAGGTCATCCCAGGGGAACAAAGGGGTTTTACCCAGAACGATTATCGGGAGTCGATCAATTATTAAAACACGCAGACGGTGATTTGGTTATATCCCTCACCATTTCATGAATGAGAGGCCACGAGATAGACTGTCTCGGGCCCTCATCGTGAATGTGAGGCTGGGAAACAGTGGAGAAAATAACAGAAGAGAATTCACACGAGTAGCAACATGCGTGTACTTTGTACAGCAAAACTATATTAAGAGACGTCACATGTCCATGAGCTCAGACAAGAGAGGTAGGGGGAGAGAGAACCAACATCTGCAACTCTTATTTCATTCGATAGAGCTTATGCATATATTCGGCATAAAAAGAAAACCACATGATTACACACATAGGCAAACAGCCTTCGAAGATCTACTGGATTGCACCGATAGTTAACATCAAATGAGGATAATACTCAGAAGAAAATGACAGAAAATCCAGAACAGAGAATAAAAAGGGGAGAATGTAGCCCCGAAGGGCATTTGACAGACGGACGCTCCCACCTTGAACCTCCTCTGCTCACGCTCCTGCTCTTCTTTCTCTTTTGCTCTCTCTCACAAGTCTCTTCTCTCAGTCACTCAGCCGGCCGGCGGATAGACGGACTGGAACCCCCTTTTCAAACCACTCAACGCCCCTTTATATTAGGGCTTCTTCCTCTCCATTTGGCGCGCATAAGAGGGACAAGGCCCTTCTCGGCTCGTGCTGCTCCCGACGCGAGGGTCACCCGGCGTGATGGGCTTTGGCCTTTCTTCGGCCCATTAGCTGACCGACACCGCTATGCACATGTGGGCTTCGGCTCGGATTCATAGATTCATCGAACCCTCCAAGCTTCATGGTTATGTGATTTTTGTGTTTGTAATTCTGTGACCTTCCACAGTCATAATTTGTAACAACAAATGCGGCTCCCGACTTATCCGTCTCAGGATATTATGAGGTCCTTTTTCAACAGGCAAATGACTGCCTGGAACTTGTTTTAATCAGCCCGATCGTTTTGAAATGACGGTCGTGCCAGACAACAGCTTGGCCGGAAAAGGCCTCAGCCGAATAGGGTGTTTGTAAGTGACGGATCCCCTTTTTATCAGAATCTTCCGGTATGCCGTCGGGGCCGCAGCCTTGATTGTTCTTCAGAGCTCTGACTGCCTGGTCATGGCTCCTTTTTTGGCATCTTTTGCTTGTGCACTTTTCAGATGTCAACAAATGCCCCCCACTCGCAGGCAGCGTAAGCGAAGGATGAGCGACACGGGGCCTGCGGGTGTATCCTTCAGTCTGCTTCGTCTACATCTTCATTTCTTGATCATGTTGACTTTGTCTATTTATAGCATGATATCTCCGTCCTGTTTGTACAATCTCATCACTTATCCGTGAAATAAGTGTTTTGGGGCTAACACAAGCTTGCTGAATCCTGATTTTACATGGAAGG
The DNA here is from genome assembly GCA_022559845.1 of Amorphophallus konjac. NCBI lineage: Eukaryota > Viridiplantae > Streptophyta > Magnoliopsida > Alismatales > Araceae > Amorphophallus > Amorphophallus konjac. The sequence continues at coordinate 37,897,063 of CM040127.1, forward strand.
CCAACATTTTATCTCGATTGCAATAACTTCTCTCGGAGAGCCTAAATCGGCGCGTGTAGCGGTCTCGGCGCGCTCACCGGCACGGCGCAGCACGGCGTCGACGCGCTTACGAGCGGAGGCCTCGGCGCGCTTTAGGGTTTTTACCCTATTTAGGCCGCCGAGGCCTTGGGGAGGCTCATTTTTACCTGAGCTTCCTCTCTTCTCTTCAGCGTTGTTTTCATCCTGTGGGCGCTCGGAGTGGGGGCCTTCCAGAAGGGATTTTTCTTTTGTGAGATTTTTCCCTGGGACTATGTCCTCTTTTATTTGAGGAGGCATCCCCTCTTGGTGGATGTTCTTCCTATTACTCTTTCGGGCATACCCAAACAAGGGGAGATGCTGTCGAAATTTTATTAGAACTTCTTATCTTATTGTGACTTTTATCTTGTCTCGTCTTCTTTGATTTTCTTGATTACAGTTGCTGAAATGGCCACCACTTCTAGTCATGCTGCTTCTGGAACTGCTGATGCCAGTGCTCCTGCTCAGGGTAAGGCGCTTGGCCCTTCGGTAACTTGGCTAAATGTCGGCCAGCTTGATCGAGGCCTCGGGAAGATCGCCATAGTTGATGAGTCCTCTAACTCGGAGACAAACACAACATCTGTATCTCGCGTCCTGCCCACTGAAGACGGGTTGAGCTTTAATCGCGACGACGATTACCATCCGGATTTTCCGAAGGACCGTCATCTGGTACCGTTCATCCGCACCTTCAACGTGGCCGGAAAGAGAGATATTATGCTAGCCCGAATGGTGGAACGGGCCGTGTTGCTGGAGAGGGATAGCCTGAAGGACTCCGTACATCGTAGCGAAGCCATATATCTTCCCGGAGAGCAACACAAGTGGGATGCCATCTTAGGAGTGATTGAACTGGAGCTGGAACAGAAGATGCTGACTCGAGCCCCTGAGTTCACCCCGGCCAGGTGGGATACTGCTGCGAGTCGGGTTAACAGAGAGAAACCCGACTACGGATTGTTCTTGGCGCCTATAAAGTGGGGTTACAGAGACGAGCCATTTGTTCTGAAATGCTTGGCTGTCCAATTGAAGTTTCAGCTAGCTGCCGACTGGTTTGCGGACACTAAAGTGACCGATACTCATCTTTGCCGCGTGGGTGTGGTAGAATTTACAGAATTTGTGCTGAAAGAGTATGCCCCTTTACTTATCAGAGCTAGAGTGTACCATAGCGTGTATGCATCCCGCTTCCGGTATCCCATATCCAAAGGCCTGTGTTGCGACATGTTCGAAGTCTTCTGCCCGCAGTTTAACACTTTTATATAGCAGAGGGTGAAACTTCTTTGGACCTCTGGAGTTTGTCACAGCTTTAAGGTTTGCCGGTTGACGGAGAACCTTATGAGGAAATCTACTTGTATGATTTTGTTAAGGATGAGACTGACAGAGAGGGCCAGTATTTCTTCGGCTTTTCATACCGGTACCTGATGAAAGCATATCGCTCCCTCTGCCTGGCACATTATAGGGGATCGTCTAAGGGCTACCATACCCGGGAAAAGAGCAGTAGGGTGAGAGTTTGAGTAGGACATTGGATCCAATATTTCTTCGGCGGCCCTTTGAAATACAGTGAGTTTCCTTCTGTAGCTCTAGTTGCGGGTAAGCAAAGCAGGCCTCCCAAGTTCAGGTCAGAGCTGCCTGCTTCTATTCGACGGGTTAGCCAAGGAGGACCGAATCCTGCTGGAGTGGATCCTCTTACTCACTGTGCCACCTATCTCACATTCTGGCTATGCACTTTTACTCTCACGCAGGGAGATGAAACAGTCATCAGACCGGAGGCAATATACCCGGCATGTCAGATGGCTTGGGGCATGCGGCTTGCCTTATGTCTGGCTGCGCTTTACCTGGTTTACAAATCTGTGGGAGATCTATATAAGCATCGGGTCCCTCGGTTCCCTTCAGAACAGTGGGCCCGTTCCATTTCTTCAATACCTGGGTGTGCAGCTTGTTTCCCGAGCTTGCTCCTAGGACTTTGCAGATGACCACACTGTATCCCCGGATGCTGGAGTTTGCAAGCACCGAGCCTGGCCCGGTGTCATAGCAGCTTTACTCCATCAGAGGTCGGTTAACAAGGATTCCAGTGGATTCAGCGGGAACTATCCATTTCTGGAATTTGGCAGCACATTCTACTCCGCTGGTGAATCGCCAGAGTGAATGCAAAATGGAGGAAGTGGAAACCTTTGTTCATCCCATTTTAGGAACCATAGTGACCCGGCCAGTCCTGGAATCTGAGCTAATTGATTGGGTTTTGTCAATCCGTCCCAGTGTTTTAGTGTTCAGAAAAGGCGGTATGGTTCATCTAGAACCTTATTACCCGTTTAGATTTGGACGTAATTTCGGCTACGATCAGCACATTCCTCCTTCAGCTGCTCAGTTTCCGTTGGACAGTAGGTCAAAACATGGCTCGGTTGTTGCTGGCGAAGGCCGCATTTGGTGGGACTTCTTTCATCGCCGGGAGGCTAGCACTTTCAGAGTGCCGGTGCCGAACCGCGTTCCCCGGGTCACCCCAGAGTATATAAAATGGTGGAATGCCCGAACGAGCTTCTACCACAACGCCAGAGCAACTTGTTGGGATGTGGCCGAGCGCACTTTTTTAAATCAGCAGCCTGGGCCGGTCTTTGATATTGATGAAGCCCATCTGAAGAGGCTATTTTCTCAGCACCCAAGGGAGGCAGACACATATATAGCATGCAGGAAAGCCTTAAAAGAAGATGTAGCCAAACAATTGACGCATGTACTTGCCGACATCAATGAAGATACTTTTATGAAGAATTTGGAACATTTGTGCCAAATTGGTGACGCCCACCTGGAGTCTCAGCAATATCCTTTTCCAATCGAGGAGCCGCTCCCCAAAGCAGTTTCATGGAAATGCGAGATCGACCGCTTCTGCCCATATCGGGCGTTTATCAGGAAGGAAGATAGAACCTTGACGTACTATCAACATACGTCTTGGTTGTTTGTTCCGATGAATATCCATGGGCTGACTCTTGACAACCCCATAGCAAATATTCTGGACAAGCCTTTATTTATATCTTTTCACTATGCTGACGGTTGGGGTGTTGACCACCTTAGCTTGTATCATTGTCTTGCTTCCCGTAGCCATGTAGACTTGGCTGATCTGGCAGAAAAGTGTAAGAAAATTGGCGACGTCTGCTGGCTTGTTCGGGAGGCGGCATCCCGAAGCAAGGAGGTGGCTTATCAATATTGGCCCCTCTCATCTTTTTACAATGGCCCGCCAGGTAATACTTTTTCCGGTTGGCATGTTGCTTGTCTCATTCCTCGACCCCCCTTCTTTATAACGATATACGTTCTTTTTGGCAGATAGGCCAGACATAAAACAGCAGGGGTTTTATAGGAAAATTATTTCCCAGGCTCAGAAGCCTGAATATTTTGACACTCTTGCACCAGTGCCAACCACGACTCCATTCCCTCTTGGCAGAAAGAGGGCGGCTTCTTCAATGAAAGTTGCCTTGGGACGGGCGAAGAAGGCTCGGAAAGTCTCATCAAAGCAGTCATCTTCCGCAGCTGATGTAATTGAGATTCCCTTGTGCCTCGTGCCATCATATGAAGAGTTTGCCGCTCAACAGGAGGCTGCCCAGCAAGCACCCGGAGGTGATATTGCTTTTCTTTGCGAATTATAGGATTATTCCCCTCACAGTGCCTCCACTCTTAACTTAAGATTTTCTTTACTTGGCAGTAGCTCAAGAAGCAGTTGTCGACGTCGCTGCTGTGACCACTGGGGAGATCGCAAGGGTAGCGGAGGATATAGAGAGAGAAACTTCTGCTATGACCATGGTGAAGGGAATTGAGACAACCGAAGCCGTCGGAGGGGGCCCCTCTACTGCTCAGGAGGATGTCAGACTGCCTTCGCCAACACCTGCCAGTGAAGCTGAGGGTAAGCTAAGCGACCTTGATGGCCTTTCGACTCTACTTTAAATCTTCCCTCTTCCTTTGATGACCTTTCGACCCTACTTTATACATATCTTTGTGTTGTAGTGGCCGAAGTAGTCGGTACTGAAGTTAGGACACCGACTGTGGGCATCCCTTTGTTGCAGGGAGGACATAAGACTACGTTGAAGAAGGGTACTATCCCCTTGCGGCGTATAATCACCCGCTCAGCCACTCAGGAAGCAACAGAAGTGGCGGGCCAACCCGAACCTAGTGTAGACATCTCTTCCAGCAGCTCTGCTACCCCTTCTGACGAAGAAGTTGACTATGGTTCTTCAGAGGGCGAGGAGGAAGCATGTGAGACAGTCAGCGAAGGGGTAGTAACACCTCCTGTGCTACTAAGTGGTCCTTTGATATCTAGCCCTCCGAAGTTGCTGGCACCGTCGTTTGAGGTAACGTCGCAAGAAGAATTTGCCGGAATCGACACGGAAGAGGAGATAACCCCTCCCTTTGTTGCTTCATCTGCGGAATTATCGTCTTCTATACATGCTTTTGAAGAGATGGATTCCATGATCAGGGTAAGTTTTGCCTACCCCTTTAGCCGAGCTGCATAGCCTTTCATTTATTTTGTCACCTTGATGTTTATTGAAATTTTGTTCTAGGGGCCCGGCGCCACCGATCATCTTGTGACACCGGCTTCAGATATCATCATACCGCCTCCTGCAACTGTAGCTTCTCCAGAGGCGGTTACTGTACTTCGTCCTGTGCCAGTAAGGATACAACCGGAAGCTGAGGTGTCATCACTAGAGCTGAGCTCGTTGGGGGAAAGTTCTGCTTTAGTGCGAGCTTCAGAGTTGAGAGCCGAAGTGGATCCATCCAGGGGTTCTACCTTCGTTTCAGCAGCCGTATTGCCTTGTACGCGTAGACCGAGGGGATTGACTTGTGCAACTCTACGTGATCCCGGGGCTCCGTCTTCGCGAATCCTTCCACGCACGGGTATGCCGGTCGATCTTGTACGGAACTGGGAGATAATGGGACTCGAGGACGGCCGTGGGGCCATTGGGCTGGGAGGAGAGCGCATCCCCCAAGGGGGGGCTCGCCCTCCCCGGGGCGCGGCCGCGTCCGGGGCGAGCTTCCCCCGGGCAAGTCACGGCCCGGAGGGATGGCCCCTGGGTGTCTTCCTTTGTTGTCTGGGGGTGTCCTTTCAAGGACGGAGAGTCTTGGGATGCTGGGATTAGCCCATGGGGGCTGTTGTTGTAGAGTCGTAGTTTCCGCTTGCAAGGTGCTCGGGTAAATGCCCGACACACCCCGGGTTGTCGAACGGGCCAAGTAGGTGACCGGCATGCTTGGATTTAACCTAGGGCTGAGGGTTGAAGTTCATGGGAGCTGAGAGGAGGCACCTTGGGCACGTGGGCCCGGCCTCGTGATGTGTGCCGTGTTGCACGGCGGGTTGGCAAGATAATCTCGAGTTGGCCAGAGAGCTAAGTATAAGCGGCTCATCGCCATGCGTCTGCGGGTCGGGGGTGACCCTGACTTGCTGGAGGGTTGTTGTAGAACCTGACTGGTATGCTGGAGCCGTGGGTTGGCCCACGGTTTGTTGTAGGAGAGCTAGGACATATGCGCCCACAAGGTGTTCGGGGAAATTCCCAAATCCTTATCCTTTAATATTTTACTGGGAAATTGCCTGGGTACAACATCCACCATGTACCAAGATTGCAGCCAGTATGCCCGCACATGTCACCAGTGCCAAGCATTTGGGCTGGTCCCTCGAAGGCCTCCTAGCCCCCTGCGCCCGACAGCGCCAACTTGGCCATTTGCGGAGTGGGTATGGATATAGTAGGACCATTCCCTCCCTCATCCCAGGGGCATAAGTTCATTTTGGCCGCCACGGATTACTTTTCTCGATGGGCTGAGGCTATTCCTCTACGGGAAGTCACTGGTGAAACAGTCGCCCGCTTCGTCAGACATCATATTATATACAGATTCGGCACCCCTAGCCGGATCATTTCTGATAATGGTATACCCTTCAGGAACAAAACAATGTATGCACTAGCTTCCAAATTTCATATTGATTGGAGAACGTCTTCGGTTTATAACCCTCAGGCCAACGGATTGGCTGAGACCTTCAATAAGACACTCTGTAAACTACTGGCCAAAATAATAAATGGTCGCAAAAGAGATTAGGGAGAGAAGGTCCACGAAGCTCTTTCGGCCTATCGGACCATTTATAAAACCCCTACGGGGTGCTCCCCATTCTCCTTGGTTTATGGAGCCGAAGCAGTTATCCCGGTAGAAATTGAACTGGCTTCGTACCGGGTGGCGGTTCATGCTGGGCTACCAGGCCAAGATCAATCCGAGGTTGAAAGGAGACTTGAAGAATTATCCTGTATGGAGGGTAGGAGACTCCAAGCTTACAAGCATTTACAAGTCTATCAAGCCCGTATGACGCGTGCCTATGACAAACTAATCAAGTACAGAGCATTTAAGAAAGGCGACATGGTTATGCTCAAGGAAAGAGAGGTACTAGCAGGAAGATCCAGTGGCAAACTTCAGCCCAATTGGCGTGGACCTTACATCATCCAGAAGGTCTATGAAGGAGGAGCCTATACGATCGTCGACCACAAAGGCAATAACCCGTTCCCGCCTTTCAATGGGAAACACATGAAGCTCTACCACGGGCCACCGCAAGAGTTTCCGCAGTAGTCCTCATAGGATGTCCCTTTCCTCAGTGAAGGCTCTCAAAAAAAAAGGTTAAAAAATATTGATACCCCGGCGGACTCAATCGGCCTTCAAGGGTTGGCTGAGGGCAAAAATGCCATAGACCCGACTGAGGTGAAAACCCGAAAGGGCGTCTCGGGCAAAAATAGGCAACCCCTCAGTGTGAAAACCCACAAGGGCGCACCGAAAAAAGCTAAAGGGGTCAGCCTCGGTGAAAATCCGAAAGGGCGGTGAGGTTGGTAATGTAAAAAAAAAAAAAAACTCTTGCCACGTGCTCTTTGGGTGTTTCTAAGTCAATAACCTCACCCTATGATGGCAGATGGCAACACCCAATCCTACCCGGGCATTACGACTAACGCACCGATATTGTCATTCACTGTCCCACTGGAGCCACTAGCTTTTGGAACCTTATGAGCTTACTTGTACGCCCCATTTGGGCTCCCAAATCCAGCTCCTCTCACTTGTTCTCTTTAAAGCTGACTTATACGTCCTTCAGCATGTCAATTTCACTTATATTTTTCGAGTTAAACCCGCTTATTTCTGTCCCATCCCACAGGGATTGGCCTCAGTTTGCCCGCTCGGGCTGCCAACCCATCATGCCTTTTGGCTCATCCTGCTCTCTAGGGATTGGCCTCAGTATCCCCTCTCGGGCTGCCAACCCACCTCGCCTTTTGGCTCATCGTACTTTCTAGGGATTGGCCTCAGTATGCTCTCTCGGGCTGCCAACCCACCTCGCCTTTTGGCTCATCTTACTCTTTAGGGATTGGCCTCAATATGACCTCTCTGGTTGCCAACCCACCTCGCCTTTTGGCTCATTTTACTTTCTAGGGATTGGCCTCAATATGGTCTCTCGGGCTGCCAACCCACCTCGCCTTTTGGCTCATCTTACTCTCCAGGGATTAGCCTCAGTATGCTCTCTCGGGCTGCCAACCCACCTCGCCTTTAGGCTCTGTTTACTTTCTAGGGATTGGCCTCAGTCTGTCCTCTCGGGCTGCCAACCCATTATGTCTTTCGGCTCAATTAACTTTCTAGGGATTGACCTCAGTCTGCCCTCTCAGGCTGCCAACCCATCATGCCTTTCGGCTCAATTCACTTTCTAGGGATTGACCTCAGTATGACCTCTTGGGCTGCCAACCCACCTCGCCTTTTGGCTCATCTTACTCTCTAGGGATTGGCCTCAGTATGCCCTCTCGGGCTGCCAACCCACCTCGCCTTTCGGCTCTGTTTACTTTCTAGGGATTGGCCTCAATATGCCCTCTCGGGCTGTGAACCCATCATGCCTTTTGGCTCATCTTACTCTAGGGATTGGCCTTAGTATGCCCTCTCAGGCTACCAACCCACCTCGCCTTTCGACTCTGTTTACTTTCTAGGGATTAGCCTCAGTCTGCCCTCTCGGGCTGCCAACCCATCATGCCTTTCGGCTCAATTCACTTTCTAGGGATTGGCCTCAATATGCCCTCTCGGGCTGTCAACCCATCATGTCTTTCAGCTCATCTCACCCCTTAGGGATTGGCCTCAGCATGCCCTCTCGGGCTGCTGACCCACCTCGCTTTTTGGCGATTAGGTTTGACCCAAGTGTCCTTCCAAGGCCGTTAAACCTACTTACTTGCTGTCCCAACCGGGTTTGGCCTACGTACGCCCTTCTTGGGTTGCCAGCCCATTCAACCTATCGACTTGTGGATTTGGCTAGTCGCGTCCCACTAGGGCTGTCAAGTCCACCCACTTGTCCCACCGGTGCGGCACACATGTCCCTCTGGGAATGTCACACCCTCTTCGCCTTTTGGCACCATAGGTACAAAAAAAAAACAGGGTTAAAAATATTGATGCCCCAGCGGACTTGGTTGTTTCTGTCAGGGGAACAATCAAGGGCAAAAAGGCTTTAACCCGGCTAAGGTGAAAACCCGTGAGGGCGCCTTAGGCAAAAATGGATACCCCTCAATGTGGAAACCCGAAAGGACGCGCTGGAAAAAGCTAAAGGGGGCCAGTCCTGGCGAAAAACCGAAAGGGCAGTAGGGCTGGTAAAGTGACAAAAAAATAAGAGCATGCATGCGAAAGAATGGAAGCTAAGTCAATAGGCTCTGTTCTTTATTTCTCAACATCAAGCAGAAGAACCCTGAGACATACCCTCGCGGAAGCTGTACAAGGCCGGGCATAGCAAATAGCCCAATCCCAAAACCAGATCAGAGGCTAGGCTTAGCTCTCAAGTCAGCAAGATAAGCCTCCCTCTGCAATATCACATCTCGAAGCCCACTTAGCTCGCGTTGGAATCCCTCCACTTCCACCTGTACGAGGTCTCGGGCCTCCTTGGCCTCTCGTGCCCGCTGCAGAAGGACCTCTATCTCTCGCGTCAGCTCATCTACGCGGTGGGAAGCATTCTGAAAGCACCCCTGTGCAGTCTCCACCTGTGCAGACATATATTCCCGACAGGTACGAAGCTCATAAAGCTCCTCTTCCTCCTGGAGCCCCTCAAGCCTACGGCAGTGAATCTACATCGGCACGCGGAAGACTGCGCTCCTCCTCGGTCTCTCGGACCTCTCGCAAAAGCTCCTCTACTCTACGGGAGGCCGCCGGCTCGCACTCGTGAGCATCCTCGACCTAGGCGCCCACCTCAGCCTGGGCCGCCCGAAGTCTGCAAAGTTACTCCTCCTCCTGTTGAATCGTCAGCTGAGTCCTCCACCTCTACTCCTAAATAGTGTGGAGGCGAGCAAACTCCTCCCATAAAGACGCAAGCTCAGTCATCTAGGCGTCCCGAGGGAGACAAAATGCATGCATCTAGCAATGCTACACCAAGTTGAGGACCATTCGGTCACTCCATCCCAAGGGCCAGGAAACTCTGAAGCAACTTTGAAACCTCACTAGCTGAAGCTAAAACAAAGAAAGGAGACAAAATCCAATGGGTGCCCTTTCTAGGCCAAGTAAAATGTACAGAATTTTGATGTACAAGTGACGACGCCCTTGCCTAGGGCGGTGCTGTGCGCAAGTTTGTGCTAGACGGTATCTGCCTCAGCTTGTGTACGGCCAACATCAACTCCGACCAGCACGCCCTAAGGGCTGGTCTATAACAGCTCTGGTTGTCACAAGCCAACAGTTAGCCAGCTCCAACCCTCGGCTACACACCTCAACGGTCAGCCAGCCCAATGACTTTTGGCCAACGCACCTCCAAGGGGCGACCAATGTCAGTTTTCGGCTACTACAAATCAGCAGTCAATCGACAACGACTCACTCGGATGTGCCTCTCCGAGGCAACGCCTGCATCAACTACAGGCCAACGAGCCTCTACGACGCAGGTCTACATCAACTTTGGACCAATATGTCCCAGGGGCCGGTCCGCATTAACTTTGGCTAGTGACCAATATGCCCCAGGGGACGGTCTGCATCGACTTTGGCTATAGTGCACCCCGAATGATGTAGCCCGTGTAAGAGATCTAGAGGGGGGTGAATAGATCTTTTCCCCTAAAATAGCAAGATTAAATGATAGAAGCGGAATTCAAAGAACCTAATCTCAGTAGTCAAAATGATCACAAAATTATCAGCTCGGAGATCAATATCAGAATGCAGAGATATCAGTATATATGGTGACTGACTTAATTGCTAATTGATCTATTGCACATCTAAGAATTTGGAAGAGGTACCTGGCGGAGGTTCGACTCTAGGAGACTCCTTACGCTAGATCGTCCACCTTCCAGGTAGGCTTGACCTACCCTTTGTGTGGCGCCTTTTTATATACCTTCTTTCAGCTCTCAAATGAGCAAGAGATGCAGCAAATAATTCAGACAACTTAGCAAGGGATACTGCAACAATCACACATACAATTGCAACCACGGACACATGAGATTTTAGGTGGTTCGATCTCCTCCAGAGATCTACGTCCACCCCTTACTCAACCGAGTAAGGCTTCACTGCTGGGCAACACAGCTTGCCAAACCGCTGCGCAACACATCTTGCGTCCGCTGATCCACAGCTTTGGGGAACGAGTTCCCTACACCTGCTGAGCCTTACATCTTAAGCTAACAGCTGACTAACAGCTTGAGAAGACAGAAATTCAATTGATGAAACAAGAAATTGAAACTAAACATAAAACGATGTAGCTCAAAAATTGAGCAGATATTGCTCTAGACGAGTAGACTGGTTCTGGTTTTGAACCACGAACCAGGAGCAGCCACCTCTTACTGACTCAATCTACAGAACACTCTTCTTCCACCTTTGCACAAGCAGGCACTCAATTTCTTTTCTCTTCTCAGCATGATCTATCTTCTCTCAGACTTTCTTCACTCTCCTGATGATCGCTCTACAGTTGTTTCTGTTTTCTTCTCTTTTTCTCTGCGTTATTTGAACTGGGCGAACGGTCCTCCTTTTATAACCTTCAGAAGGTGGGCGCGTGGTTTCCACGATTCCCGCCCAATTTTCACTCCAGATCTGAATCTGTTCTTTCCACGTGTTGTGATCTCAGCACTTTCACTTTCCACGTGTCAAGATCTCCATTTGAGGAATGTCTTGGATCACGTGCACAACTAATCTTCTACGAGCAGGAGACAAAAGGTGCCTTTTTGTTTTCTAATTAAGTCCCTGTAAAGGAAAGCATTTTGTCAAAAACCATGAGATCATTAAGTCATAGTCAGAGTGCAATCAAGATAAAAGGATGCACAGACTTTATGAACAATTGTGCAAACTTGCACAGACCTTATGAGGCTAACACAGACTATATGCATACTTGCACAGACCTTGTGAGGCTTTGTGCAAACGTGTACAGACCTAAGGCATTATGTACAGACCTTGTGATTCGTGCAAACGTGCACAGACCTAAGACATTATACGCAGACCTTGTGAGGCTTCGTGCAAACGTGCACAAACCTGTCATGCATTGTATGCAAACTAGCATCGACCTCAATATGGTCAAGTGGAGAACTCACATCGACCTGAGTATGCAATATGCAAACTAGCATCGACCTTAATATGACTGTATGCACAACTAGCATCGACCTCATCATGATAGAATACAAACTCCCATCGACCTTATCATAACAATATGCAAACTCCCATCGACCTAGTATGCACAACTAGCATCGACCTCATCATGACAGTATACAAACTCCCATCGACCTAGTATGCACAACTAGCATCGACCTCATCATGACAGCATACAAACTCCCATCGACCTAGTATGCACGCAAGCAAACTCACATCGACCTCAGTTTGTCAAAAGCAAAACTCACATCGACCTTATCATGATAGTATGCAAACTCCCATCGACCTAGTATGCACGCAAGCAAACTCACGTCGACCTCAGTTTGTCAAAAGCGAAACTCACATCGACCTTATCATGATAGTATGCAAACTCCCATCGACCTAATATGCACGCAAGCAAACTCACATCGACCTCAGTTTGTCAAATGTAAAACTCACATCGACCTCATAATGCATTAGGCCAAACTAGCATCGACCTTGAACAGTGACTTGTACAAACTTTAAAAGCATTAGGCCAAACTAGCATCGACCTTGAACAGTAAATTATACATACCTTGAAAGCATTAGGCCAAATTAGCATCGACCTTAACCTGCCTATGTGCAGAAACTCACGTCGACCCATAACTAGCATGCAGGTGAAACTGACATCGACCTTAGTTACATATGAGACACAACTGACATCAACCTCAGTGTGAGTTTAGACAAAACTCACATCGACCTTAGTTATGCATGAGACACAACTGACATCGACCTATAACTGGCATCGACCTCAAAATGCCTATGTGCAAAACTCACGTCAACCTGAGTTTGGTCTAAATGCCTATGTGCATGAGCTTTAACTAACAAAAATGCATAAATGTCTTGGCAATCAATCTGACTAAATCAATTTCATCAAAATAAGGAGTTCTACAGGAGTCAACACAAAGTCAACAAAAGTCAACACAGTCAACTAAACTGATGTCAATCAATCAAAACATACAGACTCCTAATAGAAGTTATGTCCAGTGGAGTCAGACCATTCTTCCCCAAACATCATCAAATCAGGAGGTACAACAGTCCGTCAGTGGGCACAACACAAAGGAACGCATATTAAAGTGCACAGGCCATCCGCCCCCGCCTCCGGCCGTCACGGATGTCCCGTGGGGGGCACTTGTTGCAACCAAAAAAATCCCTGCAATAATTGGGATATAACGCAGAAAGAAAAAAAAAGAGACCCTTTTTATGGGTTTAAAAGAGGAGCCCAGACCACCCGGGGAGTGGAGGGACCCGCCCGGGGCCAAGGATGACAGTATCGGTTTCGGCCGATACCGAAACCGATATGTATCGGTTTCGGTTTCGACCGAAACAGGTTCAAAACAGTCAGAAAAGGCAAAAATATTATTGTTTCGGTCAAAACGGACGATTTCGATCAGGTTTCGGTCGATTTCGGACCGAAACCATTAAAAAATTAATTTTTATTGATATCGGGCTTGCTACAGTGACAAGGCCCGTTTCGGTTTCGGTATAGGCCGAAATCGATACGTTTCGGCCGAAAGGTATCGGTTTCGACCGGTACTGTCATCCATGCTCGGGGCAGGCCACCCCCGGGCAACCCCCCCCCCCCTGCAGAGGGGGAACCCGCCAGGGGCCGGCCACCCCCGGACAGGCTCCCCCATAGCCGCCGGGGCAGGGGGAACCCGCCCAAGGCCGGCCACCCCCGGGCATTCCCCCCCCCCCCCCCCCCCCCCCGCGGCCGCTGGGGGCAGGGGGGACCCGCCCGGGGCCGGCCACCCCCGGGCAGCCCCCCCCCCCCCCCCCCCCCCCCGTGGCCGCACGCAGACCCGCCCGGGGTCCCGCAACCCGAAGCAGGCCTGTCCGAGGTGGCCCCTCCCCAGTCAGGACCTGCCCGGGACCCCCCGACCCTGGGCTGCACAGGGCAGGGCAGTCCCGGGCCGGTCCCGAGGGGTTCCGTCTGCCCATTTCAAAAAAAAAGAGGGGGAAACGGACCTGCCCGGGATGGCTTTGACCCACCCGGGTTCAACCCACCCCAGGCCGGTCTCTCACCTTCAATAAATACCCCCTACGGGTCTCACTTTTAGGGGGGGATTTTTCCTTTCGGAAAGAGGACTTTTTCCGGAGAGAAGAAAGAAGGCTTGTGTTCGTTGTCTTGGCCCACTTGGGGTATGTAACATCTCGGGTCCGCATTTATGCCCCTACGTGGGCTTTGTCATTATGCCCCTACGTGGGCGTTGTTGTTATGCCCCTACGTGGGATTTACATTTAAGCCCCTATGTGGGCCTTGAAATCATGTTCTCGTCTCAGAGCATTGGAGGGGAGACTTTTTTGGGGAAGAGAGAGAGAGAGAAAGACTTGGGACGAGAAAGAAGCTCTTGTTCGTTGTCTTGGCCTGTTTGGGGTATGTAACACCCCGGGTCTTGTATTTGTGTCCCTGTGTGGGCCTTGTGTTTATACCCCTATGTGGGTTTTGTTTTTATGCCCCTATGTGGGCTTGGTTATTAACCCTCTACGGGGGATTTGTACTTACGTCCCTATGCGGACCTTGTAATGACGACCCTCCGGACTTTGTTCTTCTTATGTCTCTCGGGTAATATGGGAAATTTAAGTAGTCATGAAAATGTGAAATGACTATAATGCCCCTCCCGAGGATATTAGAATTGAACACACGTCCGGCTGAGGGGCAGTGACACTGTGTACAGTCGACAACTCGTCGACAATATTTGTAATAGAATTTATGAAAGTTTTGCAAGGTTGTGTGATGTTGCCCCCGGAGCGTGTCAGCTAAGAAATTTGCAAATAAACCCCTCTCATGAGAAAAATTGTATAAACGTCCTTTCCTTAGGAGTGAAAAGTGTGTGTATGTCCTTTAAGGGCTTCGCAGTCCCTCCACACTTGGAAATGCCTACAATTTATCCTTCGGCCCCAGCGCCTCTCATGAAGTCCCCACGCACAAAGTCATGCCAAATTACAAAAACGCCCTTCCAACCTTGGGATGCCATGATAACTCCTAACGGCTCTTGAAAACAGCCTTTGAGCCTTCCAAAGTCAACCCTTGCTCGGCGGCCACCCTAGATTGTGATAAAACTTCTAGTAAGGTAAAATTACCATAGTGCCACTGGACATAGCAAATTACCAAAATACCCCTGATATCCGGACAATCAACGAGGCACCCTGGTGCACTCCTGGGCGCCCCCTTTGCCCACTCTTATCCCCAGATATAGTAGGGTGTTGCCAAAGTTCAACCTGATATTAGCCAAACCCCACCCTCTCACCCATTTTCATGGTCACTCATTGGGAGTCAAAAGTGCGATGCAAGCCACCTATGCTGATGTGTTCTCAACTAAAACCTTCAAGAGAAATTCTAGGCCTTTTTGTTGACAATTAAACAAGGGTGTTCGGATGTTATGCCGATGTAAATCAACACTGACTGTGGTCAGTGGGGAAAGGTCCAGCACTCAAACCCTCATCGTCTGATACGATGCGCACCCCATGAAATGGACACTGCACTGGCCACTCATGTAGCCCCCACATGTGCACCCTTATCTCCTCAGAGAGAGTCCATTCCATGATCAGAGGAAACCCCCCAAATCCAAAAAAAAAAAAAACATAAGACTTCTCGTAAAGTCGCCCGGGTTACCAAAGGGGACGTCAACCTCGCCTTAAAACAGCCAACTAAGCAAAATGATCCAACATATTACAGACCACCAATTTAACAAGATCTGGGACCTAAACAAGAAAATGTTAGAATTATCGGCCCAGCATAAGAAAATGGAGAAAACAAACATAAGTATTAGCTGCTGATCATAAAACACTATCGTGACTCCTTTTTTTCTCATTTTTTTGCCATCCAACACTGGACTTCCAAAAGGAACAGAAAGCACCTGCACTTCAGACTTCCTGAGAGTCTTTATCATGAAACGATCATCTTGAGAAAGGAAGAAAACACTCCCACTTTCTCCAGGAGAAGAGAGCTCCTTAAGTGCAGCACTTCCACAAATAGATATCATATAATCTGCAGCATCAATCTTAAACATCTCTCGCAGATTTCTACATGGAATATGCATTATTAAAACTGTACCTGGATATATGGTTAGTGGGAAAAAAATAAAAGAGGATAAAAGAAAGGGGGGCAATAAGCTACATTGGCAAAAGTCAGGAGCAGATGCAAATATTGTACATTAATCATTCAACTTCTACAAGGAGCAAACATTTTAGCCTACAATGCTTTCTTGGACATTTTTAACATGCTATGATAGGGTGCAATTTAGCCATTCAGGGCAGCCTCTTGGCCACGGCAGACCTGTGAACTGTAGGACTGCTCATTTGCTTTACAGCAGAACACATTTCTGCACTTTATCTAATTGGTGAATGTGCGGGTAAATGGGCCAGCAGCATAGCTGTGGTTGATTTAAACATGCTCTTTTAGACAGCGCATAGGTTAGGGCTTGCAGACTTGTGGAACCACATTATATGATAAAAACACAAACTTATTATTTTGGGAATAATAGATATCGAAATAAACTAACCACCACAATCGATAGAGAACCACTCTATATCAACACTGACAATTTTCCAATTATCTCACAGAATCAACAATACCAGTCAAAGTTAGACTGACCAGATATAAATCAGCAAAAATGCAGCCTGACTTGGTCTGACACATCCAAGTCAAATTCAATTCATCCTAATTTGGCCTGATTTTGACTGGCTGGCCAAATTCTATTCACCTGAGACCAAGAGGAGGGGAGAATCAACTTTATTTGCATTTCAAGGACAAACCTAATTTTACAGTTAAAGAACAATATTTTAAATTTAATCATAATCAAGAACTATTTTTTTGAAGTAATTTTATTTTCATATTTGCCTTTTCTCAAGTGTCCCTTCACTGCCCTATTCTCCGAGTTTTTATACATTTTTAAATAGGGATTTTTTTGTTTTAAGTCCCTAAATTCTTTCTAAATTAGAAAAAAAACTGTAATACATCTGTTTAGCCAAAAGCACCCAAAAATTTCAAATTCTTAGTAAAATCCCCCTCAGGTTATCAGCCATCCAAAAAAAATATTCTAGAGAATATTTCTTTTCCTACCCGGTTAATTTGTGTATTTTCTATTTTACCCTTCCATTCTCTCTCTCCCTAGGCACACACTCTCTCTCTCTCTCTGGGCACTCTCTCTCTCTTCCCCCAGAGGAGATGGCGGGGGCGGCGGCAGCGCGGATGGGGGCTGCGAGAACCTCTAACCCGCCACCACCCTCCCCTCCTCTGGTCGCCAGTCTCCCCCTCCAGTCCACCAGTCTCCTCTCTATCTCTCTCTCTCTCTCCCTCTGTCTCTCTTTCTCTCCGCCACTCTCTACCTCCCCACTCCCTCTCGCACTCTCTCTCACGCCTCCCCCTGCAACTCTCTCTCTCTCTCTCTCTCTCTCTCTCCACACCCAAACGGTCGACACCCAGACACAACGTCGGCTCCCTCCGCCCTGCACTACTCCGATCACTTGAAGATGATGGAGATGGGACTCCTGACGACGTGTTTCCCGTTAGCGGACACCCACTTGAGGGCACCCTCCGCCACCGTTCCCATGGCGGCACTGCCCCACAAAGCCACCAAGATGCTAAGCTTCTTCCTCGCCCTGGCGAACTTGAGCTAGTCAGGTGACATGCTCACGGCCACACCTGTCGACTACTCCACCACCGCCTGGTACATCGGACCCGCCTCCCCGCTGTTTGTCACTGTTTGGGTAACGTTCTTACCCTGTGAGGACGACACCTCTGTGTCACCGTGATCGACGGGTAGTTGAGCTCCTCTGCTCCCATGGCCTGGATGGTGGAGCAATTCACCCTCCGTTGGGCGACGAACTGCAGCTGGTTGTTAATGTACCCCAGCATTCCGCAGAGGAAGCCCAAGTAGTCCCTAGGTCGGATGTCGTAGACAAGGCCCGAGTCGACGGCCCTCGACGGATTCATGTGCCAGTGGCATAGAGATCCGCCACCTTGCCCATCTCCCTGACAGCGACAAGCTCTCCGACGCGGTTCAGCAAGTCGGCAGTGGTCATGATGGTCGTTGATGACCAGTCCAGGTGGGAGACCTTGAGCAGCCCCGCCAAGCCGACGATGTAGGGTGTTGACATGGAGGTGCCGGAAAAGACAGCGAAGCCCTCCTGGCCAAGTGGGAAGCTATGGGTCTGTTGCACCCGTAATTTATTTTGCAAAATTCCGGGGTATTATCCTCGCATCGGACGAGACCCATATTTGGCGTACCGCCATTTCGGGGAATATTCTCACGCGGGGTCTATATTTGGCGTATCGCCGCCCCGTAGAATATTTCCACACTTAGGGCTTTATAGCCTATGTATATGTTGCCGTAATTATAGACGTCTCGCAGTAATCGAGACGGTCGAGAGCCGGATCCAATCTACGACGATTGTCAGGATCGTGTAGTTCCGGTAAAATCCCTATGGGAGAAAGCTTCCCTCCTTGGAGAGGAAAAAGTAACATAAAAGGAGGTCTACGCACCGCCAACAAAGTCCTTCGCGCGTGTACCACGGAGCACGGACAAAATCAAGTTTCCCCTTCGCAGCCTACGGCACGAGGAAAAGTAACAAACGAATAAGGAGGAGCGTGTCTTCCCTTCTCCGGCAAGCAAGCGAGACTTCAAAGCCCTCCCAAGGCCCTATTTATTGAAATCAGACGTGGCAGAGACCCGTCCGGGATCGGAGGGACCCGTCCGGGGTTGACAGGACCCGTACGAGGTCGCCTGCCCCCAGACAGGTCCGCGCGAACGCGGGCAAGCCCGCGTGGACCCTGGCGTGGGGGCGCGCGCTCGGGCGGGACCCGCCCGGGGTCAATTGACCCCGGGCAGGTCCCCTGGGGGTCGCGCGACCCCGGGCAAGTCCCCCTGGGGTCGCGCGACCCCGGGTGGGCCCGGGGACCTTCCACCCCAAGCCGGTTTTCTTTCCTGTGCGGAGAACACAAAAAAAATAGAAAAAAGGAGGAAAATGACCTCCCCGGGGTCATTTTCACCCCGTTGAACCCGTACAGGTCCAAACAACCTCCCCTTTAACACGTACGGGTCCGAACGACCAAGGGGAGGTTCCCACTTCTATAAATAGACCTCCAAGGGTCCAAGGACACACAGAGACAGAGAGAGATCCAGAGATTGCAGCCTACGGAACACACTCGAAGCATTTTGTTCGTTTGTTCGTCTGTCTTGGCCCGTGAGGGGTAAGTCCCCGGGTTTTGTGTATATGCTCCTATGAGGGTATATTTATAATTTTGCCCCTCAGTGGGCCATGTTGTAAGTTTCTAAGTCCTAGGACGACTATGTCATATGCTTCTACCCTAATAATGGGGGAATTACATAAATGTCCTCCCCGGGGTCCGAGAAACATAAAAGTCATGTTGTTTGAAGTTCTACCCTGCACTTTTCTATAATTGGGGCTACGCCCCTACTCCCCGCATTGGTGCGGATCTTTGTACAGTCGACAACTCGCCGACAACCCTTGTACCCATTTGGGCCATAAATGTAATTTTTTGACTTCACATGTCTTCCTTATGCATTGACTGGGGAAAATTACAAGAAAACCACTGACTGGTCAAAATTACATATATACCCCTCCTTGGGCAAGATTGACGCATATGAGCCTTCTACGAAGCCGTTGTCACTCCTTCAGCTTGTAAGCCGGTCCAACACTCAGATGTCGCCCCAACCCTAGGTCTATGTAGGGCGTGGTAAAATTACCAAAATACCTCTGTGACCTAAAAACGGCCTAGCAGCCTCTAAAACCTTCCAGAAATAGCCTCAGCGCCTTGGGATGTTGTCAGCTCAGCCCGACATTCGGATGTCCCCCAACCTAGGTCTATGTAGGGCATCGTAAAATTACCAAAATACCCATGTGACATAAAAACCGCCTAACACCCCCCTAAAACCCTCCAGAAAGAGCCTCAGCGCCTTGGAAAGTCAAAAACCCGGTCCTATCTCCGTTCCAGTCCAGAAATTTCAGAAATACCGATGACCTGGTAAAAATTACCAAAATACCCCTAAGAAGGTAAAATTACCAAAATACCCCCGGGGTCTAAAAAAACTCCCCTCCACCTCGAAAATGCCTACGGCCTCCGCATATTTGCGTCTCTACTCCTAAATCTTAGGGTTTTGCTCAGACTTTTAGCCCCAACCCTATTAACATGTTGGTGGTAAATGAGTGGTCATGAAGAGTCATTCGAATGAGTCCGCCCTCCCCGTCAGAACCTAAGGAGAGGGCTTTGGGGATTTCTTTGACAGTCAAACAAAGGTGTTCGGACGTTAGGCCGATGTAAATCAACACTGACTACGGTCAGTGGGGAGAGATCCAGCACCCGAACTCAAATCGTCTGATACGATGCGCACACACGGAATAACCCTCTCTATGCAGAGGAATGTCTCTTTTCAAAAAGAACATACATATTTATTTTTCTATGAAAACATTCTGTGTCTCACAAACTGGCACGCCCGGTGGGACTTTTTCCACCTTTCTTCTTTCTGTCAAAGTCAGTCCCCAAAACCTTCTTCAAGGTTCTGATTGCCCCTCTTCCTCTTACGTGACGGGAAGAGGAGGGCACATCTCTCTGCTCGCTCGAGATCTCTTCGTGCACTCGCACGGCACTCCATTCGTGCTACGCACCACCACCAACCACCAACAAGCAACGATGGTCGCGGTCACTTGCGGCCCCCAGATCGTCGCCAACCACGCCAGGTTTGGATACCTGGCAACCCCGCTCGTCTTCGGCGACTTTGCTGTGGTCTTTGGCTCGCCCTTCTTCTTGGGCGTGGTACCCGTGGTTGAGGCTAGCTCAGCCACGCCTGCAGCAACAGCCACTGAGGGTGTTAGCCCCTCCATTTCAGCAACTGGCCGGGTCCGCCCGGTCAAGAAGACTATTGTCGGGGGTGTTAGGCCCTCGGCTCCAGCAACTGGCCGGGTCCGCCCGGTCAAGAAGACCAATGTCGGTGGTGTTAGGCCCTCAACCTCAACTGGCCGAGTCCGCCTGGTCAACAAGATAGCCATCGGGGGTGTCAGGCCTTCCACTGCAGCAGCCGACCGGGTTCGTCCGGTCAACTCCTCAACTGTTAAGGGTGTCAAGCCCTTCATCCCTACAACCAACCGAGTCCGCTCGGTTGCCATGTCAAAGGCCGAAGGTGTCAGGCCTTCTGCCCCAACTATTGGCCGAGTTTTCTCGGTCAATCAAGTCACTGCTGGCGTCGCTCCTGCTCAACGGGGGCAACGCCGTCGCCGTAACAGCACCAAATCTACGGCGGCTACCCTCAGAGGTACTGCCCCTGCTCAACGTGGGCAGCGTCGTCGCCACAACGACGTCGCGCCCACGGCGGACGTCACCAAGGCTGCTCCCGCTCATCGGGGCCAACATCGTGGCCGCAAAGGCGCAAAGCCTACAGCGGCGGCATCTCGCTCTGGCAAGACCGTCCTTGTCGGGGATTTTTGCATCCGGCTCGATGGGGGCGAGCCGATCCTGCCTAGGGACCTACATGTCCCGACTGTCTCTACCTCTAACCGTTTCGAGCTCCTTCGGCAAGTCCAGGAGGACGGAGCGAAAATGAAGAAGCCCGTCGTATCGGCGATAACTCAGGGTCCTTTGCAGCGACCTAAGTCACGAGATCCCCGATCCAGGACAGGGGGCAACTCAATTGAGGAGCGTCAGCTCCACTTGAAGAAAATCTAAGTCACCAAGGAGGAGGCCGGAACTATAAGGCGCGCGAGGGCGTTGGAGCCCTTCCGCATATCGGATCTGCAACATGTGCGGAGTCCGACAAGCACTGAGGCCTCGGCCTCTCCAAGGTCTACAAATCAGCCCCTACGGGGACAAAAGCGCCGAGGGGCCGGCAAGAAGGTGCGACCGACCTCTCCATGGGACAGCTCCACACACACAAAGGAGAATCGCTCCCCTCAAGTTTCTACATCCCGAGTTTCTATCTTTGACAGACTAGGGATGCCACCCAAGCCGGATCGACAACCCTCCAGGAAGAAGCGGGTGGTTCAGGTGACCAATGACACTGTCAAAGTGTTCACCTGTTATACCACTTCCACGGACAAGCAGCCGGAGGATGTTTCGGGCGACCCGAACCAACCTCTTCAATACTCGAGGAGGTCAAGATCCGGGTCCCAAGGCCTGGCGCAAACACAACTGCCGCCGACTGCTGGTACATCCCAACCCGAGCTGGCAAGGCAAGAGGAGCGTCAGGAGGACGTTCACAGTGTTGATGGGGACAACCACCCACGGCACGAGGAAGATCCGATGGAGGAGGCACACACTCCCACGTTGGAAGAACTCCGACGCGAGAACCAGGAACTCAAGAACCTCTTGCAAGCACTACTGCGCGAATAAGAGCTTCATGTCCCACCTCAAGCTGCGCCAACTGGAGTAGAACCACGGCCTCCTCCCATTCCAGCCACGGCCAATGTCTCCATCACGGCGGCAAAATTACCATTGGCCGTGGAGTTTGAAATTCCGCAGCCTGAAACCAATGCACGATCGTCCGCCACTCCTGCAACAGAAAGCCTTATGGCGCAAAGACAGATGATTGAGCGGATCGTGGAGGCGAAGTTTGCTCAACATGGAGAAGGGGTGGCTACCGTTGATTTGTACAGGGTGTCGTATCCCCTCCATCACCAATTCAAGAAGCTTCCGCCGGATTGCCCGAAGGCCCCAAAGCTTTAGAAGTTCAACGGGCAGGGCTCTCCACATGAACACCTGGCCTACTACATGACAGCCATAGGTGAATTGGCACTGGAGGAGGCATATTTGCTGCGATACTTTGCCACGTCATTGACTGGCACCGCCTTCCAGTGGTACTCTAGGCTAAAGCCCAATTCTGTCGCTGATTGGGCGGATATGCAAAAGAAGTTCGTCGACCGTTTCCAGATGGTCGAACACAAAATCTCCCTAGCGGAGCTCTATGCCCTTCGGCAGAAGAAGGGTGAAACAGCATTGGCCTTCATCAAGCGATGGAGGGATGTCAGCATGCGCTGCGATAATCCTCTAACCCCTAAAGATGTGATCACCATCTGCCGCAGGGGCTTGTCAGCGGAAGTCAGTGAGAAGCTTCTGGACTCTAATATCAGAAGCTTTGATCAGCTCAACACGGTGGTGGCGGAGATTGAGATGTTCTTCGCCGACCACCCGGCACAAGCCTCTGCCAAAGGCAAGTCCTCCAAAGACTGTCTAGCTAGCGGCAAGGAGGTAAAAGCTCCCGTCGAGCCAACAAGGTCATCAATTGTAGAAAGACCTAAACAGCCCGAACAAGCAAAGCCGCCAGTTAAAGCAAAGTCGATGGAACTACAAAGCCCCCAAGGGCCCCACTGTGGACTGGCAGAGTTCCAGGAATTGCCTATTGAAATAATCGCTCAGGCAATCAATGCCACCTTTCAGGTTCAACCGGAGGAGGCCAATTGGACCAAGGTCATCCCCAGAAAGAACAGTGGCACTAAGGCTCCTAAGGAGCCGACCTGGAGCAGAAGGCAAAATTCTGGGGGCAAACTAGTCCCACCTCTAAAGCAAAGTCCACTTTCTTCTCTAGAGGTGGCCCGCCAAAAGAAACAAAAGAAGAATCATAGGAAGAATTTGAAGATGAGGTTGAAGAAACAAGCTGAGCAAGCGGCAACTATGCAGGCCCCTAAGGAGCCAACTCCTCTACAAAGACTACAAAAGCTCATAGATGAGCTGGAGGAGTACACTCTATTGTGCCCCTTAGGCACAAGCACATGATATTTTGTTTTGATGATAGCAACACAGTGAGTGTATCACAGTGAGCCAGTCATTGTGTTTAGTATACATTGCCCTGCTGCATTGCATGCGTTCAGAGTCAGTACATTGTTTAAGTCCATACATCCGCATGCTATCAAGTCCACACAGTCTATATATTCAAATGGCATGTTTGCACGCTATAAAGTCTGTACAGAGTCATTGTAGTGTCTGGCTAGCAAGTCCATACATTGTCTTGCACAGCATGCATTAGCAAAGTCTACACATTGCACTGTACATCGGACCAAGTCTGTACAGTCTCATTTAAAGTCTATGCTGTGCATACTACATCGTCAAAGTCTATACATTGCACTGTAGCTTGCATTCATTCAAGTCTGTACAGCCGGTGAGGTCCGTCTCACTCAAGGATGGTAGTATCGGTTTCGGTATCGGTTTCGGCCGGTACCGAAACCGATACGTATCGGTTTCGGTTTCGGTTTCGGTTTCGGCCGAAACCGGTTCAAAACAGTCAGAAAAGGCAAAAAATGTATTGAGCAGGTCTAGTTTCGGCCGAAACCAGACGGTTTCGGTCCGGTTTCGGTCGGTTTCGGTCCGGTTTCGGTCCGGTTTCGGTTTCGGTCCGGTTTCGGACTGCTACAGTGACAAGGCCCGTTTCGGTTTCGGTATCGACCGAAACCGATACGTTTCGGCCGAAACGTATCGGTTTCGGCCGATACTGCCATCCATGGTCTCACTCAGCGTCTCAAGTGGACTTGAAGTCTATACATTGGACCGTCTTTCTTAGCGTCTAAGTGCATAGTCCATGCATTTGAAGTCTGTACATCCACCGTCTCAGTTGAGCTTTGAAGTCTGTACAGCCTATCTGTGTCTCATGCAGCGTCTCATGTTAAGTCTATACATTGCATCTTTGTTGTTGAAGTCTGTACAGCCTATCTGCGTCTCATGTAGCGTCTCAAGTTAAGTCTATACATTGCATCTTTACCTATATTCAGAACACCAAGTCTGTACACTGCAATTGGTTGTATAGACTTAGAGCTCAAGTCTGCACACTGTCTCGTCACACGCACTTGAACTCTGTACATCGTACATCTGTTGATTCAAAGTCTGTACAGCATATGTTCTTCACACTTTGTCAAGTCTGAACATTGCACATCATCATGGTTGCCTTGATGCCGTAGAAAGTCTATACATTCTATTTTGCTTGAAATTTGACGCCCATCAATAGGGGCGTCCGTTCTGAATCTGACGCCTAGGAAAGAGTCGTCTTTTTGTTGTGCATCAATTTATCAAAGTCTAGACATCGTCTGGTTGCATAACGCATAGTCTGTACATGATGCATTGTGCTCTCATGCCTTAACACTAGGCATTGCAAAGTATGTACATTGGTTGCACATTGCACTACAAAGTATATACATTGCAAAGTCTACACACTGCATTACACACTTCAAAGTATGTACATTGTTCAAAGTCCATACAGCCATTGTGCATTCATTCTTGATGTACATACTTTGCTTACTTAAACTGATGATTCTCTCTGTGTGTCAGGTACTTTTCGTGAAGTTTCAGAACAACACGTGATCCGAGACTGGAAGGGCTGACAGGATCGTGACATGTGTACAGCAACAGGCTGAAATGTTGCCGCGTGGACTGAGGCCTTTGGGCGAGAAATGTGGAGGACACACGCCCTAGCTGCTGCTGCTGCTATATATATGAAGCTTCTTCCTCAGGAGAAGTCTGATCGAGACAGAAGAAAAAGCAGAAGAGCAGAGAGCCCGTTCGATCCAAAAGAGAGAAAAGAAAGAGAGTTGAGAGAGAGAAGAGTTGAGAGTGATTTGTTCCTCAGATCGTTGGTTCAAAACCAGATCTGAGTTTGCTCACTTGTTTGAGCTACATTCCCTGCAGGGATACATTTCGTGCTTTATTGTTACAGCTTTTCGTTGCTGTAGTTTCTTGTTCTTTGTTTTCTTTTAAACCTTTCTTCAAGCTGTTTGTCAGCGGAAAAAGCTGTGTTGCTCAGCATTTGCAGTGGAGGATTCCACTGGACGACTAAGCTGTATTGCCCAGCGGGTTGCAGAGGTGCTGCCTCTGGACGGGTCAAGCTGTAATCCCCAGCGGTTGCAGTGGAGGATTCCACTGGACAGGTGAAGCTGTAATCCTCAGCGGGCGAGACTTGGTCTCGGACAGCAAGCTGTGAGGCTCAGCGGGTTGTAGGCAAGCTGTGATGCCCAGCGGTTCAAGCTGTGAGTCAGCAGTAATCCACACTCGGGTTGAGTGTGGGGTGGACGTAGGTCTGGAGGACCGAACCACCTAAAAACCCTCTTGTCCACTGTGGTTTGAATTTCATATCTGACTGGCGCTAGATGCATGCATAGGCACGAGGATTGTATTCATCTCATTGTTGTGCACATTAGATGTTTGCTTAGGATCGCTCTACATATCTGCAATAGTTTTTAATTCCGCATCTCTGATTGCATTAGATTTAATTTGAGCGAAGTTTTTTTAAGGGGAGATTCATTCACCCCCCTCTGAATCGAACGCACCGAACCCAACACTTGGTATCAGAGCGGGTTGCTGTGCATAGGATCTAACAATCCGCAGCAGATCCTGCTAGTTTTTGGTGTGTTTCAGAGTGGTTTCTTGTGTTCGTGTTTTGCTTCACTGACTTAGTGCTTTACTTTGTTCATCTGGCTTTGGTGCATTTCTTGTCGATTGTTTTGCGCATTGAATCTGTTTTCCTCCGGTTTATGATGGTTCTAACTTCAATAGTTGGCTAGGAGGCCTATGTGTGTACGTAGACTCCATCGATCCCAAACTATGGAGTCTACTATCTAAAGGCCTACACAAATTACCTCATGATGAGACCAAGTGGTCTAGAGAGGACAGAATTAAGAACCGCGATAATACCATAATTCTTAATATCTTGAGAGCTACAGTTAATACTGATATATGTCATTTTGCTCTCAGGTGCACTTCTGGAAAGGAGATATATGACAGAGTCATCTCTGCTCATAACGAACAAGAGGATCAATGCTTAATGGTCAACTGGGGAAATGATGATGATGAGACCTCATCTCAGGTAAGCTCCGGATCAGATGGACCCTCTTTTGATGAATTAGTAGTGATGTATGAAGATTTGTTAAAAGTGTCCAAGAAATTAAAATCTGAGAATAAAAGGCTGAAAAAGAAATGTGATCAGATAAATTTGAAAGCTCCCTGCGAAAATTGTTTAAAACTGAAAGAATCTTTTGATGCATGTTTGATGGATGTTTGCAAACATAAGGAGCTAAATAATTTAATGAAGATTGAAAATGATGAACTTACTACCAAGATTTCTGAACTAGAAGATAAGCTCAATTCATTAGGAAATGATCAAATCCTAACTAATGAACTGGTTCAGAATGAACAAATAAGAAAGGAGAATGAAGAGCTGAAGTTTCTAAATACTGAAATGTCTGAGAGGTTTTTGATGCTTGAAAAAGGGAAAAGTTCAAATGAAAATGAATGTGAGAGAGTGAGTACATTAATGGAAGAGATAGACAGCTACAAAACTGTCAATACTATACTTAATGAAAAGATCACTAATTCTGAAATGCTCATTTCTTCTCTCAAAAATGAAATCACTGAACTGAACAAATCTTTGTCTGAGTCTTTTAGGAATAAAGAAAATCTGAAGGTTGCATCTAAGAAGAAAGTCTCTGATGGAGGCAGTGAGCAGGAAGAGAGAAAAAGACTGTACACAACCTTTGTGCGTAGCTCTGAGTTAGCTAGCACTTCAGCTTCTTCTTCAAATATGCCTGTTAATCAAGAAAATAAGAAAACAAAACAGAAAAGAAAAGTTTTGAAAAAGAATGATAATAATCAGCATGCTAAGAAAGTTCAGGCCAACAAATCTACTGTCAAGAATGTCAAATGTTTTTACTGTGGAAAGTTTGGCCATGAGATGGCTGATTGTTATGTGATGAAGAAGGATGATATGAATTTTGATAAAAAGCATGCAATGAACTTTTATGGTAAGAAACCATATCTTGTTCAAACGAAAAGAATCCACTGTTTTTACTGTCATGAGATAGGTCATCTTATGCTTAATTGTAGATTAAAGAAACAGGATGATCTCAATGTTAGAAAATTGCATGATAGGAATGTTCATGTTAAAAATCATGCAAATCATAAGAAGAACATTCAATGCTTTCAGTGTGGCAAACTGGGACACATTGCTGCTCAATGTTGGCACATTCAGGGGAAGAAATTTCATTCTGGATTTGTTAATTTTCATGATAACAAAAATGTTTTTGAAAGAAATAATTTTGATTCTAAGAAAAAGCACAATGGGTGCTTCGAATGTGGAAAGCATGGCCATACAGTCAAGGACTGCTGGCATGCTCAGGGAAATGGATTGAACTCTAAATCTGTAAAATTCCCTGCTTTCTATGATTCTGCTAGAAATAACTTAATTGATAAAAAGAAAAACTCTGCATGTTTTGAATGTGGTAAGCTAGGCCACAAAGCTGCCAACTGTCGGCTGGCTGATTATGGAAAGAGAAATTTTCATGTTAATAAAAGAAATACCCGTGCTCATGGGCATCATGCTTCTGCTAATATGCACAATAAAAATAAAAATTCTGTGGCTTCATGTCATTATTGTGGAAAATTTGGACATTATATGTTTGATTGTTTTCTGATGAAATTTGATGACCATGTTGCTAAGAAACTTTTTAGAACCCCTGTCAGAGTTAACGCAGGACCCAAAGCTGCTTGGGTCCCTGCAGGATCAAAATAATTCAGATGTTGCAGGTGTGCCTTGGGGCTGAGGAATAAAGAGGGGTAAATAAACCAAGGCACCATAGTGTGAAAACCCCATGATTGCACCATTTCAGGTCAGTTCCAAAACTATGTGTTTAAATCACATCATCTGAAATGGTTGATTTATTCGTTTGATCTCTGATGTCTCTTCTTGTTTAGCTGATCAGTCTGCATTCTAGACTCAGCTATTGAAATTAACTCTGCACATATCTGATGCTCTTCTCTTGCCAGTTATTGCACTGTATACATAAGATGCTAGATGCGCTGCACAACCATTGTTGGCAGCAAATTTTGCTGAGAAGAGAAAGAGATGGGAAACATGCTCAATATCATTTGATTGAATAGTTGCCTCAGCTCCTTGTTGTTTGAAGAAACCCTCCCCTTCAATTGGTCTTTTTTCACGAAAAGCAGACATGAGATAACAAATCAAGTCTTTCCCTAAGATTTCGAATAGCTGTCCCGAATTCAAGTTGATTATGTTTCGCTTCTTCTTCTTTGGCAGCAAATTTTGCTTTGCAAAAATACCTCCGCTTTTATTTAGTTGAAGCAGAAATGGGCTAACTTGGAGATGGAAGACCCGTACGGGGTCGGAGGAACCCGTCCGGGGTCGGAGGGACCCGTACGGGGTCGCCCTCACCCGGACGGGTCCGCCCGGAGGTGGGCAAACCCGCACGGGGCCGCCCGACCCCGGGAGGGACCCACCCGGGGTCCGCGACCCCGGGCAGGTCCTGCCCGGGGGGTCGCGACCCCGGGGAGGTCCCCCCTGGGGGGTCGCGACCCCGGGCAGGTCCCCCCCGGGGGCCGCGACCCCGGGGAGGTTCCCCCCGGGAGCGCCCGACCCCGGGGAGGTCCCCCCGGGGGTCCGCGACCCCGGGTAGGTCCCCGGGGGGGGGTCACGACCCCGGGGGGGTCCCCCCCGGAGAGCTGCGACCCCGGGCGGGTTCCCCCCGGGCGTCCGCGACCCCGGGACGGTCCAGGACCGTCCCGGGGACTCTCCACCCCGGGGAGGTTCCTCTCCCGCGCACGCAAATCAAAATATGACCTCCCCGGGGTCATTTTCATCCCGTTGGACCCGTACGGGGTCGAACACTCCCGGGGAGGTTCCCCACTTCTATAAATAGACCCCCAGAGGTCCAAAAGAAGACGAGACACAAGTGACAACCTACGGAAGACACTTGAAGCATTTGTTCGTTTGTCTTGGCCCGTGTGGGGTAAGTCCCCGGGTCTTGTATTTATGCCCCTACGGGGTATATTTACGTTTATGCCCCTCAGCGGGCCATGTTTGTAATTATGCCCCTCAGCGGGCCATGTTTGTAAGTCTTTACGTCTCGGGACGACTAAGTCTTGTATTTCTGCCCCTATAATGGCGAAATTACAAAAATATCCTTCCCGGGATTGTAAAAGACCGAAGTCCTGTAATTTGCAGTTATACCCTGCAATCTTTTGTAATTGGGACTACGTCCCTATCTCCCGCTCCAAGGCGGACGTTTGTACAGTCGACAACTCGCCGACAACCCTTGTACTCACATGGAATTATAAAAGCATTCAGCATGTTTTATATGTAACCTCGGGTGGGAAAATTATAAGAAAACCCCCGACTTTGGAAAATTGTGTATATACCCCTCCTTCGGCCGAATTGACAAATGTGTGCCTTCCATGAAGCCCCTTGTCATTCCTTCAGTCCGGAAGTGTTGTCAGCTCAGTCCAGCACTCGGGTATTATACCAAACCTAGGTCTAGGGTCTGGTAAAATTACCAAAATACCCCTGTAACCTAAACATGGCCTCAGAGCCCTCGAAACCCTCCAGAAAGAGCCTCAATGCCTTGGGGAGTTAGAGATCCAGTTTCACTTCCACTCCAGCCCAGAAAATTTCATAAATGTCCCTGGCCTGGAAAATTACCAAAATACCCCTGGGTTGGTAAAATTACCAAAATACCCCCGGGGTCCAGAAAACTTCCCTTGCTTTAAAAATGCCTATGGCTTCCGCATATTTGCGCCTCTATGCCTAAATCTTAGGGTTTTGCTCAGACCTAGCCCTAATCTAGTTGTTTCTATGTGTTGGTGGTAAAATGAGTGGTCATGGAGAGTCTCTCGAGTGAGCTTGCCCTCCACATCAGAACCTCTGTAGAAGTCTTTTGGGACCTCTTTGACAGTTAAACAAAGGTGTTCGGACGTTAGGCCGATGTAAATCAACACTGACTCCGGTCAGTGGGGAAAGGTCCAGCACTCGAACCCAAATCGTCTGATACTATGCGCACCCACGGAACCCTCTCTACGCAGAGGAGTGTTTCTTTTCAAAAAGAACGAAAATCTACCTTTTATCTACGATAAGAGTATTTCCTTAGATTTTTTCCGTGTCCAACAGACTGGCACGCCCGGTGGGACTTTTCCCGCCTTTCTTCTTTCTGTCAAAGAAAGTCTCTAAACCTTCTTCAAGGTTCTGATTGCCCCTCTTCCTCTTACAGGACGGGAAGAGGAGGGCACACATCTCTCTGTTCATTTGAGAGTTCTTTGTGCATCTGCACGCCACTTCCGTTCGTGCTACGCACCACCACCACCAACACTTCAACAGCGATGGCTGCCGTTATCTACGGCCCTGAGATCGTCGCCAACCACGCCAAGCTCGGATTCCTGGCGACCCCGCTGGTCTTCGGCGACTTCCCACCTGTCGTCGGCTCGCCCTTCTTCTTGGGCGTGGTACCGGTGGCTGAGGCCAGTTCAGCCAGGCTTCCAACAGCTGTCAAGGGCGTCAAGCCTTCGGCTCCAACAACTGGCCGGGTCAGTCCGGTCAAGAAGACCATCACTGAGGGTGTTAGGCCCTCTGTTGCTTCGACTGGCCGGGTCCGCCCGGTCAAGAAGACAGCTGTCGGAGGTGTCAAGCCTTCGGCCCCTTCAACTGGCCGGGTCAGTCCGGTCGACAAAACAACTATCGGGGGCGTCAGGCCCTCGGCCCCTTCAACTGGCCGGGTCCGTCCGGTCAAGAAGACAACTGTTGGAGGCGCCAGGCCTTCGACTTCAATTGCTGGCCGGGTCAGTCTGGTCCAGAAGCCAACTATTGAAGGAGGCAAGCTCTCCGCCATTCCCGGTCGGGCTCGCCCGGCCAACAAGCCAGCCGTCGGGGGTGCCAGGCCCTCGGCTTCGACAATTGGTCGAGTCTGTTCGGCCAACAAGCTAGCTTCTGAAGGCGTCAGGCCTTCGGTTTCGTCGATTGGTCGGGTTCACCTGGCCAAGAAGTCAATCACTGGGGGTGTCAGACCCTCTGTTGCAACAGCCGGCCGGGTTCGCTCGGTCAACAACGCGACTGTCGGGGGCGTCAGGCCCTTGGCTACATCAACCGGCCGGGTCCATCCGGTCAATTCGCCAACTGTTAAGGGTGTCAAGCCCTTCATCCCAACAACCAGCCGAGTTCCATTGGCTGCTCCGTCAATGGCCGAAGGTGTCAGGCCTTCTGCCCCAGCTGTTGGCCGAGTCTTCTCGGTCAATCAAATCACTGCCGGCGCCGCCCCTGCTCAACGGGGACAACGTCGCCGCCGCAATGGCGCCAAACCTACTGCAGCTACCCTCAGAGGTGCTGTACCTGCTCAACGGGGGCAACGTCGCCGTCGTCAGGAGGACGCCATGCCTACCACGGGCGCCACCACTGCCTCCCCTACTCAATGGGGGCAACGCCGAAGCCGCAAGGGTGCAAGGCCCGAAGCGGCTGTCTCGCGCTCCGGCAAGACTGTGATTGTCGGAGACATCCGCATCCGGCTCGATGGAGGTGAGCCGATTATGCCACGGGATCGTCATGTCCCGACTATCTCTACCTCCAACCGCTTCGAGCCCCTCCGGCAAGTCCGGGAGAAAGGAGCGAAGAAGGAGAAGTCTGCCGTATCTACGGCAACTCCGCGCGTTTTGCAAAGGCCCAGGCCACGAGCTCCCCGTCCAAGGACAGGGGGCAACCCAACTGAGGAGCATCAGCTCCATTTGAAGAAGATCTGGGTCACCAAAGAGGAGGCCCGAATTATAAGGCGCGCGAGGGCGGAGGAGCCTTTCCGCATGTCAGAGCTTCAGCGGATGCGGAGTCCGCCAAGCACTGAGGCCTCGACGTCTGCGAGATTTACATCTCAACCCCTACGGGGACAAAAACGCCGAGGAGCCGGCAAGAAAGTGCGACCGACCTCCCCGTGGGCTAGTTCTACACACACGGAGGAGGATCGCTCACCTCAAGCAGCCACATCCCGAGTGTCTGTCTTCGACAGACTTGGGAGGCCGCCCAAGCCGGAGCGACAACCGCCCAAGAAAAAGCGGGTGGTCCAGGTGACCGATGACACTGTCAAAGTGTTCACCTGTTACGCCACCTCCGGCGACAAACAGCCTGAGAACACCTCAGGAGAGCTTGACCAACCCATCCAATATTTGAGGAGGTCAAGGCCGGTCTCTCGGATTCTAGCGCAGACGCAACAGACGCCGACCGCCGGCACATCTCAGCCTGAGCCGGCACGGCAAGAAGAGCGCCAGAAGACGTCCACAGATTGATGGGGACAGTCACTCCCGGCGCGAAGAAGAGCTGGGGGAGGAACCACGGGCCCCCACGCTGGACGAGCTCCAACGGGAAAACCAAGAGCTCAAGAACCTGCTACAGTCGCTTTTACGCGAAAAGGAGGTTCCTTCCCCGCCTCAGGCGGCACCGGCTGGAGCGGATCAGCAGCCTTCTCCCATTCCAGCAGCAGCCAATGCCTCTGTCACCGCTGCAAGACTCCCACTGGCGGTGGACTTCGAAGTCCCGCCGCATGAAGCCAATGCGCGGTCATCTGCTACTCCTGCCGCAGAAAGCCTTATGGCGCAGAAGCAGATGATCGAGCGCATCGTGGAAGCGAAGTTCGCTCAACATGGCGAGGGTGTGGCTACCGTTGATTTGTACAGCGTGCCTTATCCCATCCATCATCAATTCAAGAAGCTTCCACCGGATTGCCCTAAAGCCCCGAAGCTCCAGAAGTTCAACGGGCAGGGTTCTCCGCATGAACACCTGGCCTATTACATGACGGCCATGGGTGAATTAGCCTTGGAAGAGGCATACTTGCTGCGGTATTTCGCCACGTCCTTGACTGGCACCGCCTTCCAATGGTATTCAAGGTTAAAGCCCAACTCAGTATCTGATTGGGCTGATATGCAGAAGAAGTTTGTCGACCGTTTCCAAATGGTCGAGCGCAAAGTCTCCCTAGCAGAGCTTTGTTCCCTTCGACAGAAGAAGGGTGAAACAGCATTGGACTTCATCAAGCGATGGAGGGACGTCAGCATGCGCTGCGATAACCCTCCGACGCCTGAAGATGCAATCACTATCTGCCGCAGGGGTCTCTCGGCAGAAGTCAGTGAAAAGCTTCTGGGCTCCAATATCAGAGGCTTCGACCAGCTCAACACGGTGGTGGCGGAGATTGAGATGTTCTTCGCTGATCACCCTGCACAAGCCTCTACAAAAGGCAAACCCTCCAAAGACCGTCTGGCTAGCGGTAAGGAG
This sequence comes from Amorphophallus konjac, assembly GCA_022559845.1. NCBI lineage: Eukaryota > Viridiplantae > Streptophyta > Magnoliopsida > Alismatales > Araceae > Amorphophallus > Amorphophallus konjac. The sequence goes on from CM040127.1 coordinate 37,930,710, forward strand.
GTGAATGCCGTGGACTTTTCCCCGACGAATGGAGATAAAGGGGAAGGAAAGTCCAAAGGTAAAGGCAAGAAGTCTGGTGATAAGACAAATGTGTCTTTCTTAGCGGAGAACATGAAGACGCCTTATTCCTTCAGAAAGGAGCATACCAAGATGCTCTTTGATCTATGTATGAAGGAGCAGCTCGTCACTCTGCCGGACCCGCGGAAGCCCGCGGAGGTGGATAAGACAGATGATCCAACCTATTGTGTGTATCACCGGAGGTTGGGTCACGCCGTCGGGGATTGCTATGTTTTCAAGAATATAGCAGAAGAGCTCATTCAAAAGGGCTTGGTAAATATGCTGGGCCATGCAGTCGACCCACCCCAGCCTCATCCTGGAGCCGATCGAACCGGTCGGCTAACGTGGTCCATATGGTGGCGATGGCTTCAAGCTCCAATGCCTCCGAAGCCGGGCCCTCAAGTCGACAGCCCAATGGTGGCCCCAGAGCCACTCCTCCTCCATTCCCAGAATGTTTGGCGCTGCGGAGGACTATCCGGAAGATCCGAGGGGAAGTCCGACAGCTACGACGGGAACAAAGGCGCTTGCTGCAGTTCCTAGAGAACATTGATCAGCAGTTGTCCACCTTCCCTTTTGGCCCATTTGCCAGGGGGTTAGCTCCAGCCCATATACGGGAGGCGGGCGTATCACCCACGGGTCGGGCTCCGCTCAGGGGTTGGCTCTCTGAAGAATCCTCAGATTCATCTGAAGACGAGGAGGACTCACCGGAAGACTGTGGAGGCTCCACTTCAAGTCGAGCTCCCAGAGAAGTTATACTCCTTCCCTTGCGAGAAAACTCCCAATATCTTCTTCGCATGTCAGCGGGCGGGATTGATTAGCCCGTCACCTCTGGAGCAGACGCCAGGCGCTGCTTTTCATCAGGGCTATTGCCCATATCATGAAGTTGTTGGCCATGTTATCCACAACTGTGAGCCATTCAAGGACCTCGCCGAAGACTTAATCAGGCGAGGGAAGGTGGATATGGGCGAATTTCTAGTCGACCCACCGCAGCCGCATGCACGAAGGAGTCTTCACTTCTCCGTCAACGTCATTCACGCTGCAGCAGCCTTCCAGTTCCTCGAGCCGCAGGAGGAGGGAGTTAGTTCCCAGGGAGCCAGTTCCCAATCGCCCAAGTCCACACTCTGGTATCCAGGGTGGCGACCCTCTCACCAGTGTTCTTTCCCAAGGAGGACACTGAGAAGATTTTTGATAAAGCTTCTGGAGGATGGCTGGGTGTTGACACATGACCCGCCGTCTTATTACAATGAGACGGCCAAGAGTCACCCCCGCTATTGCAAGTATCATGCAAGGGTGTCTCACCCCACTCGGCAATGCCCAGAGGTTCAAGACTTCATTGAAGCCCTCATCCAGAGAGGGGTTGTCGATCATCAGGGGAATTCCATGACAAGGTTACGCCTTGCAGAGGCCGCCAGGGAGACACTCCAGCAGGCCCGGCGAGAAACTGAAGCTTTCTCCCGATTAGTCCGGCCAAGTGAGCCTACGGAAAATGATGAATTCCCATTACTCACTAAAGGCAAGGCCACGGCCACCTATAAAGGGCCTAAGGTCCAGAACCCAAGAAGCCAAGCTGCGGGAGAGAGTTCCAAGGTCCGTCCCAGGTCGAATCAGCCCGGCATCGTCCTAAGAGAGAACTCTCGGCCAGACAACAAAGGCAAAGCCAAGGCGTCAGAGCCTTCAGCCAAAGCTCCTGCCAAGTCAGCAAGGCCATTAGTCGGGGAAAGGACTCAACCCCTTGAGCCCGCAAAGATCCCGGCTAAGGCCTCTGTCAGCTCAGCAAGGCCGCCAATTGTAGAAAGGCCTCAGCAGCTCAAGCAAGCCAACCCACCAGACCAAACAAAGTCGGTGGAACTACAAAGCTCCCAGAGGCCCTACTGTGGACTGGCAGAGTTCCAGGAGTTGCCTCCTGAAATAATTGCTCAGGCAATCAATGCCACCTTTCAAGCTCAGCCGGAGGAGGTCAATTGGACCAAGATTGCCCCCAGAAAAAGTCGTGGCACTAAGGTTCCTAAGGAGCCAGCCCAGAGCAAGAAGCAAAATTCTGGGGGCAAGCGAGTCCCACTGCCGAAGCAAACTCCTCTCTCTTCTCAAGAGGCAACACGCCAAAAGAAGCAGGAGAAGAATCGCAGGAAGAACTTGAAGAGGAGGTTGAAGAAGCAAGCCGAGCAAGCCGCTGCTATGGAGGCTCCTAAGGAGCTAACTCCTCTACAAAGACTTCAAAAGCTCATAGATGAGCTGGAGGAGTACACTCCCCCTCATCCCACCAGGGTCGTCACTCTAGACGAATATATTCCCTGGGACAAGCTTGGGCGCAAAGCTCGTCTTCTACAATGGCTCCGAGAAATGGTTCACCGTCTTGAAGAAGGTGAAGACTTCCCAATCCCGGAGGAGCTCTCCTTATTCTACAAAGATGAGGAGCTCACTGTCGAGATGCTCGAGGAAATGCTGCAAGAGCTCTCTGCAACATGGTGGCGATTCCGCCACCCGACAATATTTATTGTCCCACGGCTGATAGCGCTGGAGGCCAGGCGCCTATGGCGACATATCGCGCCGCTCGGCGAGAAATGGCCGGGGACGTGGCCGAGGTCGTGGCCGAGGACGTGGACGTGAAGGTCTCCCGACTCTTGACCGGGTCATAATATTCAGAGGGGAGAAGCCGGGTCCTGTCCCAGAAACTCAAGTTCGGGGAATCCCTTTCATCCTCAGCCCCTCAGAGGGTTCAGGCCCCACTTCAACGGCTAAGCCGGGTGGTGTCCCTTTCACAATCACCTCCTCCGATGAAGAAGAGGAGCCAGCCAAGTCGCCAAAGCGCGAGGAGGCGTCAGAGCAAGCCGGCCCCTCCAACAGGGTCGAGCCGTAAGTCCAGCAGGTCCTTCTAATGAAGACCAGCCTGAAGAACCTTTGCCACCTCCAGAAGAGTCTTTGGCTCCGCTATTCCAGGAAGATGCGGAAGGCCAGAATACGGAGGAGCGCCCTCCTAAACGGGAGAAGTCTCGCCAGGTGCCGAAGGCCTTGGCGGAAATCATTCCGCCATTTGACAAGACCCGTGCCAGGGCAGACCGCAAAATTATTCATCATATGAAGCGGTTCCCAACAAATGTCACTATTTGGGAAGCCATTGCCTGGAGCAAAGACCTCAGAGAGGCTCTTGTCAAGATACTTCAAGATCCAGAGGCGTATGAAGCCCATGTTGCAGAGTTGCAAGCTCAAGCATATGAAGCACTCACAGCAAACATCACCTTCACGGACAAAGACATGTTGATGTCCTCTCCGTGTCATAATCGCCCCTTATATATGAAAGGGACGATTAATGGACATGATGTGAATCGCATCCTGGTAGATGTCGGAGCAGCTGTCAACATCATGCCTCTGAAGACTTTCAAGTCTCTATACTTGACACCTTATTTGCAAAAGGTGACTGATGTCAAGATCTCGGGATTCAATCAGGGTTCCGAGGAGGCCCTTGGTCGGGTTGTTGTCAAGCTAGTCTTGGGCGATTTCGTCACCCAAGCGACATTCTATATCATCAACTCCGACACATCTTACAAGATGCTGCTTGGAAGACCTTGGCTTCATGAGAATTGGGTCGTTCCTTCAACTTTGCATCAGTGCATTAAATATGCCAAGGAAGGGGAGCAACATACGGTCTTCGCAGACCAGGCCCCGTTCCATCCCAATGAGTGCCATCTGGCCGATGCTTCACTATATTTTGGGAAGCCCACCTTAACAATCCCCGAGCCTTTAAAAGGTAAAGGGAAGCAAAAGGTGGACCCTGAAGTTGAAGAAGGGCAGCTCTTCACTGTCAACCAAGACATGGTAAAGCTGCACAGGCTGAGCCTCAGTGCCGCCTCCAAGCCGACCCAACCAGAAAGGCGGAGTATGGACTTTGAAGCCAACCTTATCAGCCGGGTCATTGATGGGAGTATCTCCTTACCACCCAAGTGCCTTCAGCTCTCGTCCCAACGGGACGAGTATGAGGTGGAGCAGTTGAAGACCTTTGCAGTCTCCTATCAACGGAGAAGGAGACGCAACAAGGGCAAGGAGGTCAAACCGATCATCTTTTACAAAGGTGATTTAGTCCCACCGTGTCCTCCTAAAGATGACTTCGGCTGGGATACTCCCGCCGATGTGGTGCCAGAGCCAGTCCAGGAGATGGACGATATGCCAGAGCACATTAAGGAGATGTGTAAAAAGCAGCACATCCCGCAAACTTTGGACCCAACACGAGCGGCATACTTCCACCAGCTATGGAACCCTCCGCAAGTCCGCGGGCAACCTCCCTTCTCCCGCAAAGATACAAGGGGCCTTGGCTATGACCAGGAAAAGGACTTCGAGGTCCACTTTGCAGTCAACACCATAGGACTGCTACCTCTCCCTAATGGGCAAGCTGAAGCTGAGCCTAAGGTTGATGACTCTGTGAGGGAGTCCGCTGATGTGTCTACGACACCATCACCTTCATCAGGAGTCGACAATGACCACCCCTCAGAGGAAGGAGCAGCTCAGCCTGCTAACCATCAGCAAGATGAAGCAAGCCCTTCGGCTTCAAGCCACGAGCAAAAGTGCTTCGAAGAATTTGATGTCTATGAAGCCAACACTGATGACGAGGGAGACTTCGTCGACCTCCAACCAGCTCCACCGGAGCTTGAAGACGGTGGTCAAGCAACTGTGGACGAGTTGATCGAAATCAATCTTGGAAGCAAAAGTGACTATCGTCCCACCTTCATAAGTGCTCTCCTCAGTGAGGAAGAAAGGCAGTCGTATCGACAGCTTTTAGAAGAGTTCAGGGATTGTTTCGCCTGGACTTATAAAGAAATGCCCGGGCTCGACCCTTCTGTGGCTGAACATGAGCTGGCAATACTTTCAACAGTCAAGCCAGTCAAGCAAGCCCAAAGGCGTATGCGCCACGAGCTGGAGCTGAAGGTCAATGCTGAGGTTGACAAAATGCTCAATGTGGACTTCATAGAGCCTTGCATGTACCCTGTGTGGCTCGCTAACATAGTCCCTGTCAAGAAGAAGAACGGCCAAGTCCGAGTCTGCATCGACTTCAGGGATTTGAATAAGGCATGCCCAAAGGACGACTTCCCTGTCCCAATCACTGAGACAATGGTTGATATGACCACTGGTCACGAAGCCTTGTCTTTCATGGACGGGTCGTCGGGCTATAATCAAATCCGCATGGCCGTCAAAGACAAAGACCATACGGCTTTCCGGTCTCCTAAGGGGATCTTCAACTACAAAAGGATGCCGTTCGGTCTGAAGAATGCCGGCGCAACCTATCAAAGGGCAATGACCAAGATCTTCGACGAGATGCTACATGACCTTGTCGAATGCTATGTTGATGATCTGGTCGTCAAGACAAAGAAGCGGGAGGATCACTTAGCTGACCTGCGTCGAGTCTTTGAAAGGCTCCGACAATTCCAGCTCAAGATGAACCCGATGAAGTGCGCCTTCGGCGTCTCCAGTGGCAAGTTCCTTGGCTTCATTGTCAGGTATCGAGGCATAGAAATCGACCCCGACAAAATCAAGGCCATAAGGGGACTACCTCCGCCCAAGAACTTGACGGAGCTTAGATCTCTTCAAGGAAGACTCGCCTATATTAGGCGGTTATTTCCAATCTCTCTGGAGATGCCTACCTTTCGGCAAATTGATGAAGAAAGGAGCACCCTTCATATGGGACGAAGACTGTCAGAAGGCCTTCGAGCAAATCAAGGAGTATCTGCTGACTCCTCCAGTCTTAGGGGCACCCGTCAGAGGGAAACCCCTTATCTTGTATATTGCTGCCATGGATGCCTCTTTGGGAGCTCTCCTAGCCCAGATCAATGAAGAGGGCAAGGAGCAGCCACTGTACTACCTCAGCCGAAAACTGATCGGGCCTGAGCATCGGTACGCTCCCATGGAAAAGATGTGCCTAGCTCTGGTGTTTGCTGTCAAGAAGCTGAGGCACTATCTCCTAGCCCATCGGGTGGAGCTCATTTCAAAATGCAACCCACTCAAATTTCTGTTATGCCAGCCTGTCCTCTCTGGTAGACTCGGCAAATGGGCGCTTATCCTCATGGAGTTCGACATCACCTTCGTCCCACGCAAGGCGATCAAGGGACAAGGAATGGCGGAGTTCTTAGCAGCGCACCCCTGTGCCAGAAGATTCGCCACTCAACTTTGAGCTACCCGACGAAGAGGTGTTAGTGCCTTCTCAAGAAATCGGGGAGTCTTCTGAAAAAGTCCCACCACAGATGGAGCCAGGCGTCCTCACCCTTGATCTCCCATATTGGGAGTTATATTTTGATGGTGCCTCTCGGACAATCAAAAGAGCTGGCGGCCTTACAGACTATGTCTCGGGTGCGGGGGTAGTCTTTGTGTCTCCACAAGGCGGTATCCTCCACAACTCTTGTGCTCTCATGAAGTCGCTGACTAATAATGAGGCAGAGTATGAAGCACTAATTATTGGGCTTCAATTGGCACTGGAGATAGATATCAAGTGCATCAAAGTGTACGGGGATTCTCAGCTCGTCATCCGACAAGTACTGGGCGTCTATGATGTCCGTAAAAGGAGCTCGTCCCCTACCATGCAGCCGTCATGAGGCTCAAGAAAAATTTTACCTATTTGAAATAGGCCATGTCCCCAGAGGCAACAATTCTCAGGCTGATGCTCTTGCAAAGTTGGCGGCAGCCCTAAAACTCCCGCCTGAGGGAGAATTGAATATTACAGTCAGACACCGGAGGCTCATGCCAAGTGTGCTCGACGAAGAATCCGGCCTCACTGTGTATGAGGTCGACAACATTCAAGAGGAGATTGTTCCCGAAGAAGAAGATTGGCGTGAGCCGATCATAAAGATAAAGAACGGCTGGCTCCCTCCTGATCGGGCTCAGAGGGTGCAACTGCTACGCAGGGCGACATCCTACCAGCTGATTGACGATCTGCTCTTCAGGCTCGTCCATGAAAAGGACCGATCGGTCCTCCTCCGTTGTCTTTCATCCAAGGAGGCCAAGACTGTCATGCATGAGGTTCACTCCGGATTATGTGGAGCTCACCAGGCAGGAGCTAAGATGAAAAATAGCATCAAGCTCAAAGGGTTTTACTGGCCCACCATGTACGAAGATTGCAATCAATTCGCTCGTACATGTCACCAATGCCAAGCATTCGGCCCAGTCCCTCGACGGCCACCTAACCCGCTCCATCCAACAGCGCCTACTTGGCCGTTTGCAGAGTGGGGTATGGATATTGTGGGACCATTCCCACCATCGTCCCAGGGGCACAAGTTCATACTCGCTGCCACCGATTACTTCTCCAGATGGGCGGAAGCCGTTCCACTACGGGAAGTTACAGGGGAGATAGTTGCTCGTTTTGTGCGGCACTATATCATATACAGATTCGGCACCCCCAGTCGGATTATATCCGACAATGGCACGCCATTCAAGAACAAGACTGTTTATGCTCTGGCGGCCAAGTTCCATATTGATTGGAGAGCGTCGTCGATCTACAATCCCCAGGCCAATGGGTTAGCCGAGGCCTTCAACAAAACCCTCTGCAAGCTGCTGTCCAAGATAGTAGGTGGCCGCAAAGCGGGATTGGGGCGAGAAGGTCCACGAAGCCCTATGGGCCTACCGGACTATTTACAAAACCCCTACGGGATGTTCCCCATTCTCCCTGGTCTATGGAGCTGAAGCGGTGGTCCCTGTGGAGATCGAGCTAGCATCTTACCGCGTTGCTGTGCACGCCGGATTGCCAGGCCAAGACCAATCTGAAATTGAAAGAAGGCTCGAGGAATTGTCCAACCTTGAAGGTCAAAGACTCAAAGCCTACAAACACTTACAAGTGTATCAAGCCCGCATGACACGTGCCTATGATAAGCTGGTCAAGCAACGGGCGTTCAAGAAAGGTGACCTTGTCATGGTCAAAGAAAAGGAGGTTCTCGCGGGAAGATCCAGCGGCAAACTCCAGCCCAATTGGCGTGGGCCTTACGTCATCCAGAAGGTCTACGAAGGAGGGGCCTATACGGTCCTTGACCACAAGGGAGACAATCCCTTCCCTCCTCTCAACGGCAAGCATATGAAGCTCTACCATGCGCCACTGCAAGAGTTTCTGCAGCAGTCCTCACAGGACAATACCTCCCCTCAGTGAAGGTTCAAAAAAAAAAAAAAAAAGGGGTTAAAAATACTGATACCCCGGCGGACTCAGTCAGCCTTCAACGGTTGGCTGAGGGTAAAAAGGCCACAGACCCGGTCGAGGTGAAAACCCGAAAGGGCGCCTCGGGCAAAAATGGGCAACCCCTCGGTGTGAAAACCCGAAAGGGCGCACCGGAAAAAGCTAAAGGGGGCCAGCCTCGGCGAAAACCCGAAAGGGCGGTGAGGTTGGTAATGTGAAAAAAAAAAATCCTCTCTCTGTCTATTCTATGGGTGGCTCTAAGTCAATGACTCCACCCCATCTCGAAAAAAAAAATCATATTGATGCCATGGCTACGCCTTACATGTCGTTCTATGACACCTAGTCCCACTGGCATTCTGACGGTGTCATACTTTGTCCCATCGGGCTCGGCCTATGTACGCCTCTTCCGGGCTGCCGACCCATTCCGCCCATCGGCTTCTGGGTTCAGCTCATATGTCTCTTCTGAGCAGTTAAACCCGTTTACTCTCTTGTCCCACTGGGACTGGCCTCAGTATGCTCTCTCGGGCTGCCAACTTTTCATGCCTTTCGGCTCCTGTTTCATTCTAGGGAATGGCCTCAGTATGCTCTTTCGGGCTGCCAACCCATCATGCCTTTCGGCTCCTCTTTCATTCTAGGGGATGGCCTCAGTATGCTCTTTCGGGTTGCCAACCCTTCATGCCTTTCGGCTCATCTAACCTCCTTGGGATTGGTCTCAGCACGCCCTCTCGGGCTGCCAACCCATCATGCCTTTTGGCTCATCTTATCTTCTTGGGATCTGGTCTCAGTATGCTCTCTCGGGCTACCAATCCATCGTGTCTTCTGGCACATGTCCCACCGGGTTTGGCCTCAGCATGTCCTCTCGGGCTGCCAACCCACCTACTCGCCTATCGGCTTTCAGGTTTGACTTTCACGTCCCACTAGGGTGGTCAAACCCATCTTTGTCCCATCAGGAATGGCCTCAGTATGCTCTCTCGGGATGCCAACCTATCTCGCCTATCGGCTCTCGGATTTGACTCTCACGTCCCACTAGGGCTGTCAAGTCCACCCATTTTCTTCTTCTGGGTCTGGCCTCTGCATGCCCCTTTCGGGCTGTCAACCCATCTCGCCTCTTGCCTTCAGACTTGACACATATATCCCACCGGGATCGCCAAGTCTATTCCTTTGTCCCCACGGGCTTGGCCTCAGTATGCTCTCTCGGGCTGCCAACCCTATTTGCCTATCGGCTCACGGATTTGACTTATACGTCCCACCTGGGCTGTCGAATCCCTTCCTGTCGTCGTTTCGGGTCTGGCCTATGCATGCCTCTTTCGGGCTGCCAACCCATCCCGCCTATCGGCCTCCAGGTTTAACCCGCATGTCCCTTTCGGACTGTTAAACCAACTCCTTTGTTGTTCCAACCGGGCTTGGCATATGCACACCCTTTTCGGGTTGCTAACTCGGTCAACCTTCGGTTTTGGATTTGGCTAATTGCGTCCCCCTAGGACAGTCGAATCCACCCATCTTGTCACACCGGGCTTGGCCTCAATATGCTCTCTCGGGCTGCCAACCCACTACACCTTTTGGTCTCACCGGGTTCGGTCTCAGTATGCTCTCTCGGGCTGCCAACCCATTATGCCTTTCGGCTCATTTCTGTCCTCTTGGGTTCGGTCTCAGTACGCCATCTCAGGCTACCAACCCGTTTCGCCTTTCGGCTTACAGATTTGATTCATTCGTCCCACCCGGACAATCAAATCTACCCACTTGTCCCACATCTGCGGCACACACGTCCCTACGGGAGTGCCACCTTTTCCTCGCCTTTTGGCATTATAGGACAAAAAAAAAGAAAGAAAGAAAAAACGGGGTTAAAAATATTAAGACCCCAGCGGACTTGGTTGTTTCTGTTAGAAGAGCAATCAAGGGCAAAAAGGCTTTAACCCGGCTAAGGTGAAAACCCGAAAGGGCGCCTTAGGCAAAAATGGATACCCCTCAGTGTGAAAACCCGAAAGGGCGCACTGGAAAAAGTTAAAGGGGGCCAGTCCTGGCGAAAACCCGAAAGGGCGGTAGGGCTGGTAAAGTATAAAAAAAAAAAGAAGAAAAGGCTTATCAAGCACTAGACTCGCTCCTCCTCAGCTCGGCAAGGCGAGTCTTACTCTGAAGAGCTTCCTCATGGAGCCCCTCAAGCCTATGGCAGAATCTACATCGGCAAGACTGCACTACTCTTCGGTCCCCTGGACCTCTCACAAAAGTGCCTCCACACTCTGGGAGGCCATCTGCTCGCGCTCGTAAGTGGCCTTGACTTGGGCGCCCACCTCAGCCTGGGCTCTCCGAAGTCTACAAAGTTGCTCCTCCTCTTGCTGAATCGTCAGCTGAGTCCTCCGCCTCCGCTTTCTAAATAGCGCGAAGGTGGACAAACTCCTCCCATAAAGACGCAAGCTCAGTCATCCAGGCGTCCCGAGGGAGAACAAATGCATGCATCTGGCAATGCTACACCAAGTTGAGGACCATTCGGCCACTCCATCCCAAGGGTCAGAAAACTCTGAAGCAGCTTTGAAGCCTCACTAGCTGAAGCTAAAGCAAAGAAAGGAGTTGCCTCAGCCCGTGTACGGCCGACATCTATCCAGACCAACATGCCCTAAGGGCTGGTCTACATCAACCTTGGCTATCACAAGTCAGCAATTAGCCACCTTCTACATTCGGCGACATACCTCAGCGGTCAGCCGACACATCAACATGTTCGGCTACACCTCAGATGTTAGTCGGCACACTTTGGCGACACCTTAGCAGTTAGCCAGCTTTAACTTGCGGCTACACACCTCAGCGGTTAGCCGACACGTCTTCAGTGGCATCTTAGTGGTCAGCCAGCACCATGACTTTTGGCCAAACGCACCCCCAAGGGTCGGCCAGTGTCAGTCTCCAGCTATCACAGCTCAATAGTCAATCAACGACGACTCAGATGGATGCGCCTCTTCGAGATAGGCCTACATCAACTTCGGGCTAACAAGTCTCTCAGAAGCAGGCCCCCATCAACTCGGTAAGTCTCAGAAGCAAGCCCCATCAACTCGGGCCAACAAGTCTCTCAGAAGCAGGCCCCCATCAACTCTAGGCCAACAAGGCTCTCAGAAGCAGGCCTACGTCAACTCGGGCCAACAAGTCTCTCAGAAGCAGGCCCCCATCAACTTCGGGCTAACAAGTCTCTCAGAAGCAAGCCCCCATCAACTCTAGGCCAACAAGTCTCTCAGAAGCAGGCCTACGTCAACTCCGGGACAACAAGCCTCTCCGAGGCAAGCCAGCACCAACCCTCAGCTTTCTGGAAAGCAATGAAGCAGTAAGGTGCAGCTCTACAGAGGGCACGGACCGTCCGCCTCCGCCCCGGCTTTGACGAACGTTCCGTGGGGGGCATTTGTTGGCAGCAAATTTTGCTTTGCAAAAATACCTCCGCTTTTATTTAGTTGAAGCAGAAATGGGCTAACTTGGAGATGGAAGACCCGTACGGGGTCGGAGGAACCCGTCCGGGGTCGGAGGGACCCGTACGGGGTCGCCCTCACCCGGACGGGTCCGCCCAGAGGTGGGCAAACCCGCACGGGGCCGCCCTTGGGCGGGCGGACCCGTCCGGGGTCGCCCGACCCCGGGAGGGACCCACCCGGGGTCCGCGACCCCGGGCAGGTCCTGCCCGGGGGGTCGCGACCCCGGGGAGGTCCCCGCGGGGGGGTCGCGACCCCGGGCAGGTCCCCCCCGGGGGCCGCGACCCCGGGGAGGTTCCCCCCGGGAGCGCGCGACCCCGGGGAGGTCCCCCCGGGGGTCCGCGACCCCGGGCAGGTCCCCGGGGGGGGTCGCGACCCCGGGGAGGTCCCCCCCGGAGAGCTGCGACCCCGGGCGGGTTCCCCCCGGGCGTCCGCGACCCCGGGACGGTCCAGGACCGTCCCGGGGACTCTCCACCTCGGGGAGGTTCCTCTCCCGCGCACGCAAATCAAAATATGACCTCCCCGGGGTCATTTTCATCCCGTTGGACCCGTACGGGGTCGAACACTCCCGGGGAGGTTACCCACTTCTATAAATAGACCCCAGAGGTCCAAAAGAAGACTTGGAAGAAGACACAAGTGACAACCTACGGAAGACACTTGAAGCATTTGTTCGTTTGTCTTGGCCCGTGTGGGGTAAGTCCCCGGGTCTTGTATTTATGCCCCTACGGGGTATATTTACGTTATGCCCCTCAGCGGGCTTTGTTTGTAAATTATGCCCCTCAGCGGGCCATGTTTGTAAGTCTTTACGTCTCGGGACGACTAAGTCTTGTATTTCTGCCCCCTATAATGGCGAAATTACAAAAATATCCTTCCCGGGATTGTAAAAGACCGAAGTCCTGTAATTTGCAGTTATACCCTGCAATCTTTTGTAATTGGGACTACGTCCCTATCTCCCGCTCCAAGGCGGACGTTTGTACAGTCGACAACTCGCCGACAATCCTTGTACTCACATGGAATTATAAAAGCATTCAGCATGTTTTATATGTGACCTCGGGTGGAAAATTATAAGAAAACCCCCCGACTTTGGAAAATTGTGTATATACCCCTCCTTCGGCCGAATTGACAAATGTGTGCCTTCCATGAAGCCCCTTGTCATTCCTTCAGTCCGGAAGTGTTGTCAGCTCAGTCCAGCACTCGGGTATTATACCAAACCTAGGTCTAGGGTCTGGTAAAATTACCAAAATACCCCTGTAACCTAAACATGGCCTCAGAGCCCTCGAAACCCTCCAGAAAGAGCCTCAATGCCTTGGGAGTTAGAGATCCAGTTTCACTTCCACTCCAGCCCAGAAAATTTCATAAATGTCCCTGGCCTGAAAATTACCAAAATACCCCTGGGTTGGTAAAATTACCAAAATACCCCCGGGGTCCAGAAAACTTCCCTTGCTTTGAAAATGCCTATGGCTTCCGCATATTTGCGCCTCTATGCTTAAATCTTAGGGTTTTGCTCAGACCTAGTCCCAATCCAGTTGTTTCTATGTGTTGGTGGTAAAATGAGTGGTCATGGAGAGTCTCTCGAGTGAGCTTGCCCTCCACATCAGAACCTCTGTAGAAGTCTTTTGGGACCTCTTTGACAGTTAAACAAAGGTGTTCGGACGTTAGGCCGATATAAATCAACACTGACTCCGGTCAGTGGGGAAAGGTCCAGCACTCGAACCCAAATCATCTGATACTATGCGCATCCACGGAACCCTCTCTACGCAGAGGAGTGTTTCTTTTCAAGAAGAGCGAAAATCTACCTTTTATCTACGATAAGAGTATTTCCTTTAGATTTTTTCCGTGTCCAACAACCATGTTTGTAGTCGATGCATACCTTGCACTGTGTTTGAATGGGTCATTTAGTGCATATAGTCGATGCATGTATCTAATGTCTGCATATATCATTTGCATGACTATGTGTGAAATCTGCTTTGCACTGCATATATCATTTGCATAACCCTGGTATATCAAATGGTAAGCTACTAAAAGGCAGGGAAATCTGCCTAGAGGTTCTTACTATGTGTGAGATGGTCCTTGAGACCAAGTTCTCCGCCAAGTACCAAGGGTCAAGTCTTCATGAAGAGCAGTGTACAGCATATCATTAAAATTGAAATTTTTAAAAGAAATGACTCATTGCATGGCATATTGTTGCATCTTGGTGTCAGGGGGAGCTGAGAGTACATTGAATCCTTTTCACTTCTCATAGTCCCCATTCAATTCATTCATATTCTTTGACATCAGATGCTCTTGATCTTTAATGCCTATTGCTATCATTTCCCTAACCTTCACTGAACAACAGTACTGATTCTGATTTAGTACATTGAGCTGTGGTTATTGCAATTGTTCATTTATAAGAATCACTCTTGCAAATTGAAAGGAACTAAAGGTTTAACTTTTATAAATTGAAGAGTTAAGTGTCTGCACTTCAGAATTTGAGATAAAAGAAAACATTTATAACTCTTAATCTCTGTCTCATGGTTAGAATAGAAAAAGTTTTTTTTAATGTCTGAACGTGTTAAACTGGAAATGTCTAGGAAAAGTGTATAAGAGTGTGTACTGATTTTTAAACAATCACTCTAAAAGAAATCAGGGCAGCAGTAAATAAGATCATCAATGTAAAGAGCTGAACACAGTGACAGAGCAATGACTGAATTGCACTGAGAAACTGTGATCTCCTCCAAAGAAGCAGGAGAACTCACATGTCATGAAGTGCTTCAGGCTATCTCTGTTCATAGGGCCATATCTATAGGGGGAGTTTTCACCAAGTAACTGGGGGTACTGGCCTCTGATCAAGGTGTGCCCTTAATGTCAAAGGTGAAAATTGTTCCTTGTAGGTCTTGATCTGAAATAGATCTAGTAGTTTATGCCTAGTAACTGGGGGTACCTGCCTCTAATCAAGGTGTACTCCTAATGTCAACAGCATAAATGCCACTGGTCTATTCACTTAGCTCAGATTCTGAAAAATTAAAAAGTGAAAAACAAACTGCTGTAACCCTTTGAAATCAAAAGTCATTGAGTGAAAATTATTTTTCTCAATACATATTCAAGTTGTCTTTCTTGAACTTCCATGTTTAATCACAACGGTCTTATTTCTGACTTATCTATTAAAGCCATGTGCCCTAGATTCATTGCTATAAATGGAGTCTATAACTCTTTTTCAGTGGTCAGCTGCTTTACTCTATTTTTATCACTGTTAAACCTGAATTTTTTCAAAATTGTATATTGCTGATTCTTATGCTTTAACAGTTGTTTATAATCATGCTCACCTTCTGAACCAATGCTTCAGCTGTTGTGTAGTGACCCCTTCCTCATTCATGTTCTTTCCCTCCTATCTTCATATTCCTTTCTCAAAGGGGGAGAATCAATTCAGGGGGAGTTATTCATTCAGGGGGAGTTTGAGCTGTATTCTGCACCTTGCACTCATGTTTTTCTTTCTTTTTGATCATGTCAAAGGGGGAGAAATTTAATTTGGTGACTCACTGTCACTTTGTTGCCATCATCAAAAAGGGGGAGAATGTTGTGCCCCTTAGGCACAAGCACATGATATTTTGTTTTGATGATAGCAACACAGTGAGTGTATCACAGTGAGCCAGTCATTGTGTTTAATATACATTGCCCTGCTGCATTGCATGCGTTCAGAGTCAGTACATTGTTTAAGTCCATACATCCGCATGCTATCAAGTCCACACAGTCTATACATTCAAATGGCATGTTTGCACGCTATAAAGTCTGTACAGAGTCATTGTAGTGTCTGGCTAGCAAGTCCATACATTGTCTTGCACAGCATGCATTAGCAAAGTCTACACATTGCACTGTACATCGGACCAAGTCTGTACAGTCTCATTTAAAGTCTATACTATGCATACTATATCGTCAAAGTCTATACATTGCACTGTAGCTTGCATTCATTCAAGTCTGTAAAGCCGGTGAGGTCCGTCTCACTCAACGTCTCAAGTGGAATTGAAGTCTATACATTGGACCGTCTTTCTTAGCGTCTATGTGCATAGTCCATGCATTTGAAGTCTGTACATCCACCGTCTCAGTTGAGCTTTGAAGTCTGTACAGCCTATCTGCGTCTCATGCAGCGTCTCATGTTAAGTCTATACATTGCATCTTTGTTGTTGAAGTCTGTACAGCCTATCTGCGTCTCATGCAGCGTCTCAAGTTAAGTCTATACATTGCATCTTTACCTACGTTCAGAACACCAAGTCTGTACACTGCAATTGATTGTATAGACTTAGAGTTGAAGTCTGCACACTGTCTCGTCACACGCACTTGAAGTCTGTACATCGTGCATCTGTTGATTCGAAGTCTGTACAGCATATGTTCTTCACACTTTGTCAAGTCTGAACATTGCACATCATCATGGTTGCCTTGATGCCGTAGAAAGCCTATACATTCTATTTTGCTTGAAATTTGACGCCCATCAATAGGGGCGTCCGTTTTGAATCTGACGCCTAGGAAAGAGTCGTCTTTTTGTTGTGCATCAATTTATCAAAGTCTAGACATCGTCTGGTTGCATAACGCATAGTCTGTACATGATGCATTGTGCTCTCATGCCTTAACACTAGGCATTGCAAAGTATGTACATTGGTTGCACATTACACTACAAAGTCTATACATTGCAAAGTCTACACACTGCATTACACACTTCAAAGTATGTACATTGTTCAGAACGCAAAGTCCATACAGCCATTGTGCATTCATTCTTGATGTACATACTTTGCTTACTTAAACTGATGATTCTCTCTGTGTGTCAGGCACTTTTCGTGAAGTTTCAGAATAGCACGTGATCCGAGGCTGGAAGGGCTGACAGGATCGTGACACGTGTACAGCAACATGCTGAAATGCTGCCACGTGGACTGAGGCCTTTAGGCGGGAAATGTGGAGGACACACGCCCTAGCTGTTGCTGCTGCTATATATATGAAGCTTCTTCCTCAGGAGAAGTCTGATCGAGACAGAAGAAAAAGCAGAAGAGCAGAGAGCCCGTTCGATCCAAAAGAGAGAAAAGAAAGAGAGTTGAGATAGAGAAGAGTTGAGAGTGATTTATTCCTCAGATCGTTGGTTCAAAACCAGATCTGAGTTTGCTCACTTGTTTGAGCTACATTCCCTGCAGGGATACATTTCGTGCTTTATTGTTACAGCTTTTCGTTGCTGTGGTTTCTTGTTCTTTGTTTTCTTTTAAACCTTTCTTCAAGCTGTTTGTCAGCGGAGCAAGCTGTGTTGCTCAGCATTTGCAGTGGAGGATTCCACTGGACGGCTAAGCTGTATTGCCCAGCGGTTTGCAAAGGTGCTGCCTCTGGACGGGTCAAGCTATAATCCCCAGCGGTTGCAGTGGAGGATTCCACTGGACAGGTGAAGCTGTAATCCTCAGCGGGCGAGACTTGGTCTCGGACAGCAAGCTGTGAGGCTCAGCGGGTTGTAGGCAAGCTGTGATGCCCAGCGGTTCAAGCTGTGAGTTAGTAGTAATCCACACTCGGGTTGAGTGTGGGGTGGACGTTGGTCTAGAGGACCGAACCACCTAAAAACCCTCTTGTCCACTGTGGTTTGAATTTTATATCTGACTGGCGCTAGATGCATGCATAGGCACGAGGATTGTATTCATCTCATTGCTGTGCACATTAGATGTTTGCTTAGGATCGCTCTACATATCTGCAATAGTTTTTAATTCCGCATCTCTGATTGCATTAGATTTAATTTGAGCGAAGTTTTTTTAAGGGGAGATTCATTCACCCCCCTCTGAATCGAACGCACCGAACCTAACACACTCCCCCTCGTCCCACCAGGGTTGTCACTCTAGACGAATATATTCCCTGGGACAAGCTTGGGCATAAGACTTGCCTCCTTCAGTGGCTTCGGGATATGGCTCATCGGCTCCAAGAGGGGGGAGACTTCCCAATCCCGGAGGAGCTCTCTCTGTTCTACAAAGTTGAGGAGTTCACGGTCGAGATGCTCGAGAAAATGCTACAAGAGCTCTCCTGCAATATGGTGGCGATTCCGCCGCCCGACAACATCAATTCTCCTACGGCTGATAGCGCTGGAGACAAGGCTCCTATGGCAACATATCAACGTCGCTCAGCAAGAAATGTCCGGGAACGTGGCCGGGGACGAGGAAGCGGACGTGAAGGTCCCCTAACTCTTGACCGGGTCATAATATTCAGAGGGGAGAAACCGAGTCCAATCCCAAAAACCCAAGTTCGGGGAATCCCTTTTATTCTCAACTCCTCAGAGGGTTCAAGCCCCGTCTCAGCGGTAAAATCGGGTGGCGTCCCTTTTATAATTGCCTCTTCTGATGAAGAAGAGGAGCCAGCCAAGTCGCCAGTACGCGAGGAGGTGTCAGAGCAAGCCGGCCCCTCCAACCGGGTCGAGCCCCCAAGCCCGGCCGGTCCTTCTAATGAAGACCAGCATGATGAGCCTTCGCCACCTCCGGAGGAATCCTTGGCACCGCTGTTCCAAGAAGATGCGGAAAGCCAGAATACGGAAGAGCCCCCTTCTAAACGGAAAAGGCCTCGCTAGGCGCCAAAGACTCTGGCGGAGATCATCCCGCCATTTGACAAGACCCGTGCTCGGGCGGACCGCAAAATCATTCATCATATGAAGCGGTTCCCAACAAATGTCACTATTTGGGAAGCTATTGTCTGAAGTAAAGACCTAAGGGAGGCTCTTGTCAAGATACTTCAAGATCCAGAGGCCTATGAAGCCCATGTTGCAGAGTTGCGAGCCCAGGCACATGAGGCACTCACAGCCAACATCTCCTTCACGGACAAAGACATGTTGCTGTCCTCTCCATGCCACAATCGCCCTTTATATATGAGGGGGATGATTAATGGGCATGATGTGAATCGCATTCTAGTCGACGCTGGAGCGGCCGTTAACATCATGCCTCTGAAGACTTTTAAGTCTCTATACCTGGCACCTTACTTACAAAAGGTGAGCGCGGTCCAAATTTCAGGGTTCAATCAGAAGTCCGAAGAGGCGCTTTGGTCGGGTTGAAGTCAAGCTTGCTTTGGGCGATTTTGTCACCCAAGCGACATTTTATATTATCAACGCCGACACATCATACAAGGTGTTGCTTGGAAGGCCTTGGCTCCACGACAATTGGGTCATCCCATCAACTCTGCATCAGTGCATTAAATATGCCAAGGGAGGGGAGCAACATACGGTCTTTGCAGATCAATCTCCCTTCCATCCCAATGAGTGCCACTTGGCCGATGCCTCCCTTTATTTTGGGAAGCCCACTCTGACAATCCCCGAGCCTTTAAAAGACAAAGGGAAGCAAAAAGTGGACCATGAAGTCGAGGAGGGGCAGTTGTTCACTGTCAACCAAGACATGGTAAAACTGCGCAGGCTAAGTCTCCAGGCCGCCTCCAAGCCGACTCAGTTGAAGAGGCGAAGTATTGACTTTGAAGCCAACCTCATCAATCAGGTCATTGATGGGAGTATCTCTTTACCGCCCAAGTGCCTTCAACTCTCGTCCCAACGGGAAGAACATGAGGTGGAGCAGTTGAAGACCTTCACAGTCTCCTATCAACGGAGAAGAAGACGTAACAAGAGCAAGGGGGACAAGCCAATCATCTTTTACAAAGGCGACTTAGTCCCATCGGGCCCTCCTGAAGATGACTTCGGCTGGGATACTCCCGCCGATGTGGCGCCAGAGCCAGTCCAGAAGATGGACGATATGCCGAATTACATCAGGGAAATGTGTAAAAAGCAACACATCCCACAAGCTCAGGATCCCGCACGAGTGGCATATTTCCATCAGCTGTGGAACCCTCCGTAGGTCCATGGACAACCTCCCTTCTCTCGCAAAGATACGCGAGGACTTGGCTATGACCAGGAGAGAGACTTCGAGATTTATTATGCAGTCAATGCCATAGGACTGCTACCTCCTCATCACGGGCAAGTAGAAGTTGAGCCCAAGATCGACAACTCTGCAAGGGAGTCCGGTGAGTCATCAATGACATTATCGCCAGAAATCAATGTTGATCACCCCCACGGGGAAAGGACAACTCAGCCTGTTAACCATCAACAAGATGAAGCAAGTCCTTCGACTTCAAGCCAGGGGCAAGAGAGCTTCGAAGAATTTGAAGTCTATGAAGTAAATACTGATGATGAGGGAGACTTTGTCGACCTCCAACCAGCTCCGCCGGAGTTTGAAGACGGTGGTCAAGCAACTGTGGATGAGTTGATCGAGATCAATCTCGGAAGCAAAGATGACCATCGTCCCACCTTCATAAGTGCTCCCCTCAGCGAGAAAGAAAGACAGTCGTATCGACAGCTCTTAGAAGAGTTTAGGGATTGTTTTGCCTGGACTTATAAAGAAATGTCCGGGCTCGGTCCTTCTATGGCTGAACACGAGCTGGCAATACTTTCAACAGTCAAGCAGGCCCAAAGGCGTATGCGCCATGAGCTGGAGCTCAAAGTCAATGCTGAGGTTGACAAAATGCTCAACGTGGACTTCATAGAGCCTTGCATGTACCCCGTATGGCTCGCCAACATAGTCCCTGTCAAGAAAAAGAACGGCCAGGTCCGAGTCTGCATTGACTTCAGGGATTTGAACAAGGCATGCCCAAAGGACGACTTCTCGGTCCCAATCACTGAGACAATGGTTGATATGACCACTGGTCACGAAGCCTTGTCTTTCATGGACGGGTCGTCGGGTTATAATCAGATCCGTATGGCCATCAAAGACAAGGACCATACGGCCTTCCAATCCCCTAAAGGGATCTTCAACTACAAAAGGATGTCGTTTAGTCTGAAGAATGCCGGCGCAACCTACCAAAGGGCGATGACCAAGATCTTCGACGAGATGCTTCATGACCTCGTCGAATACTACGTCGATGACTTGTCGTCAAGACAAAAAGGCGAGAAGATCACTTGGCCGACTTGCGTCGAGTCTTCGAAAGGCTTTGACAGTACCAGTTCAAGATGAACCCAATGAAGTGTGCCTTTGGCGTCTCTAGCGGCAAGTTCCTTGGCTTCATTGTCAGGTACCGAGGCATAGAAATCGATCCTGACAAAATAAAGGCCATAAGAGGACTACCTCCACCCAAGAACTTGATAGAGCTCAGATCTCTGCAAGAAAGACTCGCCTATATTAGGCGATTTATTTCTAATCTGTCAGGAAGATGCCTGCCTTTCGACAAATTGATGAAGAAAGGAGCACCCTTCATATGGGACGAAGACTTTCAGAAGGCCTTCGACAAATCAAGGAGTATTTACTGACTCCTCCAGTCCTAGAGGCACCTGTCAGAGGAAAGCCCCTTATCTTATATATTGCCGCCATGGACGCCTCTTTGGGGGCGCTTCTAGCCCAGATCAATGAGGAGGGCAAGGAGCAGCCATTGTACAACCTCAGCCGGAAGCTAATCCGGCCTGAGCATCGGTACGCGCTCATGGAAAAGGTGTGCCTAGCTTTGGTATTTGCCATCAAGAAGCTGAGGCACTACCTCCTAACTCATCGGGTGGAACTTATCTCAAAGTGTGATCCACTCAAGTTTTTGCTCAGCCAGCCCGTCCTCTCCGGTAGGCTCGGCAAATGGGCACTTATCCTCATGGAGTTTGATATCACCTTCGTCCCACACAAGGCGATCAAGGGACAAGGAATGGCGGAGTTCTTGGCTGCACACCCTGTGCTAGAGGATTCGCCACTTAACTTTGAGTTGCCCGATGAAGAGGTGCTGGTACCTTCTCAAGAAAATGGGGAGCATTTTAAAAAAGTCCCACCACAGATGGAGCCGGGTGTCCTCACTCTTGACCTCCCATATTGGGAGTTGTATTTTGATGGTGCTTCTAAGACAATCAAAAGGGCCGGCGGCCTCACAGACTATGTCTCGGGGGCAGGGGTAGTCTTTGTATCCCCACAAGGCGGCATTCTCCACAGCTCTTGTGCCCTCATAAAGTCGCTGACTAATAATGAGGCAGAGTACGAAGCACTGATCATTGGGCTTCAACTGGCATTGAAGATGGACATCAAGTGCATCAAAGTGTACGGGGATTCTCAACTCGTCATTCGGCAAGTACTGGGCGTCTATGACGTCCGGAAAAAGGAGCCCGTCCCCTATCATGCAGCCGTCATGAGGCTAAGGGAAAAGTTTTACCTATTTGAAATAGGCCATGTCCCCAGAGGTAGTAACTCCCAGGCTGATGCCTTAGCAAAGTTGGCAGCAGCCTTAAAGCTCCCACCTGAGGGAGAATTGAACATTACTGTCAGACACCGAAGGCTCATGCCAAGTGTGCTCGACGAAGAGTCTGGCCTCACTGTCTACGAGGTCGACAACATTCAAGAGGAGAATGCTCCCAAAGCAGAAGATTGGCGTCAGCCAATCATAAAGATAAAGAACAGTCGGCTCCCCTCCGATCTGGCTCAGAGGGTGCAACTGCTACGCAGGGCGACATCCTACCAGCTGATTGACAGTCTGCTCTTTAGGCTCATTCATGAAAAAGACCGATCGGTACTGCTACGCTGCCTTTCATCCAAGGAAGCAAAGACTGTCATGCACGAGGTCCACTCCGGATTGTGCGGGGCCCACCAAGCAGGAGCTAAGATGAAGAACAACATCAAGCTCAATGGGTTTTACTGGCCCACCATGTATGAGGACTGTAACCAGTATGCCTGTACGTGTCACCAATGCCAAGCATTCGGGCCAGTGCCTCGGAGGCCGCCTAATCCGCTCCATCCAACAGCGCCTACTTGGCCATTCGCGGAGTAGGGCATGGACATTGTGGGACCATTCCCGCCTTCATCTCAAGGCCACAAGTTCATACTGGCCGCCACCGATTACTTCTCCAGATGGGCAGAAGCCATCCCACTATGAGAAGTCACAGGAGAAATAGTTGCCCGGTTTGTAAGGCACTACAACATATACAGATTCGGCACCCTCAGTCGGATTATATCCGATAATGACACGCCATTCAGGAACAAGATTGTTTACGCTTTGGCGGCTAAATTTCATATTGATTGGAGGACGTCATCGGTCTACAATCCCCAAGCCAACGGGTTGGCCGAGGCCTTCAACAAGACCCTATGCAAACTGTTGTCTAAGATAGTCGGCGGCCGCAAACGGGATTGGGGCGAGAAGGTCCACGAAGCCCTATGGGCCTATCGGACTATTTACAAAACCCCCACGGGTTGCTCACCATTCTCTCTGGTCTACGGAGCCGAGGCGGTGGTCCCTGTGGAGATTGAGCTGGCATCCTATCGCGTTGCTGTGCACGCCGGATTGCCAGGCCAAGACCAATCCGAAACAGAAAGAAGGCTTGAAGAGCTCTTCAACTTTGAAGGTGAAAGACTCAAAGTCTATAAGCACTTACAAGTGTATCAAGCCCGCATGACACGTGCCTATGATAAGCTGGTCAAGCAAAGGGCGTTCAAGAAAGGCGACCTCGTCATGATTAAGGAAAAGGAGGTTCTCGCGGGAAGATCGAGCGGCAAACTCCAGCCCAATTGACGAGGACCTTACGTCATCCAGAAGGTCTATGAAGGAGGGGCCTACACGGTCGTCGACCACAAGGGAGATAATCCATTCCCTCCTCTCAATGGCAAGCATATGAAGCTCTACCATGCGCCACTGCAAGAGCTTCCCCAGCAGTCCTCACAGGATGCGCATCTCCCCAGTAAAGGTGCAAGTTTTAAAAAAAAATTGGGGTTAAAAATACTGATACCCTGGCGTACTCAGTCGACCTTCAAAGGATGGCTGAGGGCAAAAAGGCCATAGATCCGGCTGAGGTGAAAACCCGAAAGGGCGCCTCGGGCAAAAATGGGCAACCCCTCGGTGTGAAAACCCGCAAGGGCGCGCCGGAAAAAGCTAAAGGGGGCCAGTCTCGGCGAAAACCCGAAAGGGCGGTGAGGTTAGTAATGTGAAAAAAAAATCCTCTTTCAGCAGGCTCTATGGGTGGTTATACGTCCGCGACTCCACCCTATAATGGCGATAGCATCACCCTAATGCCTTAGTCGTACCTCCCATGTCGTTCTGCGACACTCAGTCCCACCCGGCGATTCCCTGCAACACTTGGTGGATTCCAAGTGATCTCTCCTCTCGGGGTGTGAAGCTCCGCCGCCGCCTTCCGTTCGTGCCGCCATCGCACCGCCATCGCCGGAGGTCTGTCCACATCAGAACAGAGGTCTATTGTCCGAATTTTAGCTCCCAAACCATAGATCTGTTAGAGCTGCAATTTTGAGGGTAAGTTCCCCACGTGAATACCCTCTTCCAAAAAAAGTTTCCAATTTTTCCTCCACCGTTTTCCCTCTGTTCCACCCACGTTTTTCCAGGTCTTCACAGTCTACCCCTGTGCAGATCTGTGTCACAGCAACAATGTATTTCCTTTGTTCGACCCCCTTTCCAATTTCAGATCAAGTTGAAATTTGGACTGGGAGTTCTGTCCACCAAAACCCCCGTCCACAAATTTTTTCTGATTTTTTGAAGCTCGTTTATATTTTCTAAAACCCACTGTCAAATCCGATTTCTGATCTGTCCAGTGCAGCCCAGATCCGACCCCCTACCCCCATAAAATCCTTTTCCCCATCCAAATCACCTCCAAAAATTACAAAAAAATTATCCCCGTGTTCCTTACATCCCCATCTATCTTCCATAAAAATTTCCAGTCCTGATTCCACCGTTTGATCTTCGGTCAACGTGCATCTTCAGGCAGATCTGAATCTGCCCAGTCAATTTTTGAGTCTGTCAGTCAGCCTGTTAAAAAATACCCCACGAAAAATCCAGTGCCACAAAAATTCCTGGCACAGCCCTTGTTCGTAAATCTCTGAAAGAGCTTGGTAACGGCACAAATCTCGCGTCGATCCGACGTCGGGACTGATCGCAGCAGCCGATCTCGTCGGGTCGCGTAGTCCTGAAACAGCAGCATAGGCTCGGGGCTACATCTTCCAACACCCGGCGATCGGAGCCGCCCGGCCTCCCACCAGCTGCTCCAGCTCGGTCGCCTTCCAAGGATCGTTCCTCCAGGCATCCCCTTGGCAGCGGGACCCACCCCGCCCAGTTCGGCCGTCCGAGCAGCACGCGGACCCCACATTGCCGGCGCGCGCCACCACCGAAGCTGCCCAGATTGATGCCCGTCAACCCGAACCCGATACTCCCGGGCTCACATTGTAGCCTTTTACCTCCCTGCATGGAGTGGGCAGTAATATTACTGTAATTTAATTATTTACTGTACCGGGAGTACGAAGTTCGGCCGGGGTCGCCTTCCCCACGCCCGGAGCATGGAGATATCATGTTCGCTCCTCTCCTCGCATTTTGCTCATTTCGTATATATTTCTATATGCCGCTGTATGAGCGTGATAGGATAAATTAACTCGTTATTTTTTTTATCACCGCTGCGAGAGAGAGCGAGACCGTTCCGTGACTCGATCCGAGCACGGAAGAGCCGACCACCCTAGCTCACTGTCGGCCGATTCCTCAACCGCGCAAGTCCTATGTTTCCCTCGCTAGGGACGAGTCGCGAGCTAGAGTCCCAGGTTCGCATTTTTGTCCCGTATCAGCCTCAGTATGACCCTTTCAGGCTGCCAACCCATCCCGCCTATCGGCTTCCAGGTTTAACCAACATGTCTCATTCGGACCCTTGAACCTACTCCTTTATTGTCCCAACAGGGCTCGGCGCATGCACACCCCTTTCGGGTTGCCAACCCGTTCAACCTTTGGCTCTTGGATTTGGCTAACTGCGTCTCTCTAGGACAGTCGAATCCACCCGTTTGTCCCACCTATGCGGCACACACGTCCCTACGGGAGTGCCACTCTCTCCTTGCCTTTCGGCATTATAGGTTCAAAAAAAAGGGGGGGTTTAAAAATATTGATGCCCGAGCGGACTTGGTTATTTCTGTTAGGGGAGCAATCAAAGGTAAAAAGGCTTCAACCCAGCCAAGGTGAAAATCCGAAAGGACGTCTTAGGCAAAAATGGGTACCCCTCAGTGTGAAAATCCGAAAGGGCACACTGGAAAAAACTAAAGGGGGCCAGTCCTAACGAAAAACCGAAAGGGCGGTAAGACTCGTAAAGTGATCAGAAAAAAAAAAGAAAAAAAACATACATGCTAAAGGATGGAATCAAAAAACCACTGAATTATGTCCTTTATTCATCAACACTATCCATAGAGCCCGAGACAAGCCCTCAGGGGTAACTCAGAAATGGGGCACAAAGGCCCTATCTACAGGAATCAGGCGCCAGACTCGTCCCTCCTCAGGTCAGCCTTTGCGCTCTGGTGCTCCACCTCGGCAGCCTGAAGATCCCGCTGCAGCTCCTCAACTCGAAGACGGGTCTTCCGATTGCGCTCCTCGTCAGTCTCAACCTGAAGGCTTGCCTCAGCCTGGGCCGCCTGGAGCTCCCTAAGCCGCTCCTCCTCCTGCTGGATCATCACTTGGATTCTCCGTCTTTGCTCCTGTGCGATATAACGGCAGGTGAACTCACTCCGTAAAACTCCCAGCTTCGCGGCCCACATATCCTGGGGGAGACCCATCATGTGATAACCCCAGGTGAAAGTCTCCAAACTGCTCCTCAAAGCCACTATCGTCGGCAAGGGGTCAACCTGGACCAAGTGATCAAGGCTCTGGAGGAGATGGTCAACCATAGTGGCGTTCAGTGCTGCTCCAAGTACGGCGGTGTCAGGCCACGTCACTTCAAGAGCAGGAAAGTCCACGGGCACCACAGTTGCCTTTCCTGCTGATCTTGAGTTGGGAAAAAGAAGAGAAAAAAAAGAGTGTGTGAGTGTACCACCACAATGAAGTCACTATGGTGAAAGTCCAAAGATGTAAATTGCAATGGCTTTTACCTGAGGTAGCTGTGTCCGTCGGGCTAGGCTCCAGAGAAGACCCCTCCTCCGGGACTGGAGAGGAGCTACCGACCAATGCCGATCCCTGTCCTATGGACGGTAAGGGTGTAGCTGATCCCTCTGCAAATCGGGCAAGGCGTAAGAAAGTCTTAGTACTTCATCAACCCCAACTGCCAACCTGAACACTTCATAGTAACAAGGACTTACCAGTCTCTACAAGTGGCTCTTCCTCGGCCACCACAGCGTCGGCCTCCGTCGCGGGCTCCATGGAAGGAGAGACAACTGAAAGAAGACACCAACATATAAAATGGTGATCAATATTGCGGAGGAAAGAAGCTTTGTCGAATAGACAGCATAAGTCCCTAATTCGGCAACAACGTTCCTAAAGTTGGTGGCTCAATGGAGGCCGTGGCCTGGTCGGCGGTGTCCCGCTCCTCTGTAGGCACCTGGCACGAGCCTGCCGCCATGTCAACCCCTGTAAACTGGGGGGAATCTCTCTCCTTTGGATGGCTGTCAGTTGTTCAAGATAAAGACATCATATAATGTCAGTATGCAGCGATATGGCGTAAGGAATGTACAGAATATTTTCGTGCATACCGGAAGCCTGCGCCCCGCTGGGCTCTACAACGCCAGCAGTATTTGCTGGTAGCTTCATGGCTGGGGAGGGTGGTACCTCATTTAGTGCCCCAGTCCCAGTAGCCGACGCCCTCACCTCTCCATTACCATTCGGCAAATTGATGGAGGGTCTTGACTCCATGAGCCTAGAGAGCTCGTCCAGGGAGGAAGTCAACCAGGCAACTGCACCATGTGCAATAGAGTCAGTCAAAAGGCTCATAACTCAAACCAGAAGAGGTGCTCAGTTAGGCCTGTCAACGGAGCGGATACGAATCGAATATATGACTATCCGTATCCGCTCCGTTTTAAAATTCGAATTATCTGATTTTAATCCGCTCCATTTAAATTCGGATACGAAGCGAATATATGACTATCCGTATCCGCTCCGTTTTAAAATTCGAATCCGATTCAAATTCAAAAGTATATAAATACAATTATAAAATGTTAAAAGTATATAAAATATAACTATAAAATGTCAAAAATATATAAAATAAACTTTAAATTAAAATACAACTATAAAATGTCTAAATTTCTCTACAATATTATTTATTTTATAATATATTATTTAAAAATATGTATTATATGATATATAATATTACGAACGGATATTTTTTGAAGCGAATATTATAATATCCGTATCCGCTCCGATTCGAATTCGGATATTATCCGTATCCGAAAAAACGAATACGAATTCGAATATTATCCGTTAATACGGATTCGAATTCGAAGCGGATCCGGATAATATCCGAATCCGTTGACAGGCCTATACTCAGTCCTAAAATTACATGGGCTTAGCCTTATTTCTCCTTCTTCAGAGGAGCTGGAAGAGGAAGAGTCTCCGCTGCTTGGTGAGGTGCTAGAGCTCTCCCCGCTGGGGGAACCCGAGGATGAAGAAGTCCCTGCACTCTCAGAAGACTTATTCTCTTCCTCCTCGACAGAGACAGGGGGCTAGACCCCGGGATCCTCTGTAACAAATAATGCTATGTCAGTCAAGGGATATATTATCTCAAGCATAAAAAGAGAGGAAAAGCAGGGGTTGAGTAAAGAATATTTACCCAAGCCTGGAACAGCAGGGGCCCCTCCTATGTCGAGCACAGGAGAGGCGCCAGTCACTGGCAGATAATCGTCAGTGGGAGGGTCCAACCCCTCAATGTCCAAGCTGATGTCAGGAATGGACTCGTCAATCTCCAGCCCTGCTTCTAGGGAGACATCCCGGGCATGAGGAGAAAAGCTCATAGCAACCTGAACCTCAGGAGGAGTTGCGCTCAAAAAGAGCAAGAGAAGTCAAATCACTACATTTTGAAGACGTGTTACAACGTCGGCTTAACATAAAATCGCCTCCACTTACTGGAGACGTCCACCGGAGCGGGTGAATTCTCCCCAGCTCGTGGCCGGACAGCAGGCCACCCGTCATCCTCTTGGCTTTCAACCCGGGCCTCTTCCCAGAAGCATGAGTCTCCTGGCCACCGGTATGATCTGCAAATGATAAAGGATTGCATGAAATGAGCATCTTAAGTTGCAGAACAAAAGAGACAGGGCTGAATAATTTAGCACATACCTGGCTCCCCGATGGCCCTCCCAGGCTTAAGAATGATCTGCTCAGATTTCAAACCGAGGGCCCAGGCAACCTTATTCACAATGGCCAAGATGGCATTGGGGGTGGTAGCCACCTCCAAATCGGAAATATACTCCACAGGGCCCGCATAGCCTACAACATTGATGATGTGGGCCCTCCAATCAGTGAAGGTGCTACCGGCAAACGCCCCATCCGGAATTGCCTCGGGCAGTTGAGATTTGGTCTTCAGACCACAGGAGGCTTTGAAGTCCTCCCACCAGGAGTAGGGTGCAGAGGACCCAGGGGCTGCTCCTTGACGGGTAGACCCAGAAACGGAAGCTCCAGAAACTGTGCTCCTCAAGGGCTTCAAAGCCCCAGTGTATTGACTCCTAACAATGCGGACAGGGAGTCCCTCCTCCCTCCAGTGGGCCTCTATCTCACAAATAGTTCCGGCAGCTCCAGAAAAGTGAGACCTGATAAACTCAGGATCTAGTGACAAGGGAGGCAGGTCCTCCTTCTTCAGACGATGCTCTTCAGCAGCTCAAATGGTGCCAGCCCGTTGCCTGAAGACGTTGCTGACCTTAAACCACCAGCGCGCATAGTGTATATCGAAGAAGCCCCTACGCGTCTACTCTGGAATAGGATAATCCTCTTTCACGTCACGGAAGAGGAAACGATACCATGAGGCTGCGGTCAGATGAACATCTCTCTGCTTATACTGTCGGAGTACCAGAGGGAAATCTGCATTCGGAGGTATGGCCTGGTCATACCCGAAGTTCTTGGCGAACCGGTGCGGATAATATGGCTCGAGGATCGCTGTGCTGGAATGGCGATAGACCAAAACTCCAGGCCGTATGCAGACAACCCAATCGGCCAGTCCATGGAAGGAAGGTAGAGCCCATGAAGACAACCGGCAAACAACTGTGTCGCCCTGCCGTTCCGAATAAGGACGGTACGAAAGGGAGCTGTAATCAAAATCTAGGCTCTCATCCCTCCTAATATGGAGGAAAGACAAAGCACGGCGGGCACTTGCAAGCTGCGAAACTGCGTCTTGGTCCGGGTGACCAGCAAAAGCAAAGACAAGTGGGGCAGTTGGATTATCCACTAGCGTCCTCTATGATAGCTCAGGCAGCAGCAAGCCAGCCCACGCACTCAGATAATGGGTGGGCATCAAAATGTGCTTGTCTATTGGTGATGAATGTGAGGTCAGGGCGCCGAAGGAATGATATATATTCGCCAGCGCGGCCGGAGCTATGGCAACTTTGAGACCACATGCCATCAAACATGCTGGGTAGATCACCTCTGGTCGTAGAACTCCTTCTCCATAAGGAATCACAAAGCTGGCTAGCCAGTAAGCCAGATAAGCCGCCAGGTATGTCAACGGCGGCAGCTCCCTCGAGTTCCACCCCCGTGTCGGGGCGGGTAGATGACGAGGGTGCGAAGCAAACCGGAGCTCTACCTCTCGACACTGTTCAAGCAAACCGGAGCTCTACCTCTCGACATTGTTCCCAAGTCATACCCAAGGAAGCAAACTCCTCGTAAAAGCAGTAGGGACAACTGTAAAAGTGTGTGATCCATGCATTCAGGGACACCCTCGGTGTCCTTGCAACTCTCTCCTTGCCCACTAGGGCTAAGTCCCTCCAGGTTTTCATCAGATACCTGAAGCAATAGGGTAGGAGATATTGGCCTGCTCCATCCGTAGCACTCAGATGCATGTCATCTAGGGACAGCTCCTCGTACGGTTGTCCGCAAATAGGAAGGCCAGAAATCCTGTGGAAGGCCCACAGGTCCAG
Source organism: Amorphophallus konjac (assembly GCA_022559845.1). NCBI lineage: Eukaryota > Viridiplantae > Streptophyta > Magnoliopsida > Alismatales > Araceae > Amorphophallus > Amorphophallus konjac. Next base: position 37,961,123 of record CM040127.1, read on the forward strand.
TGAAGTCTCCCCCTCGGCAGTCATAAAAGTGTTCCAGCACCTGTTGAACCTTTCAGCCAAGGCCTGAACCAATCCTATATGACAAGGATAAGATTGACTGCAAGGCGAATGCCCGCCCTGTCCAATGCTGCTCTGTAAATGGTCAGCACGCCCCACAGCCACTCAGTGGCGCCGCGGCGGTAGCAGTGGGAGGGAGTGACAGCCCACCTCCCGTACCAGCTAGGGGCCTTCTGCGCCAAAATTCTCTCCAACAGGCAATCACGGTCGTAGTCATCATGCGCAAAAGCTGCGCCAGAAGGAGTCAGGAACATCCCGTCAAGGGTGACGTCCGCAGTCCTGTGATGCCCACCTAGGTGCCAAATGGCTGGTGAAGACGGCACAGCTCTAACAGTGAAGCTATCGAACTCTTTGAAGAAACCCAGACCCTTCTGGCCTGGATACTGCGGCTGCAGCATAAAGCCCTATGGGAAGCTCGGATAAGAGAAACTGCAAGTGCCATGCATGTTGTCTCTCCCCAGCAAGATAGCCCGCTCGAGGCGACGCCTCTCTCCTGTCAGCCAAGTGTCATCAGCCTCCACATCAGAAGGCGTGAAGCTGTTGATGAAAGGCAACAGATGCCTATCCAATGGGAAGTGCGAGGGATAGCCGCCCGAGCGATCGTAAACATAGCACCCGTGCCTCCGTGTAATCCGAGAGACATCGACAGTGCCCTCAATGGTGGCAGTCTCTCTTATCGGGCCCTCTGCAACCCAAGTAAACCCGCGGTCCACCCCGTCAAAACTCTCTGAAGTGATGCTGCGAGGGGGGAATGGCAGCATAGGTTTGTCCGTCCTCCGCACATAATGGTCGTCAGAGCCTCCAACTCTGGGCCTCCGGGACGTATCTCTGCTCCGGCTAGGGCGGGCCATGTCTGTAAGAGCTGCAAAGCCAAGGTCGGAGAGACGAAGATGAGTAACAAGACTCAGTCAAAAGCTAAGTCAGCAAAAAGGGCAGCAATAAAATCATTAAGCAATCCTACAAGACCCCTCGTTCTGTCAGAGAACTCAAGGATTTCTAAGATGGAAGGCACGGGCCACCCGCCCCCGCCTTCGGCCCTGGCGGTTGTCCCGTGGGGGGCATTTGTTGCACCCGTAATTTATTTTACAAAATTCTGGGATATTATCCTCGTATCGGACGAGACCCATATTTGGCGTACTGCCATTTCGGGGAATATTCCCACGCGGGGTCTATATTTGGCGTATCGCCGTCCCGTAGAATATTTCCACACTTAGGGCTTTATAGCCTATGTATATGTTGCCGTAATTATAGACCTCTCGCAGCAATCGAGACGGTCGAGAGCCGGATCCAATCTACGACGATTGTCAGGATCGTGTAGTTCCGATAAAATCCCTATGGGAGAAAGCTTCCCTCCTTGGAGAGGAAAAAACAACATAAAAGGAGGTCTACGCACCGCCAACAAAGTCCCTCGCGCGTGTACCACGGAGCACGGACAAAATCAAGTTTCCCCTTTGCGGCCTACGGCACGAGGAAAAGTAATAAACGAACAAGGAGAAGCGCGTCTTCCCTTCTCCGGCAAGCAAACGAGGCTTCAAAGCCCCCCCAAGGCCCTATTTATTGAAATTGAACGTGAGAGAGACCCGTCCGAGGTCGAAGGGACCCGTCCGAGGTCGACAGGACCCGTCCGGGGTCGCCTGCCCCCGAACGGGTCTGCGCGGACCCAAGCGTCGGGGCGCGCGCCCGGGCAGGTCCCCCGGGGGTCACGCGACCTTGGGTAGGTCCCCCAGGGGGCCGCGCGACCCCGGGTGGGCCCGGGGACCTCCCACCCCGGGCCGATTTTCTTTCCCGCGCGGAGAACACAAAAAAAAAATAGAAAAAAGGAGGAAAATGACCTCCCCGGGGTCATTTTCACCCCGTTAAACCCGTACGGGTCCAAACAACCTCCCGTTTAACCCGTACGAGTCTGAACGACCCCGGGGAGGTTCCCACTTCTATAAATAGACCCCCAAGGGTCCAAGGACACACAGAGACAGAGAGAGATCCAGAGATTGCAGCCTACGGAGCACACTCGGAGCATTTTGTTCGTTTGTTCGTCTGTCTTGGCACGCGAGGGGTAAGTCCCCGGGTCTTGTGTATATGCCCCTATGAGGGTATATTTATAATTTTGCCCCTCAGTGGGCCATGTTGTAAATTTCTAAGTCCTGGGACGACTATGTCATATGCTTCTACCCTAATAATGGGGGAATTGCATAAATGTCCTCCCCGGGATCCGAGAAACATAAAAGTCATGTTATTTGCAGTTCCACCCTGCACTTTTCTGTAATTGGGGCTACGTCCCTACTCTCCGCGTTGGTGCGGATCTTTGTACAGTCGACAACTCACCGACAACCCTTGTACCCATTTGAGCCATAAATGCAATTTTTTGACTTCACATGTCTTCCTTATGCATTGACTGGGGAAAATTACAAGAAAACCCCTGACTGGTCAAAATCACATATATACCCCTCCTTGGGCAAGATTGACGCATATGAGCCTTCTACGAAGCCGTTGTCACTCCTTCAGCTTGTAAACCCCAACCCTAGATCTATGAAGGGCGTGGTAAAATTACCAAAATACTCATGTGACCTAAAAACGGCCTAGCAGCCTCTAAAACATTCTAGAAAGAGCCTCAGGGTCTTGGGATGTTGTCAGCTCAGTCCGACACACAGATGTCCCCTAACCCTAGGTCTATGTAGGGCGTGGTAAAATTACCAAAATATTCTTGTGACCTAAAAATCGCCTAGCACCCCCCTAAAACCCTCCAGAAAGAGCCTCAGCGCCTTGGGAAGTCAAAAACCCAGTCCTACCTCCGTTCCAGTCCAAAAATTTCAGAAATACCTCTGGCTTGGTAAAAATTACCAAAATACCCCTGGAAAGATAAAATTACCAAAATACCCCCGGGATCCAAAAAACTCCCCTCCACCTCGAAAATACCTACGGCCTCCGCATATTTGCGTCTATACTCCTAAATCTTAGAGTTTTGCTCAGACTTAGCCCCAACCCTATTAATATGTTGGTGATAAATGAGTGGTCATGAAGAGTCATTCGAATGAGCCTGCCCTCCCCGTCAGAACCTAAGGAGAGGGTTTTGGGGATTTATTTGACAGTCAAACAAAGGTGTTCGGACGTTAGGCCGATATAAATCAACACTGACTACGGTCAGTGAGGAGAGGTCCAGCACCCGAACCCAAATCGTCTGATACGATGCGCACACACGGAATAACCCTCTCTATGCAGAGGAATGTCTCTTTTCAAAAAGAACATACATATTTATTTTTCTATGAAAACATTCCGTGTCACACAGGGTCCTTCAAGGGCCCGACCTTGTAGGGATACATGACGAGATGTTGACGCCGGGGCCAAGGATGTTGGGATTCAGGATGCTGCTACTGCTACTGCTACTGCTACTGGGGCTGGGGCCATGAGAAGAGGCCACCGTCGGCGATGGAGGGGTCCCAAACTAGGTGCCCTTGAAAAGGATGGCCACCGTTGCAGAGATTTTGATGTTAACACGCCCTCTCTCTCTTTGTGGGGTAAGGGTATTATGATCTTTTTCTCTCCTCAAGTTAGGGAAGACTATGGTTTAGTTAGTCTAACCAGACATTATCTCACAATGAGAGACAGTAGGGGTTTTTTATATAACATAGAAGATTTTTTTTTTTTTTTTGGGGGGGGGGTTGGCTAAATAGATAGATTACAGGAGCTTTTTTCTAATTTCAAAAGAGTTAAGAGGCTTAAAACCAAAAATCCCTTTTAAATGACACAAGTCCAAGAATGATCATTGTTTACTTAGATAGGCCAATTGTTAATCGAATCCTATAACCACACTGAGTACCTGAAAACAACAAAGAAAGGACTTCACCAATCTGAGTTCCAATTTTCCCTATATAATCCAGCCAAAATCTATTGAAATAATGTCAGGAAGTGCTTCATGAGAAAGATAGAAGTGTGAATGAGGTCTTAGTTTTCATGTTCCATGTGATTTCTTGAGGATACTATTGCTAAATGACCTAGATAAATGCTAGGAAAATTATGATCATAGAACTTTACTGAAGCATGAAGTAATTCATAACTTCTATTTTTAAGAAACATAAGGTTCATTTATATGATAATAGCCGGTATAGGTGAGAAATTTAACACTATCAATCCAATAGATAAGGCTGGAGTCAATCACCTGAAAACCATAGGGCAGTAGTCCTTCCACTTGAAATCTTCAGCACAGTGTGGAGGGGTTAGTTGAGACCCTGCCTTAGGAAAATTCATCCAAAAGCTGGCTCGCGGACCAAAATCTGATGCACGAACTTCACGCCTCTGGAGAGATGTAATTTTCCCAAGCGTATACCTATGCATTAGAATGAAACAGCTGGTTATCAGTATCATCTGAGGAAGCTCTGCTGCTATCAAAGATCATGATATCACTATTATGCATAGAGGAATACTAGTGCACCACAACATTTGGGGCATGGCATGTGACACCCAATCACTGCAGTCTGATCTTTAGATTGGAGAAAAGCAGGGAACGTTGATGTTGGAGCCCCAAACTTAAGTCCCAAGAGGCACGGTTAACCTCCATCACCCAATCTAAAGGTTGGGCAAAAGAGTTATGGTGGCATGTCATTCCCCAAAGGTGTGGCATGCCCACATGCCTCGTGTGTCTTATAATCTGTAAACCCTTGCCCCCTTTTTTTCTATTTTGAGGAATACTAAAAAAGGTTTTCATCAACAAGCAAGATAAAATAAAAGGCAATCAAAAACATAAATATATATATATATTGCATAAAGTCAATATCCTAATAAAAATACACTTTATTGCACAAGTTCAACGAAGATTCTTAAACATGACCCCATGTTTCAGAGAGAACTATCATCTTTACCCATTACTCCTTAATATATTGAAATAAATATTGCATCAAATCTAACAAGGAGGAGTGGTTTATTTTATTTCCTGCCATGTCGTGGTCTATGAGAGAAATCAGAGAAAATTTATAGGGGAGTTTAATCATTCTTTTGACATCCTTTGAAGGGCAATTAGGTGGACAGAAGATTGGGCTAAAGCAGCAGGTGTTCTCCAACCAGCAAACTCCTCTCTTCTACAAGTGGTGAAATGTTGGAGTTCATTTGCTCTTTGATGTTCTGACATCTGTCTCCAGGGGTGACGCTATTTTATTAGCTCAGTGGAATGGAGACCTTTGTTTTTTTTCTTGTCTCTGTGTAGCTTCTTGTTCTCTCTGTGTCTGGTCTCGCCCGCTGATTTGGGTAGAGGGTTGGTGCTTTTCTGTCTTTTTTTCTTTAGGAGACCTTTCTCCTGAGCTTTTGTACTCTCTCTCTTTTATTTCCATGGACTATAATTTTATATCACCTTCAAAAGAAAATACATTTTTTTAAAAAAACCTCCTATGATTCCTGAATAACACAAAATGCATGAGGATGAATTGGGTGCCGACATTCATGTCAAAAGAATAACTCCTCCATCCAGAGAGATCATTTTCTCCCCACAGTTAACTAAATTACAATTAGAGGAGTGGGAACATTTCCAAGACCCTTGTAAACCAGGCAACAAGTGGGTAATAAGCAGAGAGACCTGCTCCTATCGAAAACTGACCTTTCATGTTTTCCCTCCAATCGGATTTAAGTTTGTTTGGAGTCAAAGGGGGCACTATATATATTGTTTGATGGCGTTGAAGAATTAGTTTCGCATTAAGGTACTTAGGGATGCAAAATGATATGGTGAACCTTAAATATCTGTTCTTTTTTGCTGACAAGTAATTTTTAGGATAAACGTAAAGCGATGCCCTTCATCATCTTTGTTTGGTGTAAGTGAAATAAAACATATATCTTTGGATCCCAATATGCGACTATCTTCCCTTCCTAAATAAAAGTAGAATGTTGTGTTAAAATCTCTTGACAGGGAGATTATATTTCAAGAACATGAGTTGTTCGATGATCTCGATGTCAAAACACCATAAACCTACAGGGGAAGCATATCTGGATCCATGGGAGACAGTCTTCCAATCCAGTACGGTGATCTCCGACAGCACTCCAAGATGATAGGATGTCCAGGAGAAGGAGAAATCTAAAACCGTATGGATTGGGGACTATGACCCGTACTGTTATAGCACCCTTTAGTGTCATTTTCTATTTTAGCCCATCATAAAAATAGAAATAACACTCTGGTCTCTACGCATAATTAAAATATGACCCATACTTTTCTTTAAATGCTTATATCCCCAAATTCTTAATTAATCACATTAATAGGGATAAACTTTATGACAGCCAATAATATACAATTTATTATAACTCTGCCATGGCCGGTCCCAAGCCCGGATGAGAAAAGAGGAGGGTTTGTTAGGTTGACAGCCAACAGTAAAAATTTGTCATATCTCCCACATGAATTCTGATCTAAATACATTTTGTGTTAATGCTAGGGCGTCCCCCGGAAGCGACGCGTTACATCGGAACCCATATGGAATGATAAGTGAGCAAGGACTAGCTAGGGCGTTCCCCGTAAGCGACGCGCCGCAATGGCGTCCGATTGTGGTGTCAAATAGGCAAGGGTTCTCGTGTGGGGTTGGACGTCCACGGGTAAAGAAGTTAGTCCAAAAATATAGGCTCCGTCTAGCTACTTGGAATATAGGAACTTTAACGGGTAAGGGTTTAGAATTGGTTAAGATAACGAAGGTCAGGAGGGTTAGCATAGCTTGCCTACAAGAAATTAGGTGGAAAGGACATAAAGCTAAAGATATTGATGGATATACAATTTGGTATACGGGTAACAATAACTCTAGAAATGGTGTTGCTATAATAATAGATAAAAACTTAAAAGATAGAGTTGTAGAAGTTAATAGATTGGGGGATAGATTGATGTTAATTAAACTTATCTTAGGTGATGATATTTTGAATATAATTAGTGCATATGCACCTCAAGTAAGATTAGAAGAGAGCATTAAAAAGTAATTTTGGGAGGCTATTGATAGTTTGATCTAAAATATCCCTAGTGAAGAGAGAATCTTTATTGGAGGGGATCTTAACGGTCATGTGGGTAAAGATAATAGAGGTTATGAGAGGATTCATGGAGGGTTTGGTTTTGGCAATAGATATGATATAGGTTATACTATTCTTGATTTTGCTATGGCCTATGATCTAGCAATTACAAATACCTTCTTTAAGAAGAGGGACGAACACTTAATAACTTACAAGAGTGGAACACATATAAGTCAAATTGACTATTTTCTTATTAGGAAAGTCGATAGAGTTTTATGTAAAGATTGCAAAGTTATTCCTGGTGAGAGTCTAGTCCCTCAACATAGGTTGCTAGTAATGGATGTCTTTATCCCGAAATTCAAAAGACATATCATTGTAAGTAATTGTTCTAAGATTAAATGGTGGAATTTAAAAGGTAAAAGTTTAGAAACATTTAAAAACCATCTATTAAAGGAAAATATTTGGAATCTAGAACAAGAAACTAATGTAATGTGGAATAATATTACAAATTGTATAACGAGTATAGCAAAACAAATCTTAGGCGAATCTAAAGGTAAAAAAAAATTAGAAAAAGATACTTACTGGTGGAGTGAGGAAATCTAAAATACCATTAGAGTAAAAAAGGAGTACTTTAAAGCTTGGCAAACTAACAAAAATGATCAAACCCTAGAAGCTTATAAAATTGCTAAAAAGAGGGCTAAGAAAATAGTTAGCGAAGCTAAATCAAAGGCATTTGAAGATTTATATAATAAATTAGGAACCCGAGAGGGTGAAAAGGACATATTTAAACTTGCTAAATTAAGAGAAAGGAAAACTAGAGATTTAGATCATGTTTGTTGCATTAAAGGTGAAGATCAAAGGATTTTAACTAAGGATCTTGAGATTAAAGAGAGGTGGCATAGTTATTTTAAGAAATTACTTAATGGAGAGTGCGTCAATGATTTTTCTTCAGAAGGTACCCAAGAGTCCACAATATTTGATAAATATCAATATTTCAGACGTATCAAGAAGTCAGAAGTGGAGGATGCTTTAAGGAAAATGAAAGTGGGCAAGGTCTTAGGACCAGATGACATACCTATTGAAGTATGGAAAGGCCTAGGTGACTGGAGAGGGGGATTTCTGCAGTCCAATAGAACAGCCCAACTAGGCCCGGCAGGGCCCAACAAGGCCAAAGCTCACCCAAGTGACAGCCCACAGGGCCCACTTCGGGAAGAAGCCCAACAAACAAGCACTCGAGGAAACAACCCTCCTAGGCGGCCTCAAGGCTCGGAGGGCCCGAGCATCGGTCCGGTCGCAAGAAGGTCCGCGCCCGAGCCATCCCTCCGCCCGGGAGGAAGAGGCATAAGCCGGCCTATCCGACCCATCTTTTACCGAGCTAAGCCTATCGCCCGGATAGGGCCGGCCTCTCTAAGTTCGGAACGACCGACGAATGCTTATCTTTACAGCCGTTACGAGCCCGCAGCAGGCAAGAATCCCGAGAGGCAAGGGACTTCTTCTTCCCCGTGAGGATAACGTTCCCACGATGAGGCAGTAAAAGCCCACGACGAGGACGTAACCTCCCCCTGAAACCCCTCGACTTGCAGGACTCTAGGAGGCGGCGCATTATTTAAACCAGGGATACCCTCCGGTGAAAGGTAAGGGCCATTAAGGCACTCATACACCTTAATCTCCTGAGCACAGTTCGCTTCACCCCTTTGGTGGAGAGGGATCTCGCGCACTAGCTTTCTCCTCCCCTTCATTGCTCCCACCATCGCTCTACTGACTTAACCATCGGAGGGTTTTTACCCAGGGAATCCCCCTGGGCCCCCTGATTTGTTTCCCTGTCTTGCAGTTCATCCCCCGGTGATCTACAGCCCGCTCAGGACCCAGCGCGAGATTTCGCCTCTTCATCTGGCGCCGTCTGTGGGAAACGCACGAAGAGCCAACATGGTGAGAAGGAGCTCAGGAAGGAGATCCGCCGGCGAAAGGGGCAAGGCCGTGGTAGCAGCAGGGGACGCCCCCTCCAGGGCTTCACAAAACCCCCCCTCCAACACCAGCGCCCCCGCCAACGGACCACCACCCCCTCCCGCGGCAGTGGGGGTACCCCCCAACGGTGGCGCCGAAGTCTTCCAGGCCTTCAACGCAAAGCTCGACGTCCTCGTGGAGCTCATGAGGGCCCAGGCGGCACGGGATGCAAGGTCCCGCGCCCCCTCGCGGAGCCCCCCCCACAGGAGCGCGACCCAGCACACCGCTGGGGGCCGCTTTACTCTCCGCGGACAGCAGCTCATCCGCAACAATGTTGGAGGCCCCTCGCAAGCTCCGCCCCCGGAGCAAGAGGCTTCCTCCACACCAAGAAGAGGAAAACGGGGGGCGCGGCCCCCGCACCCGGACGCCGATATCTCCGGAGGTCACCGGGACGCCCCCCCCAGCCCCACGACACGACCGCAACCGGAACTATCCCTCCGGCTGCGGTATTTCGAAAGACGTTTCGCAAAGCAGGAGCGCGCCCTTCGTGCCCTGCAGAAAACCTCTTTTCCAGAGGACGAGGAGAAATCCCCGTTCTCCGAATACATCTTGAAGGCAGAGGTGTCTCCCAGAACCTCCATCCCGACCTTCAAGCTCTACGACGGCCAGGGCGACCCGGCCGATCACTACGACAGCTTCGACGCCCTGGCAACTTTGCACGGAACGTCGGATCCCATCAAGTGCCGAGCCTTTGCGGCCACCTTGGTCCAAGGCGCTCAAGCGTGGTTCCGGGCCCTCGCCCTCGGATCCATCCGAGACTTCAGGCAATTCGGGCGAGTCTTCAAGGAGAGTTTCGCCGAGAGCGCCCCCCCAAGGTCTGTGGCAGGGCTCTTGGCCCTCAAGCAAGCGCAAGGGGAAAGGCTCCGGGCTTACGTCCACCGATTTAAATCGGAAGCCCTCAGAATCCCCCGCCTGGACGTGGCCTCAGCCACAACCGCACTGACTGGGGGCACCCGGGACGAGAATCTCCGCCGAGAACTTGTCCTCCACCCTCCCTCGACCCTTGCCGAGCTAGTGACTCTGGCACTGCGCCACGCCGAGTGCGAGGAAGTACTCAGCGCCTGCCGAGACGCAACCGGCTCGGGTCGGGAGGGGGACAAGAAGCGGGCTTCCGAGCCCAACTCTGGCGCGGGAAAGAAGCGAGATCGGGATGGGGAGCGCAAGCGGAAGTACGAACGGTACACCCCATTAGCGGCACCGGTCTACGAAATCTACGAAGATATCAAAGATTCGGGACTCCTCCGCCAGCCCGAGCCGATGAGGTCGAAGAACCACAACCGCAACAGGCATCGCTTGTTCTATGGCGATCACGGGCACCATACCGGTGATTGCCACCAGCTCCAAGACGAGATCGAGCGCCTCATTCGTCAAGGACATCTGGCTCGGTTCACAACCGAGCGTAAAGAAGACCGAGGCGCCGCAGAGGAGATCAACAACGCCCCCCGAGGGGTCCACATCAACGTCATTTCCGGAGGAACGGCATCAGGCGGCGACAGCAGCCGAGGAAGGAAGCGTCATGCTGAGCGGGCGAGCCGAGCCATAGAGCCCCCCAAGGCCCCGCCGAGTGAGCCCCAGGTCATAGTCTTCTCCGACCAAGACCTGGAAGGGCTGAGCACCCCGCATGACGACGCCCTCGTAATCTCCGCCACAATAAACCATTGTAACGTAGATAGAATTCTAGTTGACAATGGGAGCGCCCCTGATGTATTATCTTACGACTGTTTCCTAAAGATGGGGGAAGACCCGTCCAAACTCCGCCCGGTCCGAACACCCCTCTGTGGGTTTAATGGCCTGGCCACCTACCCCGAGGGAGCCCTAAGCCTGCCAGTTACGCTCGGCACCCCACCCAAAACCGTTACGGTCATGGTGGACTTCATAGTGATCAAGGGTATGATAGCGTACAACGCCATTTTCGGTCGAAAGATCCTCAGCCGAATGAAGGCCGTACCGTCTACCTATCACCAGAAAATGAAGTTCCCCACCAAAAACGGGTTGGGGGAAGTCCGAGGCAATCAGGCCACGGCCAGAAGGTGCTACAATATCTCGGTGGAGGCCACAAGGCCAGACGGGAAGGATAAGGGCTCTCGGGGAATCGAGGGAAAAACCGTTACCACCGAGCCCGGTGGCGAACTACTGACGGTATTCCTTAACGATGACCCAGCCCTAGGGGTGAGGATCGGGGCCGACCTATCACCCAAGGAACAACATCAATATAAGAAGTTTCTTTCTGAGTACATTACGGTCTTTGCCTGGTCCGACGATCAACTTCCTGACATACCAGAAGAAACCGTAATTCACAAACTCAACCTCGACCCCACCATAAAGCCCGTGCAACAACGCAGGAGGAAGCATGCACCGGAGAAACATACGGTCATTAAGGCGCAGGTCACCAAGGGACAGGAGACTGGCCTTTTTAGACCGGTCCTGTACCCAACGTGGCTAGCCAACGTCGTCCTGGTACCAAAGGCTTCGGGCACATGGCGAATGTGCGTGGACTTCATCGACCTGAACAAGGCTACCCCCAAGGACTGTTATCCGTTATCGAGCATCGACCAATTGGTTGACTCAACCTCGGGCAACGAGAAACTCAGTTTCTTAGATGCCTATTCGGGTTATCATCAAATCAGGATGAATCCTGAAGACGTCGAGAAGACCGCCTTCATCACCGACTACGGCGTATACTGCTACACCCGGATGCCCTTCGGATTGAAGAACGTTGGGGCCACATATCAAAGACTGGTCAACCACATGTTCGAGGAGCAGCTAGGTCGGAACGTCGAGGCCTACATTGACGACATGCTCGTCAAGACCCCCAAGGCCCAGGACCACTTCACCGACCTCGCTGAAACCTTCAACGTCCTCCTGAAGTACAACATGAAGCTCAATCCCGCCAAGTGCGCCTTCGGAGTAAGATCCGGGAAGTTCCTGGGTTTCCTGGTCACTCAGCGTGGGATCGAAGCCAACCCCGACAAAGTCCAGGCCATCCTGGATATGCGCCCGCCCACCTGCATTAAGGACGTCCAGCGTCTGACGGGACGTGTCGCAGCTCTCAGCCGTTTCTTGTCCCGAGCGGCCGAACGATGCCTGCCCTTCTTCAAACTGTTGAGGGGGCCCAAGTTGGCATCTGCTACGTTCGCGTGGGACGAGGAATGCCAGAAAGCGTTCACCGAGCTCAAGGAGTTCCTGACTTCGCCCCCGGTGCTCTCCAAGCCCGTGTCGGGCGAAGCCCTATTGCTCTATCTCTCGGCGACGCCATCAACTGTTAGCTCGGTCCTAGTCAGAAATGACTCAGGAATTGAGAGACCGGTCTACTACACCAGCAAGGTGCTCAACGAGGCCGAAAGGAGGTATCCTGCAACCGAGAAACTCGTGCTAGCGTTGGTTACCTCCGCCAGGCGCCTCCGACCTTATTTTCAAGGGCACCCCATCACTGTGCTAACCGGCGAACCCTTGAAGAAGATTATGGCCCACCCTGAAGCTTCAGGGCGACTCGTCAAATGGGCCATCATGCTCGGGGCCTACGACATATCCTATCGGCCGCGTTCAGCCATGAAAGGCCAGGTGCTCACCGACTTCATCGCCGAGAGCACCGTCCCGACTGAAGACAGATCCCCTTCCGCGCCCGGGCCAACCTGGGAACTGTTCGTCGACGGATCCTCCAACTCGGTCGGTAGTGGTGCTGGGATCCTCCTAAGATCCCCCGAAGGAGTGGAGCTGCAGTACGCCATGAAATTCAACTTTCAGGCGTCCAACAACGCTTCCGAGTACGAGGCCCTTATATCGGGAGCGCGCATGGCCCGGCGGTTGGGGGCTGAGCGAGTCAGGATCCACACCGACTCTCAGCTGGTCGCGAGCCAGGTCATCGGCGAGTACGAAGCTCGAGAGGCACCCATGATCAAGTACCTCCAGCTGGTCAGGAGCCTGGCCCAACAGTTCGAGGGGTTTGAGGTAGTCCGAATAGCTCGGGAGGAAAACTCCCGAGCGGACGCCCTCTCTCGGTTGGCCTCCTCCCTAGACCCAGAAGGTACCCGATCGGTCCTCCTCGAAGAGCTAGAGCGCCCGAGCATCGACTCGGAGCTCCTCGCTGTAGACTCGGCCGTCCCGAGCGACTGGCGCGCCCCCTACCTAGCTTGGCTCAGAGACTCCCAAGAGCCCTCCGATCCTCGAGAAGCGCGCCGAATGAAGTACCAAGCCCGACGCTTCGTCATCCTCGACAACACTCTCTACCGCAGATCTTTCGCCGGTCCCCTCCTGAAATGCCTCGGCCCCGACGAAGCCAGCCGAGCTATCCTAGAGGTACATGAAGGCCTGTGCGGAGCGCACTCAGGGGCAAGGTCACTGGCCAGGATCCTGTTACGACAGGGATACTGGTGGCCCACCCTGCAGCGCGATTGCTCAGCCCACGCACAGCAGTGCAACCGATGCCAGCGGTTCGACCACCTGGTCCATCAGCCGGCTACAGAACTCGTCACCCTCATCGAGCCGTATCCCTTCGCTCGGTGGGGAATCGACATCCTCGGGCCGTTCCCGACGGCTCAGTCCCAGAAGAAGTTTATTATCGTCGCCATCGACTACTTCACCAAGTGGATCGAGGCCGAGGCTACGGCAAGGATCACCGAGACAGTCGTCTGAAGCTTCGTTTGGAAATCGATCGTTTGTCGCTTCGGCATCCCCCGAGTGATAGTGAGCGATAACGGGCGGCAATTCGACTCTCGGTATTTCCGAGACAGATGCGCTGACCTAGGCATCCGCAACCACTTCACTTCGGTCGCCCACCCTCAGGCCAACGGGCTGGTCGAAAATGCCAACAAGACTATCTTGAAAGGTATAAAGACCAGACTCGGCAAGGCCAAGGGTAGTTGGCTCGAGGAACTGCCTAGCGTACTTTGGTCACACCGAACGACCCCCAGGACGGCAACCGGTGAAAGCCCTTTCCAGTTGGTATATGGCACCGAGGCCGTCGTTCCGTTAGAGATCGCCAATCCGTCTCTCCGAGTGATCCGTTTCTCACCCGAGACAAACGAGCAAAAGTTACTCGAGAACCTCGACCTAGCAGACGAACTCCGAGAGATGGCCGACATCCGAGCGACGGAGTACCAGCGCCGCCTCACCCGATACTACAACGCCAAGGTCCGAGATAGACACTTCCAAACGGGAGATTTCGTCCTCAGAAAAACCGAAGCCTCTCAACCATTAGAGGCGGCGGGCAAGCTATCCCCTAACTGGGAAGGCCCCTACCGAGTGGTCGAGACGCTCAGAAAAGGTGCGTACAGGCTAGCTACAATGGAAGGGGAACCCATTCCCCGGACATGGAACGCGACCGCACTACGCAAATTCTATTTTTGAAATTGTACAACAAGATGGACGGAATAAATTCCTTCTCTATTCATTCAAACAATTGTTGATACATCAGAAAGGCAAAGGCCAGTACATTGCATAGTAGAAAGCAAAAAATTCGTCTAACACCACTGCAAGGGGCCATCGCTCGGCCGACTCGGTCTTGATCTCTTCGCGTCCAGCCACTGACTCTGCCTTGCGTAGAAACTGGCTCGGACAAGAAGAGGTCGGCCTAGTTGGCTCGGATGGCCCTCGACGAAGGTGACAGAGGGACTGCAAAGAAGATAGCTACCTCCCAAGTTGAAGAAGGCTACCTTCCAAGTTGAGGAAGGCTACCTTCCACGTTGAGGAAGGCTACCTTCCAAGTTGGTAGAAGCCAGGGAGAAGGAGCACCGTGAAGACCCCCTCTCTCCCAACCTACCAACTCCTTGGAAGGAAACAGAGAGCAAGCAGCCTCCGAAGAGTAAAAGAAATGAAGAGCAGAAGAGAGAAAAAGAGGCTGCGGACGGAGGTGAGGAAGGAACTCGGTGCGCCTCCCCCGACATGCAGAGGAGGGGTGGCGACAGGCGCCCTTAATCCCCCCATCCGCCCTCCGACTCGGCGTCCGCCCAGAAGCATCGTCGGAACTAGGAAAGGGCAAGAGCCGTGTCCTCACACGTCGAAGCCCTCTCCAGATCCGCGCGGCGACCGTCGGACCCGTCTCAAACCCGCGCGGCGACCGTGGGACCCGTCCAACAGGCCAGGATAGTAAGAAGCCTCTGCTCCCCGTCGTCGGCGGCGTCACCCTCCGAAGGATCCTCCATGCTCCGAATGCAACGGCACAACGCAAAGTGAAGAAGGAGGAGTGAGGAAAGACCGTCGGAGAAAATCCCAAGCGATAAAGAGGAAAGAGCGTCCTTCGGTCTCTCTTATAGGCCAAGGGAGGCTACACGCCTTAAATGACTCCCCCCTCGAAAACACGCCAAAGGATTTCTCCCCTGAACGGTCACCTCCAACTCCTCGTTTCCCGCCCTGGCGAGATTCACGAAGCGGCCTGGCATTCAAAAGCATGAGGGAACGGAAAGACACCCGTCAGGAGCCCGCCCAATCAGCGCGCGAAAACCACGAAGGACGTATCGGCACTTCCCAACTATTACAGATACGCTACTCGAATCACAGTAAGGAAGGCAAGAAGCAAATAAGTCATTTATTGCCTTACAAAAAGGAAATCCATTTTTTGGAAAAGGAGAAGAGGCAAGACGGGACATATACATCAGGTCTCGGGCCCACTTTGAAGCTCGGGAACGGAGGGCACGGGTGTTCCGCCCCCGGCACCCTCGGTGACGGCCGGCCCTGGCACTGACCCCGCCCGCGCGGGAACTGCCTCTGCCGCGAGCCCTCCCGAGGCAGCCGGAGTTGGTGACCCCACCGGAGAGGAACCCTCTGGATCTTCCCCGCCCGACACAGAAGCACTAGAAACCGACTCATCCGAGTCGTAGCATTGGCCGAGAGGAAAGTCGATCTCAGAGTTCTGCTCGTCCGCGTAGGACAACGCCCGGCGATAGCCCTGCTTGAACCCTTTTCGGGCACCCCGGCGGAGTGTTGCCTCATAATACGGTAGGGCGGCTCTCTCCAGGTCGGCTGAGTAGGCGTCCAAGCTCTTATACCGCTCGATTGCCTCCGCCTCGATCCGCCCCGTCCTTCCAACGAGCTCGACCCGAGCCCGCTCCGCCTCGGCCGCGCGCTCCTCGACCCCCACTAGACGTTCCTCCGCCTCGGCCATCCTTCGCTCAGCTTCGCTCGACTGTCTCTCCGCTCGAGCCCGCTCCGCCTCGGCCACGGCACGGAGGCGCTCCGCTACCTCCGCCCGGTCCAGTAGCTCGGCACGCTCGAGCTCCCAGTGACCGTCCAGCTCGAGGTGACGCAGACGCTCCTCCTCCAAGAGTTTGCCCTTCCTCTCGAGCGACTCTCGGGCCCTGGCCAACTGCTCGATCAGCGCTTCAGTTTCTAGCCGGCTCGCCCGTGCCGAGTCCCTCATCGCGAAGAACTCCCGTCGAAGCCCCTCATGCTCCTCGCGGAGCCGAGCCAGCTTTCTCTCACACCCCCCGAGGGCCCAGGCGAGGTTCGACCGCTCCGCCTCCGTCCGGGCGTACGCCTCCGACATCAAGGCCGCTGATCGAGCCATGACCAGGCCACCCTTCATGAGGACATCAAGGACTCCGGAGGGGGAGTGGCGCTTTTCTCCCCCCCTCGTCCTTGCGGCGACCTCACGACAAACCCGGTACAGATCACCTGACACACCGAGTCTTGCCAAGGCCTCCGGCATGGGAATTCGCTCCGCGCCGGGCGCCCCGCCGGAAGATCCAGCCCGGGTCACAGGACCAGCCGCCTCGTGCGCCGCCGTCGGTTGGGGCCGCGACGCCTCCGTAGGCGGACCCCCGACCTCGATCGGCGCCGCGGCACCGGACGCGCCGGGCACCTCCAATGCTTGGGGTAGCGACGCCCTCGCGGGCGAACCCCCAGTTCCGGCCTCGTCCGCCTGCTCCTCGGTGCCGGCAACATCTTCGACTTCGGCTGGCCCCTCAACCTTGGCGTCAGCCACCTCAACATCGGCCCCCTCGGTTCCCGCCGGGGGGAGAGCCGATCTGGTCTCCTCGGCCCCCTCTCGCTCAGTAGATGGGGAAGCTAGCCCGGTAGGGTCGGCCCCATCCTACCTTTGAGAGGGGAGCGCCGCCGAGCCCGAGCCACCCTCAGCCGTAGTGGGAAGGCCGGCCTTCTTGGCCCGTTTCCTGGCCTTCGCGGCTTCCCGCAATCTTCCCTCAAAGGGATCCTTGCGCTTCACGCCGCCGGACCGGGAGGCCCCTTCGGAAGACACCCCCTTGCCCTTGTCCCGAGCTCGGGACCGCCCCTCAGGGACGTCGGGTTCATCATCCACCGAGTCATCTCCTAGGTCGATGACCTCGGCATTCTCCTCCAGAAGCTCCCGCCTCACGTCTGCAACAAAAAAGAAAGCACGATCAGGAGGAGGAAAATGATTACCCCTCGAGAGAAGAGCCCCCAAAAGGCCGTACCTGTCGGCTTCAACCGAGTAAGGAGACACCGCTCGACATTCTCCGGCGTCACCAGCTCTTCAGTCGACTACCGATTCTTCCGCAAACGAGCGGCCTGCTCCTCCACATGGGGAGGGAACTCCTCCTGCCGAGGAGGAATGTTCGGATGGAAATTGGGCATCACCTGGCACCTCCAGCTTTCGTCCGTCGCCTCCGCCTTCACCCAGAAAAATTGGGTCTTCCACCCCTTATGGGAAGAGTCCTTCGCCGCCAACGGGATACAACTCATGTTTCCTCCGCGCTTGGATGAAATAGAAGCCTTTTCCCGCCGTCGGGTGCACCTTCAACTCGAAAAAATAATGAAAAAGATCCAAGGAAGGAAAAATATCCTACTGGCGGCACAGGATTCGGAAGGCGGAGAGAAGAAGGTACGAGTTGGCCACCAGCTGAATAGGCGCCAACCGGAAAAAATTAAGAAGATTGAGTACGAAGGGCTCGAAGGGAAGGCGAAATCCGCTCTTCCAAGCCAGAAGAAAGGTGCAGATATGGCCCCTTCGATCGTCCAAGCTCGTCTCGTACGGAGCAGCGGCGTCGAAGCTGTATCTGAGAGGCAGCCGGAACCGATGCTCCAGTTTCCTCACCTCAGCTTCCCCCAGCTCACTACGGTTCGGGACCGGAGCCCTCGCCACCAGCTCTTCGCCCTGTTCCCCGGTGCCCGAATGCTGACTCGCCATAGCTCCCGACGAGGAACCAGAAGAAGAATCTCCTCGAGATCTTGAAGACTCTGGGGGAGAGGGAAGTTGCCTAGCCGCCTCCGCGGTTATCCTCGCCAACTCCTCGAACGCCGCCGCGAGATTCCGCTCCTCCGCTGTGTTTTCACGGCGCATCAAGGAGCCCCCGAAAGCAAAGAAATGAAGGAAAGCCAAAAACCATAAAGAGCCTAGAATGATGACCACCGCTCAACGCCTATAAACCCTCGCGGGAGGCGGCGCGCCGTTACGACCTCCGAGAAAAAGGGGGGCCCTTCATTTCAAATCCGTCAGGATCATTATTACAATGGGCCCAGGTGACCACGGCACGTGGCTATTTATCATCACCAGATCTCCACCCACCTGAGCCACGCCGGTCCAACGCCCTCACAAGCTATTCACCCGAGCCTCCTTTGGCTTGGGAGTTGGGGGGGACAAGTGGGGAGGGGGATTTCTGCAGCCCAATAGAGCAGCCCAACTAGGCCCGGCAGGGCCCAACAAGGCCAAAGCTCACCCAAGTGACAGCCCACAGGGCCCACTTCGGGAAGAAGCCCAACAAACAAGCACTCGAGGAAACAACCCTCCTAGGTGGCCTCAAGGCTCGGAGGGCCCGAGCATCGGTCCGGTCGCAAGAAGGTCCGCGCCCGAGTCATCCCTCCACCCGGGAGGAAGAGGCATAAGCCGGCCTATCCGACCCATCTTTTACCGAGCTAAGCCTATCGCCCAGATAGGGCCGGCCTCTCTAAGTTCGGAACGACCGACGAATGCTTATCTTTACAGCCGTTACGAGTCCGCAGCAGGCAAGAATCCCGAGAGGCAAGGGACTTCTTCTTCCCCGTGAGGATAACGTTCCCACGATGAGGCAGTAAAAGCCCACGACGAGGACGTAACCTCCCCCTGAAACCCCTCGACTTGCAGGACTCCAGGAGGCGGCGCATTATTTAAACCAGGGATACCCTCCGGTGAAAGGTAAGGGCCATTAAGGCACTCATACACCTTAATCTCCTGAGCACAGTTCGCTTCACCCCTTTGGTGGAGAGGGATCTCGCGCACTAGCTTTCTCCTCCCCTTCATTGCTCCCACCATCGCTCTACTGACTTAACCATCGGAGGGTTTTTACCTAGGAAATCCCCCTGGGCCCCCTGATTCGTTTCCCTGTCTTGCAGTTCATCCCCCGGTGATCTACAGCCCGCTCAGGACCCAGCGCGAGATTTCGCCTCTTCAGTGACATTGGTATTCAGTGGCTAACTAAACTTTTTAATAAAATTTTAAAGGAACGGAGAATGCCAGAAGTTTGGAGAAAAAGTGTTGTAGCTCCTTTCTATAAAAACAAAGGAGATATTCAAAGCTGCAATAATTATCGTGGAATTAAACTTATGAGTCATACTATGAAACTTTGGGAAAGAGTAACTGAAAAACGCCTCCGATGTATGACTACTGTATCGGAAAATCAGTTTAGTTTTATGCTGAATATATCTACTACAGAAGTTATTTTTTTACTACGGCAGCTAATGGAGAAGTATAGAGAGATGAGAAAAGATTTGTATATGGTTTTTCTTGATTTAGAGAAGGCGTATGATCGAGTACCGAGAGAATCGATTTGGTGGACATTAAAAAAGAAAGGAATCTCTCAAGGATATGTTGATTTGATTAAGGATATGTACGACGGTGCTATTACTAGTGTTCGAACTATTGCTGGGGAGACTGGTGAATTTCCAGTTTCCATAGGTTTGCATCAAGGTTTTGCACTAAGTCCGTATCTCTTTGCCTTAGTTATGGATGAAGTAACAAAACAATTGCATAAGGATATCCCTTGGTGTATGCTATTTGCATATGATATTGTTTTAATTGATGAGAGTATTGATGCTTTAAATGCTAAGTTAGAGCGTTGGAGACTTGTCTTAGAGTCTAAAGGTTTTAAAATTAGTAGGAGCAAGTCAGAGTTTATGCATTGTAATTTTAGTAATAGGAGAGTGGTACATGAAGACATAGTTCTAATTGATGGACATAATATTCCGAAGAGTAATAGTTTTCGATACTTAGAGTCTATCGTACAAGAGAATGGGGAGATTTATGACGACGTTACACATAGGATTAAGGCAAGCTAGTTAAGATGGAGAAGCGCATCAGAAGTCCTTTGTGATCGTCGTATGCCTGTGAAACTCAAAAGGAGGTTTTATAGAACGGCTGTGAGACCTACTTTGTTATATGGTACCGAGTGTTGGGCAGTACGAAAGGAACACACTCACAAAATGTGTGTAGTAGAGATGAGGATGTTGAGATGGATGTTTGGTAAGACTAAAAAAGATAAGATTAGAAATGAGCGCATCCGTAAAGACTTAGGGATAGCCCCAACTGATAGTAAAATGAGAGAAAATAGACTCGGGTGGTTTGGACATGTTTTTCGTCGCCCTAACTCAGTGTCGGTTAAAAGATATGACCGGTTCTTAGTGGATGCTAGTAAAAGAGCTCGAGGAAGGCCTAAAATGAGATGGTGTGATGTTATTAGGAAGGACATTATTTTCCTGGGTTTAAATATGAATATAGCACTTGATAGAAACCTTTGGCGGAACAGGATTCATGTAGCCGACTCCAAATAATTGGGATAAGGCTCTGATGATGATGAATAATATATAATTTATTATATAAATGTATGCCCACATTAGATTAAATCCAACAATCTCCTACTTGGGCAACATATACACATTCACTTTTACGATTGTATACTGAAAACTTTATGAGCTCAAAAAAAATTGCTATCATCATCAAAAGCATCTTTAATCAATCCAGTCCATTAATCATATCAACATAAGACTAAAGAGGTTTTCATTACATTTAATGTAATTCAACCCATCAATAATCGCATACGTTGTTATAATGAACGACATGGATCAAATATAGATGTGTAGCATTGAAATTACATACAATGTGATTCAGTCATGCCTATTTCCAACTAGTCCAACTTTATTCTTTAAAGAAATCAACAAATAACAAAGTGAGATCAAACTGAATTCTTTATTTCAATATAAAATATCCATAAATACAAAATATTTTCAAAATGAAATAGCATATAAACATAAACTCCCACTAAACTAACATATCATCAAATGACAAGACACCCATATGAGTAATATGCTCATGAAAGACCTTGGGTAGAAGTCCCTTGGTAAGCGGATCCGCAATCATGGAGTTTGTACCAATATGCTCTATAAATATTTGACCACTCTGTACTCTTTCTTTAACAACTAGGAACTTGATGTCTATGTGTTTAGACTTTGTAGAGCTCCTGTTGTTGTTCGAATATAACACTGCTGACTTATTGTCACAAAATATCTTAAGTGGTCTTTCAATTCCATCCAAAATTCGTAACCCGGTGACAAAATTTCGCAGCCATATCTCATGATTTGATGCCTCATAACATGCTATAAACTCCGCAGCCATGGTAGAAAAAGGTACAAGTGTCTGCTTAACACTCTTCCATGAAATAGCTCCTCCAACCAATAGATAAATATGGCCTGATGTGGATCTCCTACGATCTTGACATCCAACAAAGTCAGAATCAGAATATCCAATGATCTCTAGTTGATCTGATTTTCTATATGTGAACATGCAGTCCTTTATTCTTTGTAAGTACCGCATAACCCTTTTGGTTGTTTTCCAGTGATCCACTCCTGGATTACTTAAGTATCTGCCCAACATTCCAACAATGTACGTAATATCCGGACGCGTACAAACCTGAACATATATAAGACTTCTTATGGTTGATGCATAAGGAATCTTCTGCATCTCTTTAACTTCAAAGTCATTTTTGGGACATTGATTAAGGCTAAACTTGTCGCCTTCAGCAACAAGGGTGTCACCTGATTTACAGTTCTACATGCCAAATCTTTTAAGAACCTTTTCGATATAGCTCTTTTGTGATAACCCAAGGATATTTCGAGAGCGATCTCGATATATCTGTATGCCTAATACAAAAGAGGCATCTCCAAGGTCCTTCATCTCCAATTTTCTTGACAGAAATTTCTTAGTTTCACATACTAAGTTTATATCATTACTGGCAAGCAGTATGTCATCGACATATAAAACCAAAAAAATATGTTTACACCCACTGAACTTATGGTATATACAATCATCCACTATATTCATCTCAAAACCAAATGAGATGATAACTTGATGAAATTTGCAATACATTGACGGGAAGCTTGCTTAAGTCCATAGATGGATTTATTTAATTTGCAAACCATGTTATTTGGGTCTCCCAACACAAAATTTTCTGGCTGCACTATATATATCGTCTCATCAATGTCACCATTGAGAAACGCAGTCTTTACATCCATCTGATGTAACTCAAGGTCAAAATGTGCCACTAATGTCATTATTACTCTAAAAGAGTCTTTAGATGAAACCAAAGAGAAAGTCTCTTTATAATTGATGCCTTCCTTCTGAGTAAAGCCCTTAGCGACAAGACGAGCCTTATATCTCTCCACATTACCTTTTGAATCCCTCTTGACTTTAAATATCCATTTACAACCAATGGGATTCGCACCTTCAGGTAATGGGACAAGATCCCAAACATTATTGTCTTTCATGGACTTTATTTCCTCATTCATTGTATCTATCCACTTCTGAGAATTAGAACTTTGCATGGTTTAATGGAAGTTGATTGGATCATCTTCCACCACCCCAATGTCAACCTCATGTTCTTGGAAAAATATGATATAGTCAACCGGAATTGCACTTCTTCTTTCTCTAGTGGATCTCCTTAACCATGGATGGCAGTATCGGCCGAAACCGATACGTTCCGGCCGAAACGTATCGGTTTCGGCCGATACCGAAACCGAAACGGGCCTTGTCACTGTAGCAAGTCCGATACCGAAACCGGACCGAAACCGACCGAAACTGGACCGAACCGACCGAAACCGGACCGAAACCGTCTGGTTTCGGCCGAAACCAGACCTGCTCAATACATTTTTTGCCTTTTCTGACTGTTTTGAACCGATTTCGGCCGAAACCGATACGTATCGGTTTCGATACCGGCCGAAACCGGTACCGAAACCGATACTACCATCCTTGTCCTTAACGGCATTGGTTCTTGAGAGTGTTGAGTTTGTTCTTATAAAACAATCTCATTATTTTGAATGGGAGATGCTTGAATATTATCTTGATGTGGACTTGCTTCTTGAACAATGTCAGGCAAAGAAGCCTGATCCTAATCATTGTCAACATCAATTTGAGAAATACTGACTGTTGGAAGCAAATTTTGCCTCAAAAACACCCATCCAGGGTGAAAAGAACCCATCCGGGGTGAAAAGAACCCGTCCAGGGTGAAAGGGACCCGTCCGGGGTCGGGGGGACCCGTACGGGGTTGCCCGGCCCCGGGCGGGCTGGTGCGCAGCAAGGCAGGACCGGCCCGGGGTCAATTGACCCCGGGAGGGACCTGTCTGGGGTCATCCACCCCGGGCAAGACCTGTCCGGGGTCGATTGACCCCGGGGGACCTACCCGACCTGCCCGGGGTCATTTGACCCCGGACGGGTCCGGGGACCTCCCACCCCGGGCCGGTCCATTCTCCCGCACACAGAAACCAAAAAAATAGAAAATGGAGGAAAATGACCTCCCCGGGGTCATTTTCACTCCGTTTAACCCGTACGGGTTCAAACCACCTCCTGTTTAACCCGTACGGGTCCGAACGACCCTGGGGAGGGTCCCTACTTCTATAAATAGACTCCCAAAGGTCCAGAAGGAGGGCATCTAGCATCTACGACCTACTACAAGCTACAACCTACAGAAGACACTCGGAGCATTTGTTCGTGTGTTCGTTTGTTCTGGCCCGCGAGGGGTAAGTCCCCGGATCTTGTGTATATGCCCCTATGAGGGTATTTTTGTAATTATGCCCTTCAATGGGCCATGTTTGTAAGTTTCTACGTCCCGGGACGACTAAATTACGTAGTTCCACCCATACAACGGGGAATTACAAAAATGTCCTCTCCGGGGCCCGAGAAACAAAAATGTCTTGTTCTTTGCAGTTATACCCTGCAACTTTTTGTAATTAGGGCTATGCCCTTATTTCCCACTTTAAGGCGGACTTATGTACAGTCGACGACTCGCCGACAACTCGTGTACCCATTTGGGCCATAAATGCAATCCATGACTTCATATGTCTCCTTTATGTATCGACTGGGGAAAATTACAAGAAAACCCCCGACTTATCAAAATTGCATATATACCCCTCCTTGGGCAAGATTGACTCATGTGAGTCTTCTATGAAGCCGTTGCCACTCCTTCAACTTTGGGATGTTGCCAGCTCAGTCCGACACTCAGACGTCCCCCAACCCTAGGCCTATGTTGGTGAGGACACCAGAGCACGAGTACGGCCCGACTCAGCGAGCCGTCGGTACCGGACCCGCAGCACGACTCGGTCGACATCGACATCGTTGTGGCTGGGCGATAGCATGGAGTCCCTCCCTGAGTGTTGATACTTTCTTTATGTTTAGTGTATTGGTGTGTATTTATTTTGAGTATTTATGAGTGTAATGGGTCAAGGTTGTAAAATGAGTTACACTTCATGTAAGGAGCCCAATTTCTAAATTGGGCCTCCAAAGTTTTAGGAGCCCCATTAGGCCTCTCTCTCCCTTGTGGGCTTCTACACATGTGGGCCTAAAAGGCTGGTCCAAGGCCCAAGATGGACTTCTAGAAGACTTGGACCATTAGACCAAGGAGACAAAGGTAGAGGATCCCCCCTCCTTGTCCCACATGCTTGTCTCCCACCTACCCTTGACCAATGTTAGTGGATGTCCTTTGGAGTTAGTGGATGTCCTTTGATGTTAGTGGATGTCCTTTGGTGTTAGTGGATGTCCTTGGGTCTAGATCTAGGGTTTGAATACTTATAGTCTCTCATTATATTTTGTGTGGAACTAATGAGAAAATTGAAGAGAATATTGATTGGTGTGCACTCCCCTCTCCCTCTTGAGTGTTCTTGGTGTTCTTCCTCCTCCCACCCCCAACTCTCTCTAGATCTGATCCCAAATCTTCTATCTCCCTCATATTTCTTCTACTTCTCTTCTTCCTCTATCTTCTGTGAACGTTCACCGCCGCCGTTCAGTCTCCACGAGCCGGTCTTCATCCTGCTGCCCCAAAATCAGAGTTTCAGGACAGCAGCTCGGTGAAAGAACTGGTACGAGAGATCCGACCGTTGGATCGTCGCGAAACTTTGAGGGTAGGCTCCCCCCATCAGAGGCCATTTCCAGTTCAATTTTTAGGTCGATCAGAGCCCGTTTTCCCCCTTTCCCATCCACCTGTTCATCTTCCCCAAAATCTGCCTGTGTGCAGGTCTGCCGGATAGATCTTAGTAGCTGATTTTTCTAACCTATCAAATGTTGTGCAAATCTCACAAATGAGCTATGTGCGTCTCCGTCACCCTCCCCTCTATCCACCATAAAAATATCTGGTCCTAATTCGCCCATTTGATCCTTGGTCAAAGCCCTTGATTAGGGAGGTTAGGTTCTGTCCTGTCTGTTCTTTATTTCGGGACAGTGTGCCCAGTCAGTTTGCAGTCGCTCCCATTTTCAATCCAACCGTTGGACGAGTCTATAGTTCCAGTATGTTGTAGGATTTCAAGTCCTCTTTCCAACAGTACCTTTTGTGTCCCGATCTGACGTCGGAGTTGAGCGTACCAGCCGATCTCACCGGAACGCGCAGATCTGGACAGAAACACAGCTGCGGGACAGCTGCGGGAGATAATTCCCAAGAAATCGCCCGCCTCCACTCCGGCGACCGCCGCTCACGGGGATCGACCCGGGACACTCCAGGAGCGTCCCCGTCAATCACTGCAGCCAAGAGCCGCCCCGGACGCCGCCGTACCAGCAACGGGTCCCACGTACCATCCGGTGGGCCCGACCGAGTGAACAGAGCTGAACCGGCCGACCACGTCCGCCCGAGCGCCATCAACTCCTACCCGCCAACCCGAGATTGGTGCCTCCCGGAGTTGTCGTGTAGCCTGTTACCTCCCTGCGTGGAGTGGGCCATTATCTTTTTGCTGTAATTAAATATTACCATTGTACCGGGAGTGACAGTCTTGGCCGGGACGTCTTCCTCACGTCCCGAGCGTGGAGGTACACTCGCCACCCCCTAGTATACGTTCTTATGCCGCTGCTAGCGAGCATCTTAGGATCCTAGCTCGTATCATTTAAATCACCGCTGCGAGATAGAGAGCGAGACCCGTCCCACGACTCATTCCAAGTGCGAGAGTAAGCCGACCACCCGAGACTCAAAGCCGGTTACTCAACAGTGCAGATCATCGCGCTTCCCTCGATGGGGATGACCTGAGTTAGCACTTCTTGTTTGGGGCACATCGCCTCTTCTGGAGCTCTTTAGGTGCCGCATTGTATCGTTGTTGCTGGTCGTGTCGTCCAACCAGTCGCGTCGTCCTATAGAGTCCAAGGTCGTAACTCGTCCGTGTCGAGTCTCATTATCGTCCCGCATCAAATTGGTATCAGAGCCGGTTTGAGTCTAGGGTAGTCTTGTCCAAGGTCTTGCATTGCATCCCAATATTCGGTATATAAAAAGGTGTTGTCCGACCGTTAGGTTACGCCTATCGGGGAGGCAATTCACTCACGTGAGAGGATCTTCGGATCCCCGGACTCCGCCAAGTACCGGATATCGGTTTAAGTCTAGGGTCCTCAACTTGCATCGGTCCATCCATATAGGTCTAGTGAGTCACCCTTAGTTCTCTTTAGGCCTCATTGCATGCCCACCCGCGGAGGTGCCCAGTACCATCGCCCTGACACTATGGGTGAATCTCGAGGTGCCAACCCGGGAGGCCGTTCCCTGGAGGACATGATAGCTCTACTCATGGAGCGCATGGATAGGTCCGAGCAAACTCTTAGGGAGCATACCGAGCGTATGGAGAGCCGATTCAAAGCCATGGAGGATCGCGTCGAGGCTTCTGACCGATATGTCCAAAGTCTGGTTGGAAGGCTAGAAAGTGTGGAGAGAACCCCTCGCCGGGACCTACCCGGTATTCTCCCGGCCCCTCAGGCGCATGCTGCCCAACCCGTGCCCGCTGTCCAGCCCGCGCCTGCAGCCCAGCCAGCACCACTTAGGGTTGAGGAGCGACGGTCACGTGCCCTCCACTTTGAGGACTACGAGTCCGACAACGAATACGAAGGAAATGGCCGACGCCGACGTGGTCACCGACCACAAAGGGATGATGAGGACGAACGGATCCTTAAGACCGTCCGTGCGGACCCTCCCACGTTTGATGGGTCCAAGCCATTGGACCCAAAGATCTATCTCGATTGGGAGGCTAGCATGGATCGATATTTTGAGTGGTTCGAGATGACGGACCACCGGAGGGTTAGGTATGCCAAGATGAAGTTGTTGGGGCAAGCACAGACTTACTGAAGCAATGTAGAGAGCTTGCTCTTTCAGCGTCATGAGCCTCAGGTAGGTTCTTGGGATGAGATGAAGGACAAGCTTAGACGTAAGTACCTTCCTGCCACGTACCGTCAGCGACTTATTGATAGGTGGTAGAGTCTCACCCAAGGGGACCGATCCGTGTCAGTCTACATCGCGGAGTTTGACGAGTACTTTTTGCGATGTGACGTTACGGAGGAGAGCACCATGCCTGTATCGCGCTTCCGTCATGGTTTGCGGCCCCACTACCAATATGAATTATTTTGCCGCAATGTTACCACCTTGGAAGACGCATACCAGGTTGCTCTAGAGTTGGAGCAGTTCGAGGCAAAGTTCACTCCCGTCCAGCGCCCAAGGTTCACTTATCAGCGTGGGACCGACCCTCGTACCACGCCTACCTCCTATAGCCGGTTTCCGGTGGCCCGTCCCCCAGAACCCCCTCGGCAGGACCCCACTGCTCCTAGGCTCCGCACTTTCCCTCCGAGGGATCCTCCCCCTCGCCCGCAGGCACCCATTCCCGCCCCTCGGCCTTATCAGCCCGCCGTACCAGCTCGACCTCTTCTTCCCGCACCCCCAGTCCGTCAAGAGGACAAGAGTAAGGGGCCATTGATTGGTGGCACATCTCAGGACACCGGGACACGAGACCATTGCTATAGTTGTGGTGGAGTTGGTCACTTTGCTAGCAAGTGTCCCACTCGGGAAACACTTGTTATTGCCGACACGCCAGCCCGTGACCCCACCCCCGAGTTGGTGCCAGTCAGTTATGAGCCGGACCAGGAATTGGCTGAGGAATTCTTTGATGAGCTGTTGGAGGGCGAGCAGGTCGACGTCCTTGGTACCTCATATCAGGAAGACGTGCAGTTGGGTGTAGTCAGGTGCATCCTGGCCCAGCCTCAGGTGAGTGACGACTGGCGTCGTACCATCATTTTTCACACATTTTGTAGGCTAGAAGGGAAAACCTGCAAGGTGATTATAGATAGCGGGAGCTGTATCAACGCTATCTCCACAGGCACTGTCAAACGCCTTGGTTTGACTCCCGTGGATCACCTTGCACCCTATCGAGTTTCTTGGGTGGATTCCACTTCCATCCCGGTCAGACTGCGGTGTCTGGTGCCGCTGCAGTTCCAGGCATACCATGATGCGATCTGGTGCGATGTACTACCTATGGAGGTGGGTAGTATCATACTTGGTAGGGCTTGGCTCTTTGACCGAGATGCCACCCTCCCATGGCAGGTCGAACACATGCACCTTCGACCATGATGGCCACAGGATTACCCTCCACCCTATCCAGCCGAAGGACCCGTCTGTCCGAGGACCAGCTGGCCCCAGTACTGTGACCTCTCCTAGTCAGGGGAAAGTCGGTCCACCCACTTTGTCCTCGGCACGGGCTACCACCTCTTCGACTGCTCCTAGCATAGTGGGTCCTCCACCCAGGAGGTTGATGATGATCAGTCCGAGAGAGATGGAGCAGGAGGTGACCGAGGGTAACCCCATTCTAGCTGTTGTTGTCCGGGGTGTAGAGGATGTCGCCCCTAGGTCCGAGGATGAGCATCCCCCAGAGATAGCCGCAATATTGCGGGAGTTTTCCGATGTCTTCCCAGAAGACCTCCCTGGAGGCCTTCCACCTATGAGGGACATCCAGCATGAGATCGACCTCATCCCGGGCTCATCTTTGCCCAACCTTCCCCATTATAGGATGAGTCCCACGGACCATGCCGAGCTTCAGCGGCAAGTCGAGGAGTTGATGAGTCGGGGATCCCTTAGGGATAGCAAGAGTCCCTGCGCTGTCCCCGCACTATTGGCCCCGAAGAAGGATGGCACATGGAGGATGTGCGTTGATAGCCGTGCAATCAATAAGATCACGGTGAAGTATCGTTTTTCCATTCCCCGATTGGATGATTTGCTTGACATGATGTCGGGAGCCACTATCTTTTCAAAGATAGATCTTCGTAGTGGCTATCACCAGGTGCGGATCAGGCCTGGGGATGAGTGGAAGACAGCATTCAAGATCAAGGATGGTCTTTATGAGTGGTTGGTTATGCCCTTTGGGCTTTCCAACGCCCTTAGCACCTTCATACGGTTGATGACCCAGGTCTTACGCCCTATGATATGGGTCTTCTTGGTCGTCTACTTCGATGACATCTTATCTACAGCCGCACTAAGGAAGATCACTTAGACCATCTTAGACAGGTCTGCATTGTGTTGAGGCGAGAAAGTTTATTCGCCAACCCGAAGAAATGTGCTTTCATGTCTGATCATATCACTTTCCTCGGGTTCATTGTGTCGAGAGATGGAGTCTCCGCTGATCCGGAGAAGATTAGGGCCATCAGGGAGTGGCCCGAGCCCCGCACCCTCCACGATGTCCGGAGTTTCCATGGCTTAGCGACGTTCTATCGTCGCTTCATTCGTGGCTTCAGTTCTATCACTGCCCCGATCACTGATTGCATAAAGAAGGGGGCATTCATATGGACTAAGGCTGCAGCCACAGCCTTTCAGGACATTAAGGAGCGCATGACCCAGGCACTTGTCCTTGCTTTACCTGATTTTTCTAAGGTGTTTGAGGTCACATGTGATGCTTCTGGTGTGGGTATTGGTGGCGTGTTGAGTCAGGAGTCCCACCCCATTGCATTCTTTAGCGAGAAGCTTAATGATGCCAAACTGCGATATTCCACATACGACAAAGAATTTACGCAGTTGTCCAGGCATTGAGGTATTGGAGGCATTATCTTTTGCACCAGGAGTTTGTCCTCTTTTTTGATCATGAGGCCTTACGATTCCTCCATACCCAAAAGAAGCTGAACGCTCGCCACAGTCGTTGGGTGGAGTATCTCCAAGAGTACACCTTCGTGCTCAAGCACAAGGCAGGGGCGGAGAACAAGGTCGCTGATGCGCTGAGTCGGCGGATGATGATGTTGACCACCATGAGTGTTGAGGTGGTAGATTTAGAGAGGCTGAAGGATGCCTATGTTGATTGTCCGGACTTCGGTCCGATCTATGCAGCCCTTCAGGCCGGTCCCTCGCGTGATTATAGTGAGTTTGTGCTACAAGAGGGTCACCTATTCCGGGGTGACAAGTTGTGCATCCCACGGACTTCTGTTCGTGACTTTCTTACGTGGGAAATGCACGCGAGAGGTCTTGCTGGTCACTTTGGCCGGAACAAGACCATAGAGGCAGTTGAGCATTGATTCTATTGGCCTAGCCTAAAGAGAGATGTTGCTCGTATTGTGGCCCAATGCCGCCTTTGTGCTATGGCCAAACAGAGGAAGCAAAATACCGGCCTTTATACTCCCCTTCCCGTCCCGGATAGTCCATGGCAGGACATTAGCATGGACTTTGTGTTAGGACTGCCCTGCACCCTCCGAAAGCATGACTCAATCTTTGTGGTTGTCGACCGGTTCTCCAAGATGGCCTTGTTCATTCCATGCTCCAAGACTTCGGATGCCACTAGAGTTGCCCGCCTGTTCTTCTCTCATTGTGTCTCCAGGTTTGGCCTTCCCCGTACCATAGTGTCAGATAAGGATGTACGATTCACTAGCTATTTTTGGAAAACCCTATGGCACAGATGGGCACCCAATTGAAATTCTCCACTGCATATCACCCACAGACCGATGGTCAGACTGAGGTTGTCAATAGGAGTTTGAGGGATCTTCTTAGGTGTCTTGTCCGAGATCGAGTCAGGGATTGAGATTTGGTCTTACCCTTGGCCGAGTTCGCCTATAACGATTTGGTCAATAGGTCTACAGGTATGAGCCCCTTCAAGATTGTCACTGGCTGTAGACCTAGGAGACCCATAGACCTAGTCACATCTCCCATACAGTCCCGTGTGTCTGAGTCAGCCGAGTCTTTTGCTAGCCATATTAGACAGTTGCATGAGCATATTCGTCGTCACATTGAGTCCAGCAACGCACGATACAAAGAATTGGCTGACGCCCATAGACACCACCGTGAGTTTCAGGAGGGCGATTCTGTTATGATCAGGGTCAGACCTGAACGGTTTCCCTCAGGAGCCGTGAAGAAGTTGCATGCTCGCGGTGCCGGTCCCTTTCGGGTAGTGAGGCGAGTCGGATCGAACGCATATGTTGTGGACTTGCCAGAGGATTACGGGATCAGCTCGACTTTCAACGTCTCGGATCTCGTCGCTTATAGGGACCCAGCGGTGATACCCAGTGAGCCCATTGAGCCGTCTCTACCCATTGTGAGTGACACCACCCTAGAGTGTCCACCTCCAGCCTTGTTACCTCAGCAGCGAGAGCAGATAGAATGTATACTAGACGAGCAGGTGACGACTACTCGAGG
This sequence comes from Amorphophallus konjac, assembly GCA_022559845.1. NCBI lineage: Eukaryota > Viridiplantae > Streptophyta > Magnoliopsida > Alismatales > Araceae > Amorphophallus > Amorphophallus konjac. The sequence continues at coordinate 37,992,967 of CM040127.1, forward strand.
CGGAGTGTACCAGCGCTACTTGGTGCGTTGGAGGGGACGGCCCGCGTCCGATGACACCTGGATCACCCGGGCAGAGCTACAGAGGATAGATCTAGATCTGCTGGATCGGTACCAGAGCGACCCGGACCCTTACTCGACGGGGTCGAGCTTCTCCCACCCGTGGAGAATTGGTGAGGACACCAGAGCACGAGTACGGCCCGACTCAGCAAGCCGTCGGTACCGGACCCGCAGCACGACTCGGTCGACATCGACATCGTTGTGGCTGGGCGATAGTATGGAGTCCCTCCCTGAGTGTTGATACTTTCTTTATGTTTAGTGTATTGGTGTGTATTTATTTTGAGTATTTATGAGTATAATGGGTCAAGGTTGTAAAATGGGTTACACTTCATGTAAGGAGCCCAATTTCTAAATTGGGCCCCCAAACTTTTAGGAGCCCCATTAGGCCTCTCTCTCCCTTGTGGGCTTCTATACATGTGGGCCTAAAAGGCTGGTCCAAGGCCCAAGATGGACTTCTAGAAGACTTGGACCATTAGACCAAGGAGACAAAGGTAGAGGATGCCCCCTCCTTGTCCCACATGCTTGTCTCCCACCTACCCTTGACCAATGTTAGTGGATGTCCTTTGGAGTTAGTGGATGTCCTTTGATGTTAGTGGATGTCATTGGGTCTAGATCTAGGGTTTGAGTACTTATAGTCTCTCATTATATTTTGTGTGGAACTAATGAGAAAATTGAAGAGAATATTGATTGGTGTGAACTCCCCTCTCCCTCTTGAGTGTTCTTGGTGTTCTTCCTCCTCCCACCCCCAACTCTCTCTAGATCTGATCCCAAATCTTCTATCTCCCTCATATTTCTTCTACTTCTCTTCTTCCTCTATCTTCTGTGAACGTTCACCGCCGCCGCCGCCGTCGTTCGTGTCGCCGTTCAGTCTCCACGAGCCGGTCTTCATCCTGCTGCCCCAAACTCGGAGTTTCAGGACAGCAGCTCGGTGAAAGAACTTGTACGGGAGATCCGACCGTTGGATCATCGCGAAACTTTGAGAGTAGGCTCCCCCCATCAGAGGCCATTTCCAGTTCAATTTTTAGGTCGATCAGAGCCCATTTGCCCCTTTTCCCATCCACCTGTTTATCTTCCCCAAAATCTGCCTGTGTGCAGGTCTGCCGGATAGATCTTAGTAGCCGATTTTTCTCACCCATCAAATGTTGTCCAAATCTCACAAATGAGCTATGTGCGTCTCCGTCACCCTCCCCTCTACCCACCATAAAAATATCTGGTCCTAATTCGCCCATTTGATCCTTAGTCAAAGCCCTTGATCAGGGAGGTTAGGTTCTGTCATGTCTGTTCTTTATTTCGGGACAGTGTGCTCAGTCAGTTTGTAGTCGCTCCCATTTTCAATCCAACTGTTGGACGAGTCTGTAGTTCCAGTATGTTGTAGGATTTCAAGTCCTCTTTCCAACAGTACCTTTTGTGTCCCGATCCGACGTCGGAGTTGAGCGTACCAGCCGATCTCACCAGAGCGCGTAGATCTGGACAGAAACACAGCTGCGGGACAGCTGCGGGAGATAATTCCCAAGAAATCGCCCGCCTCCACTCCGGCGACCGCCGCTCACGGGGATCGACCCGGGACACTCCAGGAGCATCCCCGTCAGTCACTGCAGCCAGGAGCCGCCCCGGACACCGCCGTACCAGCAACGGGTCCCACGTACCATCCGGTGGGCCCGAGTGAACGGAGCTGAACCGGCCGACCGCGTCCGCCCGAGCGCCATCGACTGCTGCCCATCAACCCGAGATTGGTGCCTCCCGGAGTTGTCGTGTAGCCTGTTACCTCCCTGCGTGGAGTGGGCCATTATCTTTTTGCTGTAATTAAATATTACCGTTGTACCGGGAGTCACAGTCTTGGCCGGGACGTCTTCCCCACGCCCTGAGCGTGGAGGTACACTCGCCACCCCCTCATAGACGTATTTTGCTTTCCTAGTATACGTTCTTATGCCGCTGCTAGAGAGCATCTTAGGATCCTAGCTCGTATCATTTAAATCACCGCTGCGAGATAGAGCGCGAGACCCGTCCCACGACTCATTCCGAGTGCGAGAGTAAGCCGACCACCCGAGACTCAAAGCCGGTTACTCAACCATGCAGATCATCGTGCTTCCCTCGATGGGGATGACCGTGAGTTATCACTTCTTGTTTGGGGCACATCGCCTCTTCTGGAGCTCTTTAGGTGCCGCATTGTATCGTTGTTGCTGGTCGTGTCGTCCAACCAGTCGTGTCGTCCAACCAGTCGCGTCGTCCTATAGAGTCCAAGGTCGCAACTCGTCCGCGTCGAGTCTCATTATCGTCCCGCATCATATGTAGGGTGTGGTAAAATTACCAAAATACCCCTGCGACCTAAAAACGGCCTAACAGCCCCCGTAACCCTCCAGAAAGAGTCACAGCGCCTTGGGAAGTCGGGAGCTCAGTCCTACTTCCGTTCTAACCCAGAAATTTCATAAATACCCCTGGGTTGGTAAAATTACCAAAATACCCTCAGGGTCCAGAAAATCTCCCTCTACTTTAAAAATGCCTACGGCTTCCGCATATTTGCGTCTCTACTCCTAAATCCTAGGGTTTTGCTCAGACTTAGCCCTAACCCTATTAACATGTTGGTGGTAAATGAGTGGTCATGGAGAGTCTCTCGAGTGAGCTTGCCCTCCACATTAGAATCTAAGGAGAGGACTTTTGGGATTTCTTTGACAGTCAAACAAAGGTGTTCGGACGTTAGGCCGATGTAAATCAACACTGACTACCGTCAGTGGGGAGAAGTCCAGCACGCGAACCCAAATCGTCTGATACGATGCGCACACACGGAATAACCCTCTCTATGCAGAGGAATGTTTCTTTTCAAAAAGAACATACATATTTATTTTTCTATGAAAATATTATGTGTCTCACACTGATATACTCCTCCTCAAAAATAAAATCTCTAATCTTATCCCCCTTGACAAACTCAACATCCTCAAAGAACTAGGCATTTCTCGTCTCAAAAATGGACTGAGTGGTGGGATCATAAAACTTGTAGCCCCTTGACCTTTCAGGATATCCAACAAAATAGTTGCTAACTGTTTTGGAGTTCAGTTTCCTTTCATTAGGCTTGTAAGGCCTTGTCTCAGCTGGACACCCCCAAATGTGCAAATGCTTCAAACTAGGCTTCTTACAAGTCCAAAGCTCATAAGGGGTTTTCACAGTTGCTTTCGTTGGAACCTTGTTTAGCAAATAAGCTGCAGTCTTTAATGCTTCTCCCCAGAGAGATTCTAGTAAGGTAGATTGACTAATCATACTTCTTACCATATCCTTAAGCGTCATGTTTCATCTTTCAGCAACACCATTTATGCTAGGGGATCCCGGCATGGTGTATTGTGGTACGATACCGTATTCCTCTAGGAATTTAGCAAAGGGCCCTGGACGTTGTTCACCTGATCCATCATATCTACCATAGTATTCTCCACTACGGTCTGATCTGATGGCCTTTATCCTTTTGCTGAGTTGGTTCTCAACTTCAGCCTTATATTTTGTGAACATATCCAATGACTGAGACTTCTAATGAATGAGATACAGGTAGCCATATCGAGAATAATCGTCTATGAATGTAATAAAATATTGTTGACCATTCCAAGAAGGCATAGGAAATGGCCCACAAATATCCGTATGTATTAATTCTAAGACGTCTGAAGCTCTATTGGCTCATGTTCTCCTTAAGTTTATTTGTTTTCCCTTTATACAATTAACACACATGTCGAAGTCCGTAAAATCAAGGGAATCAAGAATACCGTCAAACACAAGTCTCTCAATTCTTTGTTTAGAGGTATGACCTAATCGTTTGTGCCATAGTGAAGCGGAATTCTCATTAGTTAATTTCTGTTTTGTACCACGTTAACTTATATACAAGGTTTCATTAAATGAGACTACAATATTAAGTAAACATATGTTATCATTAAATGACAAGGAACCGGTACCAACAAGATTTGAACTTTGAAAAAGACTAAACTTACTATTTCCAAATGAACAAGAATAACCAGATTTGTCCAACATAGAAATGATATCAAATTCTGTCGAAAAGACGGTACAACATAAGTCTCATTCAAATCCAAATAATGACCAGTCTTTAACGATAACCTAAAAGTCCCTATAGCCTCAACTTCCACGGTTTTGCCATTGCCCACGTAGATGTATCTTTCACCATCGTTCGGCTTTCGGCAGTGAAGGCAACCCTGCATAGACACACTTATATGAGTTGTAACACCGGAATCTATCCACCAAGTGTGTGTGGGTACAGAAGTTAAATTAACCTCTGAACAAATCAAAGTGAGAAGTGTACCTTTCTTTGCAAGCCAAGCATGATACTTGGTGTAATCCTTCTTCTTGTGTCCACCAAGTTTGCAAAAGAAAGATGCAGATTCCTTATTTTTTTCTTTTATAGTGGTCCACCTGCAACTTCATTACTCTTTTGTCTTTTCTTAAGTTTAGCCTTGTCTTTTGAGGTTATAGCCAAATGAGCACTTTCAAATCTCTCTTGCTTCAACCTTTCCTCTTCTTGCACACAATGTGAGATGAGCTCATTAAGGGACCATTTGTCCTTTTGACAGTTATAGCTCACTTTGAATTGATTGAATTGTGCCGGAAGAGAAATTAAAACTAAATGCACAAGTAGATCCTCAGATAATTCTAACTTAAGTGCCTTTAGTTTTGAGGCAAGATGAGACATCTCTATGATGTACTCCCTTATGTTTCCTTTTCCCCTGTACCTCATGAAAATCAGATTTGACAAGAGTGCACTTGTTTCAGCCTTATCATTCTTGGCAAACCTTTTCTCAATGTCCTCAAGGAAACCCTTAGCTGTAGTAACCTCTTCAGACATAGTGCCCTTGAATACTTCTGGAATGGCACGATTCATGATCATAAGACTCGTGCGATTTGAACGGTCCAATTTTTCCAGGTCTCTCTTTTCCTCAGTAGAACTGGATTCTGTAATCTCATTAGGCAGTTCAAGTCTGAATGCAAGGTCTAGATCCATAACACCGAGAACAATCATCACGTTCTCCTTCCATGTCTTGAAGTTAGTACCATTAAGCATAGGAATTGAATTAATGCTGGTAGAAATATTATTAGCAGAACTTGCAACTGTAACAAAATAAAATAATAGCTCACATAAGTTTCATATTATGCTGAAAATAAATTTTCAAATAATGGTACAACCCATCACAAGATATCTAGCACAACATTAATATTTTGTCTTTGGACAAGAATATTAACTTGCAAATGATACTCTTGGTGTAACAGCCAAATATTGACAATAAATTCTGTCAAATAATAAGCCTTTCTTTAGACCGACTTATTATTCACATGAAATACGAAATAATTGTCACATATTTACTATTACAAATGTGCATATATGTAATTTGGTCGAATATTGACTATCCTTTGGACTAGTAAATATTTACATGAATTACATAAATACAACCATCTTGATATTCCAAAATAAATTAATCTACACAAGAGAGGCTATTTTGGTAGCATGTTGTTTCAATTAATCTAATTCAGAATATTAGACATCCTAAATGTATCAAAATTTGAGATCAAAAGATTATCTAAATCTGTCATGATATAAGCCAAATACATTCTAAACATATAATTATTGAGAATTGATATGAAAGAATGTAAAAAAAAGGAAGCTTAAATTACAATGTGTCCATCGTGACAGATGTATAAAACAAAAGGCAAAACTCCTTGTTCATTTTTCCCGCAGAAGATTTAAATATTAAACCCGCCACCACCCTCCCCTCCTCTGGTCGCCAGTCTCCCCTCTCTCTCTCTCTCTCTCTCCCCCTCTATCTCTCTTTCTCTCTCTGCCTCTCTCTACCTCCCCACTACCTCTCGCACTGTCTCTCTCACGCCTCCCCCTCTCTCTCTCTCGCACTCTCTCTCACGCCTCCCCCTGCAACTCTCTCTCTCTCTCTCCCCCACACGCAGACGGTCGGCACCAAGACACAACGTCGGCTCCCTCCGCCCTGCACTACTCCGATCACTTGAAGATGATGGAGATGGGACTCCTGACGACGTGTTTCCCGTTAGCGGACACCCACTTGAGGGCACCCTCCGCCACCGTTCCCATGGCGGCACTGCCCCACAAAGCCACCAAGATGCTAAGCTTCTTCCTCGCCCTGGCGAACTTGAGCTAGTCAGGTGACATGCTCACGGCCACACCTGTCGACTACTCCACCACCGCCTGGTACATCGAACCGGCCTCCCCGATGTTTGTCACTGTCTGGGTAACGTTCTTACCCTGTGAGGACGACGCCCCATGTGTCACCGTGATCGACGGGTAGTTGAGCTCCTCTGCTCCCATGGCCTGGATGGTGGAGCAGTTCACCCTCCGTTGGGCAACGGACTGCAGCTAGTTGTTAATGTACCCCAGCGTTCTGCAGAGGAAGCCCAAGTAGTCCCTGGGCCGGATGTCGTAGACAAGGCCCGAGTCGACGGCCCTCGACGGATTCACGTGCCAGTGGCATAGAGATCTGCCACCTTGCCCATCTCCCTGACAGCGACAGGCTCTCCGACACGGTTCAGCAAGTCGACAGTGGTCATGATGGTCGTTGATGACCAGTCCAGGTGGGAGACCTTGAGCAGCCCCGCCAAGCCGACGATGTGGGGTGTTGACATGGAGGTGTCAGAAAAGACAACGAAGCCCTCCTGGCCAAGTGGGAAGCTATGGGTCCTTCAAGGGCCCGACCTTGTAGGGATACATGACGAGATGTTGACGCCGGGGCCGAGGATGTTGGGATTCAGGATGCTGCTACTGCTACTGGGGCTGGGGCCACGAGAAGAGGCCACCGTCGACGATGGAGGGGTCCCAAACTAGGTGCCCTTGAAAAGGATGGCCGCCGTTGCAGAGATTTTGATGTTAACCCCCGAAAGGCATGGGTTCCCCCTCTGGCACGCCCTCTCTCTCTCTCTCTCTTTGTGGGGTAAGGGTATTATGATTTTTTTCTCTCCTCTAGTTAGGGAAGACCATGGTTTAGTTAGCCTAACCAGACATTATCTCACAATGAGAGACGGTAGGGTTTTTTATATAACATAGAAGATTTTGGAGGGTTCTGGCTAAATAGATAGATTACATGAGCTTTTTTCTAATTTCAAAAGAGTTAAGGGGCTTAAAACCAAATATCCCTTTTAAATAACACAAGTCCAAGAATGATCATTGTTTACTTAGATAGGCCATTTGTTAATCCAATCCTATAACCACACTGAGTACCTGAAAACAACAAAGAAAGGACTTCACCAATCTGAGTTCCAATTTTCCCTATATAATCCAGCCAAAATCTATTGAAATAATGTCAGGAAGTGCTTCATGAGAAAGATAGAAGTGTGAATGAGGTCTTAGTTTTCATGTTCCATGTGATTTCTTGAGGATACTATTGCTAAATGACCTAGATAAATGCTAGGAAAATTATGATCATAGAACTTTACTGAAGCATGAAGTAATTCATAACTTCTATATTTAAGAAACATAAGGTTCATTTCTATGATAATAGCCGGTATAGGTGGGAAATTTAACACTATCAATCCAATAGATAAGGCTGGAGTCAATCACCTTAAACCCAGAGGGCAGTAGTCCTTCCACTTGAAATCTTCAGCACGGTGTGGAGGAGTTAGTTGAGACCCTGCCTTAGGAAAATTCATCCAAAAGCTGGCTCGCGGACCAAAATCTGATGCACGAACTTCATGCCTCTGGATACGTGTACTTTTCCCAAGCGTATACATATGCATTAGAATGAAACAACTGGTTATCAGTATCATCTGAGGAAGCTCTGCTGCTATCAAAGATCATGATATCACTATTATGCCTAGAGGAATACTAGTGCACCACAACATTTGGGGCATGGCATGTGGCACCCAATCACTGCAGTCTGATCTTTAGATTGGAGATAAGCAGGGTACGTTGATGTTGGAGGCCCAAACTTAAGTCCCAAGAGGCACGGTTAACCTCCATCACCCAATCTAAGGTTGGGCAAAAGAGTTATGGTGGCATGTCATTCCCCAAAGGTGTGGCATGCCCACATTCCTCGTGTGTCTTATAATCTGTAAACCCTTGCCCCCTTTTTTTCTATTTTGAGGAATACTAAAAAAGGTTTTCATCAACAAGCAAGATAAAATAAAAGGCAATCAAAAACATAAATATATATATATATTGCATAAAGTCAATATCCTAATAAAAATACACTTTATTGCACAAGTTCAACGAAGATTCTTAAACATGACCCCATGTTTCAGAGAGAACTATCATCTTTACCCATTACTCCTTAATATATTGAAATAAATATTGCATCAAATCTAACAAGGAGGAGTGGTTTATTTTATTTCCTGCCATGTTGTGGTCTATGAGAGAAATCAGAGAAAATTTATAGGGGAGTTTAATCATTCTTTTGACATCCTTTGAAGGGCAATTAGGTGGACAGAAGATTGGGCTAAAGCAGCAGGTGTTCTCCAACCAGCAAACTCCTCTCTTCTACAAGTGGTGAAATGTTGGAGTTCATTTGCTCTTTGATGTTCTGACATCTGTCTCCAGGGGTGACGCTATTTTATTAGCTCAGTGGAATGGAGACCTTTGTTTTTTTTCTTGTCTCTGTGTAGCTTCTTGTTCTCTCTGTGTCTGGTCTCGCCCGCTGATTTGGGTAGAGGGTTGGTGCTTTTCTGTCTTTTTTTCTTTAGGAGACCTTTCTCCTGAGCTTTTGTACTCTTTCTCTTTTATTTCCATGGACTATAATTTTATATCACCTTCAAAAGAAAATACATTTTAAAAAAAAAACCTCCTGTGATTCCTGAATAACACAAAATGCATGAGGATGAATTGGGTGCCGACATTCATGTCAAAAGAATAACTCCTCCATCCAGAGAGATCATTTTCTCCCCACAGTTAACTAAACTACAAGTAGAGGAGTGGGAACATTTCCAAGACCCTTGTAAACCAGGCAACAAGTAGGCAATAAGCAGAGAGACCTGCTCCTATAGAAAACTGACCTTTCATGTTTTCCCTCCAATCGGATTTAAGTTTGTTTGGAGTCAAAAGGGGACCTATAAATATTGTTTGATGACGTTAAAGAATTAGTTTCGCATTAAGGTACTTAGGGATGCAAAATGATATGGTGAACCTTAAATATCTGTTGTTTTTTGCTGACAAGTAATTTTTAGGATAAACGTAAAGCGATGCCCTTCATCATCTTTGTTTGGTGTAAGTGAAATAAAACATATATCTTTGGATCCCAATATGCGATTATCTTCCCTTCCTATTTAAAATTAGAATGCTGAACAATAAAACACATGATTTATTTCGGCCACCGAGGAACAAAAATTAAGGTTGTAGCTTCTTACGATCTAAATGAAATGCGTTATCGTCTTCATATAAAAATGATTAAAATTTTATAATATCATTTGTCGTAAGTGTTATCTTTCGAAAAAAGAATAAACTCTCCAAGATACGAACACAGAAAAGTAAACAGAGCTATAGTTGCATCCCATAATTTAGCCCTCTTTAGATATACCAATATATATATATATATATATATATATATATAAGACAAAGAATAAAGACCATAGTTTGTTTCGACCTTAACATCTTTGCAATGGGCCCATGAACATGGCGGCGAGGAGGGTTCTTACTTGGTTTTCCACCACCGGAGTGGCGTGGCTATCCACCGGAACGAGGGGATTTCCTCGTACTCGCATTGCGTCCGGGGAAACCCGCCGTCGCCGCCGTCGGACTCCACATCGGAAACCAGGGAGGAGGAGGAATACGAGGCCCCGGAGGACCGGAACGAGGCGTCGCTGGCCGGGGCGGGGGAGTCGGCGCGCGACGAGGATACCCGGGGCTCCTCTTCCTCCCGGCCGGCGGAGGAGCCGATCTCGCTCTCGGCTTCGTCTCCATGGAGACGGGACTCTGCTTCTCTTGCCATCTCCTTAATTCCCTGCAATCTCAGTTCTCCCTTGACAGGGGGTCTTACGATTGCTTGCAGGAGATCGCCATCGCTGCCTGCCAGGGGGATCTGCCCCGACTGGTTCGCCCTGCGGCCATCCCTTTCCCACGTATTATTCCCATCTCCTTCCCACGTCAGGGGCCCCGCAGGCATTCAAACGCGTCTAAGAAGATGGCTTGAAGATGGCCCCGCTGACATATAGCGGGGGCATTGTTTTTAAAGTCGGACCCAGCGTTGACGTGCTGGCTCTGCTGCGAGGGACACGATCACCGTACAGAAAACTTAGCAGGCTGCACTGTTGTTCAGAACATGCTCGAGGAAGTTTTCAATTAAAAAAATATATACTAATATAAGTTAAACCTTTAAACAATCTTATGTTATCTCGTTTTTAACTTAAAAGTCTTGCTTGAGAATTATAAGATATGCAAAAAATACAAGAATAGTTTCCATCACGGGGGTAATTCTTAAGATTGGAGCATAATTACATTTTGTTATAACTATACAAAACTTGCTGTTTGAAATCTAGACATGGGGTGAGAGAAAAATCACAGCGCATGAGATTTTCAATTCTTAACTGTACATCCCATTGGTTGGTAGAAGGCAAGCAAGAAGAAGAGTGACCGATTTTTTATATATAAATCCTTACGAACTTAGTTAATTATCTATTAATCTCTCAATTCTTATCATTTTTTTAAAAATCCTTACAATATTTCAACTCTTATTAAAAGTCTTTGCGATTTGCATCCGTCAAAAAAAATATTTAGTAGAATATTCTTTCTAGAAGTGATATAATAGTGAAAAAGATCCAAATATCCTCTCTCTCTCTCTCTCTCTCTCTCTCTCTCTCTCTCTCTCTCTCTCTCTCTCTCTCTCTCTCTCTCTCTCTCTCTCTCTCTAGCACCAAGGAGGCAAGACGTTTGGAGCAAGAAGGGGGGAGAGAGCTTGTCCAGGGGAGGGGGGTATATCAAGCAGAGTTTATCATTCCGGCCGAACTGACTATCTCGGTCATGGCGCAGGACGGGACGATACGGGTTGATACTAAGACAAAAAAACTCTCTCTCTCTCATTAACCCCAAGGAGGCAATACGTTTGGAGCAGAGAGGGGGGAGAGAGCTTGCCAGAGGGGAGGGGTATATCAAGAAGGGTTTGCCGTCCCGGCCAAACCGACCGTCTCGGTCATGGCTCGGGACGGGACGGTACGGGTCGATACCATGATGTATCGAGACAAAAAAAATTATATATATATATATATATATATATATAATAGAACAAAATAATTTAAATGATATACTATCTCAATTGGCTAGTTATTGTGTAATTTAAACAGACATCTCCGGTTCGAATCTCAACTTTATCATTGTTTTAAATATTTTTTAATAACTTTTAAAATATTTTTTAAAAAATTGAAAAAAACACACCAGAAACATGTTTTGAACCCAAAACCTCACGATTAATCATGAGATCCTTAACTAACTAACTTACAAAGTAGATTTATTATTAAAAATTAAAATAATATATAAAGCATCTCGATTACGTCCCACAGACCAATCATTCCGGTCTGTGACTGAGACGGAACTGGCGGTTCGGGCCATCCCGTCTTGATTTGGTAAACCCTGATATCAATAGTAGGGAGGGGGAAGGGGGCTTGCCTGACGGGGAGGGAGCGGTCTAGAACAAGGAGGGGAGAGGGGGATTGACAGAGGGGGGGGCATCTAGAGCATGGAGGGGGAAGGAGGGTCCACCGGAGGGACAGTGGGGGGCATTTGGAGTAGGGAGGGGGGGTGAGGGTAGGTCGTAGGACTCCATATGGGTCATAGAGGAACTAAACGAAGCATCACCTGCCGACGCAGAGGAGGATCGGAACAAATCGTCTCCGACCAAGAGACAAGATACGTTGCGCAGCAATTGGGGCAGCGATTGGTCCTCTTCCCCTTCGCATGGGCCTTGGAGACGACGGGTAGCTAGTCTCCACTTCTTCTCTTGCCATCACTTTTTAGAGAGATGTTGCAGCTTGCAAGAGGGCGGCCCCTCCCTCCGGCTAACGCTACTTATTGTTTCATTCAATTGTGAGATGCCAACACAACGGAGGTAGGCGTGGCTGGTCGTGGTTCTTCCCTGGGCCGCAGTGAACGCCTCACAGTCACATATGGTAGTTGTGGGGGAAGCTTCACACTTCCCTGGCCAACGTTGATGGTCCTCTATGGGCGGTAGCCGAGAAAGCGTCACAATGCGTCGAGGATGATGATGTGGCTGGACCTAGAAATTCCACATAAAGGTCGTAGTGAGTCGGATTGGGACGGGTTCGGTCGGCCCATTAACAGAGACGGACAACGGTAACCCATTGGCCTTAATTATAGTCCCATGTGATCGTAAATTTGAGAATTCCTTGGTGCACACTCAAGTTATTTGCACACCCCAGTGTGCAGTGACTTTTTTTATTTCTTAGAAAATATGAAGAGGTGGGCCTCAATTTCACGTATCCATCGATAAGTACAGCTCGGTCTATATTCAAAATAAATAATTTTATTTTTTAAAATTTTTACTTCATTGTTTTTTTTAATTTAGACTGTCCTTCATAATTAAGTTGATTGTATGAATATATACGTAAGATCAAGACTCACCTCTCTATATTTTTAAAAGAATAACAAATTAAAAAAATCACGGCACACCCCGCACACTTGCATGTGCAAATACCCTCGGTGTGTAGCACTACCGTAATGCAAGTTAGAGCGCATATGAATGGTGAACAAATTGTAATACAAAATTAGATATCAGATTGAGTTTGGAAGCAAAGTTTTAGAACAGCCGTATCATTTTGACACAAATTTGATCGAAGCATCAATTTTTGTAACTCAAATCTTCATTTTTTTTCTTTTAGTTAGGGGAAATGGGACTCGGGGAGTGGAGGAGGGAGAGGAGACTGAAAAGGGTGGGGGGGGGGGGGAGGGGGAGAACCTGCTACATTCGGATGGAGTGCCCGACTGTCACCCCCCATCACTTTTAAGAGGCGTTGTCACTTGCGCACGTCAAATCCGAGCGAAATAGGGGCGTCTAGAATGTCTTATCCTCATCGGGATGGCCAAGATCTAAGGGCGCCGAGCTTAAGAGAGCCCATGCTCGATTTGAGAGCCTCTCCCCTTTTGGAGAGAGGCTATGACCATTTTGTTGTGCAATTACGGCCAACTCAAATCTCAATGTACGACTAACTTAGTTAATATATTTATTTGACCTAAATACATAATATAAATAGTTTAACAAATTATTTGACATAAATAAATAATGTAAATACTATAATAGTTTATGCAATTATGTAAATAGTTAGACACATTAATAATTCACATGAATAGAAAATTATGTAAATATTTGGATGCATTAATCTTTTTTACGTTTCATGCATAATTACTTAAACATTTAGATGTATTATTTTTTTACATTTGACGTGTAATTATGTAAATGTTTAGATATGTTATTATTATTATTTTTACATTCCATGTTTAATTACACACACATTTAGACACAATATTTTTTCTTTTACATTTTATGTCTAAATAAGTAAATGTTTAGACATTATTTTTTTCTTCCTTTTACACTTCATGTGTAATCACAAAAGCGATTGCACGTATCATTTTTTTTACATTGCACTTATGATCAGGCACACATTTAGATATTAATTTTTTAAACATTTTAATTATAATTACACAAGTATTCAGATGCATTAATATTTTTTATAATTAAAAATATCAATAAGAAGAGCTTGAGCGATCCGGAAACAGCTTTTTTTTGCGGATTCCTATCTGTGAATTGAAATGCCAAATGAAGATTTTTTTGCATCCCTCCACAAGTTGATCATTGGGAAGTGTGCATTTCTATGTCCATAGAAATTTCCTTTTGTAGCCTCTATATCCACAGGTGAATGATCTCTGAGAATTGATGTATCATTGTTTGAAAAAAAAAAAAAGAAAGAATTCTGGTGTTTGCGCATTTTATTCTTCAAATATTATGCATTTACTCTTTTTACTGGGTGTATATGCTTTTTAAAAACTTCTATAAGGTGTATATGTTAATTAACAACATATGACGCATCAACATTTTTTTCCAATAAATGGGTTGCCTACTACCACTACTATCGTTTGGCATAGATAGGAAAATAATATGACATTTCCAAGGAAAAACACGGTGGCATGTCATAAATCATAGGGGATCAACTGGCATTAAAAAATTAGACTATCACTGTGCTATCAAGGAACAATAAAGCAATCCCTATCGAGGTCAATTATTCCAGAGAACACTAAAATTGGACTGAAATTGAAAATAATATTTACTGCAGATATTTCATGTGTATTGGCCGTACATAATGAGAAAAAAAAAGGAAAGACCGAAGCATGAGATAATGTTATAGGAAAATTTCTTAGGGTCACTTTGATAACGGATTACTTTAGGGACGGGTGGTCTACTCGAGGTAGCTCACCCGACCTCTAACCTTAATCTTTGTGTATTAACTCATTCCACGTATTTCATTGGAACGAGTTAATCCACTTTAACTCTATATGACTTGGGTTAAAAAAAAAAAATCAAACAAAGAATAACACACCCGTCCCAGTTAACTCACCTTAACCTGGCTTAACCCGTTACGAAAGTGGCCCTTAGTGATTAGATTGATTTTTTATGTATCATAATCAATTACATGTTTTTACAACAAAGACATGACTTTTACGCTCATTAGACAAGAAGATAGGGATGCACATTGTTATTGCTGCATATACTGAATACAACTCTAAAGCTCCTTAGGTGGATCTCCTAAAACGTACGCACACTACACCAAAGAGGACTTTTACCTACAACACGTACCTACGGTTGTGTAAGTGGTAGGTATTGATTAGGCTATACATATGGTTTTACGGATTTTTATATTATCTACGGTCGATGTCGTAGGGAGTAGGGGTACCTTACCTACGGTTCGATAGCACCGTGGGAATAGATACTGGGACAAAATTACGTACACCAGTTGTCGTAGGTAAGTTACGTATTACACCTATGATTTAATGGAACTGTAGGAATTAGGTATCTATGCTAATATACCTGCAGTTCAAGTCGTAAGTATGTGATATCTTACACCCACAATTTGTTAGTTTGGTAGGAATAGCTCATTATATTAACGTACCAACAGTTAAAGTCGTAGGTATGTGATATTATTTACCTACAGTTTACGAATGTTGCAGGAATAAACCCAAGTTAGTATCAACATTTTTTTTCCCTTTGTATATTATCTACGGTCATTATCGTAGGAAAAAGTTTTTTCTTACCTACGGTTTATAACTGTGGTAAGATTTGATATAATGGCGCTAACGTAACAAAACTCCTGTGCCTGTCAAAAAAAAATTCCCCCCTTTTCACCGATTTTCAACCCTAGTCGCTCCCGACTGATCGAACCTCCATACGCTTCCCCTCTCTCCCTCTTTACTCCAACGGAGGTGTGTTCCCTCTCTGCCTCTTTACTCTACCTCCCCCTCTTTACTCCATCTCCTCCTCTCTCCACGGTCATTTCTTCGGGGATGATCTCCCCTTCGAACGGCTTCTCCCCCGATCCGAATCCTCCCCTCTGTAAACCCTATTTTAACATGGCCAGTCGGCATCTCGGCGTTGCTTGCCCACCCTCTCACCTCCTCCTCCTCTCCCTCCGTAAACGTTATTGCTCTCCCTCGAACGGCTTCTCCCCCCTTGCGATCCCCTCCGTAAACCCTATTTCTACCTGGCCAATCGGCATCTCGACGGTGCTTGTCCCAGGACGGCATCTCGACGGTGCTTTCCCCAGCACGGCATCTAGGCGGCGCTCATCCGCGCACGGCATCTCAATGTCGCTCATCCCCGCACGACATCTCGGTGGTGCTCGACTCTACACAGGGTGATCCTTCTAGGTAGGATTGCGGGCATTTGATCGCTTACTTTAAAGATCCGAATCCCCCCCTCCTGGAAGGATGATACTGCATTTTCCTACATCAAGTTATATTCATAGCACGTGAAAATTACATATTGGAATTGGATCTTCCTGTATTTTCTTGCATTTTCCTCCCTGAAGAAACTTTTTAAAAGTCATTGAATGTAAACGGTGTTTGCCCTCGTAAAGCAACGATGAGGCTATTGCCTATTGTAAAAGTCTTTGTAATGTGATTTTCAATTTACTTTGTATTTCGTGAAGTAGAGTGCATTTCAGCATTTACTTTATATCATATATAAAATATTCTTATCGTAAATTTCAAAAATAGAAATTTTTGTATTGTTGGATGTTTCTCATGAAAAAAAAAATATATATCAACTGATAGTTTCTTAGTGCAACATTTGAGTTGTGACTTTAATTGTTATCTTTGATAGTACTTAGATTTAATTAAGGTCAAGGTGGATAAATATGGATTGAAGTTGGATGGACAAGCCAAGGTAAATATTAAAATTTTCTGTTCATTGTGCACTTCCTACTTTAGAAGCTCTAATATTTCTATTTTTATACATGCATACTATATTGCAGGAATGCAACATAGTACTATGATGGGGGTAGATGAATTTGTTCAATTTGCTTTTAGAGATTTGCCACTTGAGAGAGTTATTAAATGTCCTTGTACCAAATGCACTTGTATTCACAAATAGACTAAACATACTGTAAGAGAGCATTTATATTTCTATGGAGTTATAAAGATAAGAATTTTGAGAATTCCACGATGAAGGAGAGACTTATGGTAAAACATTGAATATTCACGATGAATGTGCAGTTGTCGCTGCTGATGGGGCTATCCATGAAATCCTATTTGATGCATTTGGATTGTCAAATACTCCTCTAAAGGAGAGTGGTGCTTCAAATGATCTCATATGTCAGGTTGATGACAAGTTATTCCGATTTCATAAGTTGATTCAAGATGTTGAATGTAGTAACCCAGAAAATAAAAAGAATAATAATAACTGTATTACATTAATAGAGAATACAAAAATTTAAACTTGTGAAATAAAACAAAGCTCGATAGAATATAATGGTCTAAAAAATAGATCATCAGATATATGGACTTAATTAATAAAATCTGTTAAATTAAAAGATTTTAATTCTTTAAATCTTAATTGGGCTTGGTCGGTGGCCCATTAGAATAACCGTGGGTTAGAGAGAAACCCTAGAACTAAAAAGTTTGGTCGATTTAGTCGAGTAGCAAGTGTCGGCGGCGTTTTGGGTAACGATTAGATTAAAAGTAGTAGCAATAAGTAATAGGACTCTTATTAACGAATTGCAATATTATTAGGATTACTTAACGCTATACTTAGAAGTTATAAATAGCTCCGCAACGCATAGAATATCCCTTATGCTTTGACGGATTGTTCATGGGTGTCGAAGAGGGGTTTGGCCGAGAAATTTTGAGAGGGTGTTCCTGAGATGATTAGCGCGTTGGTGCATGTGGTGTCTTCTTTATTTTATCTTAAGATAGACATTCTCTTAAGTAAAAATTTAATAGAGCATCATGTTAGGTAGAATTTTTTGTGCTCTTCGATTTGATGTATAGATTGCATGATTATGATATATATACACACCAATAATTTTAGATTTTAAACTAGCTTCGCACGATTCATAAGCATTTGAATTTGCGTCCACAAATTCTCGTTAAAATAAATTTTAAACCTTCTTAAGAATAGCGTCTATGCCCTTCTCTTTTAACCATTACAAACCGTTCTCTTCTTTTAATTTTTTAAACCATTCTGCATAAAGTAACGTATGGGGGTGAACGTTATTTTAAGAATATGTGTCCATCTACACAGACGTAAATTCTTGATGAACTGACCCACCCTTCTTCTTTTACAAATCATAATGCACGTTGTCCCTTTTCTGTTTAAAAATCACTATTCTCATTAATATTAAGAATGTGTGTCCATCCGCACAGACCCAAGTTTCTTTCTTTTTTTAGTTAATGCTGGTTACATTAGTCGCAAATTTTATTTTCAATAAATTGTATCTAAATCTTGAAAATTTCATATCTTATGATTCAAGTAAGTAAAAATTTCAATCTGTATATTTTCCTGATCTCTGAAAAATATTCTTAATTTTCATATTTTTAAATCTAAAATATTATCGTTAATTACATGAGTGCTACTATTCATTCTTTATAAAAGAAATGAACAGTGCTCGCATTAATACCGTTAGTTGTTTAAACTAAACCAATTTAACGTCCAGGAGCCGGACACAGTTTAATGATTCTATGTCTCTTCATACAGACGTAGGTTAATAGGCGTCTGCCCCCTCTGACTTTATTTTTTTCTCTATTTTAAATTTCTGAAAATTTGGTTATTTAATGAAGTAACGTCCTGAACAATGGACGCTAATTTAAAAGAATTAACGATAGTTGATCTTGATGCGAATTTCTCTGTGTGATCTTTGGCGCCATTGTCTCACAGCCGAGACATGGTCCCTATTTTTTCGAGTTTTCGTTATACACCTTATTTCTTGGGGAAGAAAGGACCCTCTATCAGGAATCCCTCTTGGTGGATTGAAAATTCTTTCTCTAAGGCCTCCGTATAGTAAGACCCCGACATCGAAGGATTCCCTCTTCGATCACTGGGATAGTTGTACCCTAAAAATCCTTAAAGCTATTTTGGTCATGTCTCTCTGAAGAAACATGACATCCAGCCATCATAGAGCACCAAGATTGAGTGTTATGTGAGAGTCCAGACTCTGTCCAGAATTAACGTATGGCACCATAGTCATCACTTTTTGAATTAACGTCCAGGTTTGTGACGCGAATTTCATCGTGTCTTACTGTTCATAAGAAATAGCGACATTCTAAGAGAATACAAATTCTTGTAATTCATGGCAGCATGAGTGGACGCCAATTTACCCAAATTCTCGTGATTTTCAATGGTAGTTTCTGACACTACACCTGGTTGTGTGTCCATCATTGGAATCTTATTCTCATAATTATTGTTAGTTAGTCCCGAAATATAATAATAAATAAATGAACACAGGAGTTTAGGTGCAAGGACGTACCTTAGTCACGCAGCGGAAATATATATATATATATATATATTACGTCTTTGACTCGCAGAGTCAAAAGATGACTACTAGAGTCACCTTCAAGTGTCCACCCTCCAAATCCAAGGTCTAGTTGACATACCTCCGTGAACTTGTCACTGTTTAAAGCCTCACCGTGAGAGTCTCATGAGAACCGCAGTTCTCTGCTCCTCCTCTCCCTTTATTCACCTATCTCATCTTTTACTACCCATGGCTCACTGCCGCACACAGTCGCTGCAGTTGCTCTCACCTTTGTTTGTTACCTCCCCACACTTCTGTCCGTTGCATCCTATTTATACAGGTGAAAAGCCCATGAGAAAAGATCTACCGGTGGGATAAGGACGGAGGGAGAGGAGCTGTGGAGGAGGCACCGCAGGGCGCCATGTGGCGTGGGCCCTGCGGCTCCCCAAGGGGCGCCCCCTGGGGTGCCTCCGCAGTCGGCCCCAGGGGCACCCCCCCGGACGCCGCGTCTCACAGCATAACAAGCTCCCACTTGCACCGTAGGGCCGACAGTACAGATTCAGACATACTGAATACATTCAAGCTCAACGGTCATACAGGAAATGGAGTGTGCGACCTCCGCGAGATTCTTCGAACAATAGAAGGGTGTTCCGTTAAGTTGTCACCTAACTAACGGAGCACACAGAACATCTCGGTGTGTATCTCAGACATTTTTAAAATTCACCTGATTTAACACTCCGGATCTCTCGAAAACAGGCAGTGTCAAACCCCTAAATGCTAAGTGCCCATGACTTTATCACCACACGGACAATAAAGTCTCCCGGGATATGAGCAACTAAGCATGGTGAAATTTAAAATGTCTTCCCTATGCTGCATATGTCAATCCAATTGTTCTTGACCGCTTTCTTAGACATGTTCCGCTGGACGGTATTAATCATCGCCCTAAGAGACATGCTAAAGTAGCGACATCAAGCGTCCTTTTCATGACATAGCGCTGCAGGTCACTAGGGATACACTACGAATCACACAACTGTGATCCATGAGCTCACACAATGATGAAGAGGGATCCATTCATCATTCTCATATGCGGTCGAATATTACACATGCGGTATGATAGGCATGCTGCGGTGTTCTTCCATTTTCATGGGCGTGTCATTAATATGATTATTAAACACCACACGGATACCAGTTTAGTTACGACTTACGCATCTAACCCGAGTCTCGCAAACCAGTCGCTCTCACTCAGCGCCTTCTTGCGACTCACGTATCCGGTACTTACAGGCTCCATGGGATTACTGTGAAATCCTCATGGTCGATCTGCATCAGATCTCATCTTAGTCCTTAGTTAAGGCGGCATATATAATTCGTTCGAGATATTCCCCTAACTCCCCGACCTTCAGGGTGCCAAGAATATCAGATGCCTCATCTTTGTAACTTTCGATAAGCGCCAAAGGTGAATCACCCGTGTGAGTGGGTGATTCTTAACCTGGTGACACTCTGACAATGTGTAAAGCATTTGCATAGTGCACATAACACAATGAGCAAACTTTAATGATGTCGAAAATTGCAACAATCACAATTTACAAAGGCCCATAGACTTACAATGGCCAATAAAACTTTCTCTAACTATTTGCTTTGTTAGTGGATCAGCTACCATACGACCAGAATTAATCTGTCGCAGCACCACTAACCCTTTTACAAGCAAATCTTTTATGTAGTGGTAACGAATATCAATGTGTTTTGTTCTGCTGTGATATTTAGGATCCTTGACAAAAGCAAGTGCGGAAGTGCTATCTATATATAGCAGTACACCCTCATCTCCATGAGGTGCAAGCGCCAAGCGCTGCATCAAGTTTCGTAACCACACTGCTTCTTGACTTGCAGCAGAACAAGCCACATATTCCGCCTCCATAGTAGATAGGGCAATGCAAGACTGTTTCTTGCTACACCACGAGATAGCTCATCCAGCTAATAGGAACACAAAGCCTGAAGTGGACTTGCGCTCATCATGGTCACCGGCCCAATCTGCATCACTATATCCCACTAGCTTTAGGTCACCTCCATGGTAACGTAAGACATAGTCTCATGTCCCTCGCAAGTAACGAAAAATTCGTTTAACTGCCTTCCAGTGCGCGGGACCGGGGTTACTTTGATAACGGCTAACCAAACCCACTGCGAAGCTAATGTCCGGCCGAGTACATAACATGGTATACATTAGACTCCCAATCGCAGCGGCATAAGGCACTCTAGACATTTCTCTCCTTTCTTCTTCATCTTTGGGGCATTGGCTATCACTCAGGACACATCCTTTTTCAAGTGGAGTATCAATGGGTTTCGAATTGTTCATTCGAAATCGCTCTAGGATTTTATTAATGAAGGTTTCTTGAGACAAGCTCAATAACCTTTCCGAGCGATTTCGGATAATTTTCACGCCGAGCACATAGCTCGCTTCACCCATATCTTTCATCTCAAAGACAGAAGATAGCCATCCCTTGATAGCCTTGATTAACTCCATGTTTTTTTCGGCTATTAAAATGTCATCAACATATAACGACAAAAGGAGGAACCGCTCTCCCACTCGCTTAACATACACACAGTGGTCCTCTTCAATCATCTCAAAATCGTATGAGAGGATTGCCTTGTGAAATTTTAAATACCACTGTCTAGACGACTGTTTCAAGCCATATATAGAGCGTTTGAGGCGGCAAACCTTTTGCTCTTCATCTTTAACCTCAAAGCCTTCTGGCTGGAGCATATAAATCTCCTCGTCTAGTTCTCCATTAAGAAATGCAGTCTTTACATCCATTTAGAACAACTCCAAATCAAGATGCGCGACAATAGCCAGAACCAGGCGAATGAATGAAAATATCACGACAGGCGAGAATGTTTCATCATAGTCTATACCCTCCTTTTGGGTATAACCCTTCGCCACCAATCGTGTTCTATATAGTCTCGTCAGCTTTACGCTTAAGCTTGAAAATTCACTTATTTCCAACAGCTTTACGCCCAGGTGGGAGTTCCACCAACTATCATACTTCATTCTGCGCCATAGACTTGATTTCATCTTGCATGGCAGCTTTCCACTCTTTCTTAGATAAGGATGCAAGAGCTTCCTGAACAGATCTGGGCTCTTCATCATCCATGGGTTCACAAATAATTGCCTCATCTTCAATTCCGAAGAATCGACGCGGCACAAGCTCACGCTTGCTGCGACGTAATGAGTCTTGATTT
Organism: Amorphophallus konjac; assembly: GCA_022559845.1. Lineage (NCBI taxonomy): Eukaryota > Viridiplantae > Streptophyta > Magnoliopsida > Alismatales > Araceae > Amorphophallus > Amorphophallus konjac. Next base: position 38,015,194 of record CM040127.1, read on the forward strand.
TCTAGTGATTCTATTGGTGCACTCCCACTGGGCGCACTCCCACTAGCCTGATCATCCCGACTGTCCTTAGCAGACACATGTATGGGAACGCATTCCCTACCTGTGTAGGGAGACGGTGGGGGATCAGATGGTTCTTCCAACTCATGGAGATCAAGACTCTTTTCACTGTCGCCAATACTAGGAAAATCTTTTTCTAAGAAAACAACATCTCGGACCTCTCGCTCTGTCAGTCCTCCTTCTGGACGTTGTCCATATATAACCCACGGAGCTCTCTGGATATCTAATAAAGATAAATTTTTGAGCTCTGGGGCCAAGTTTCCCAAACTTATTTGATATGCCATGGACATATCCGGCCGACCCCCATGGCCGCAAATTATCTAAATTGGGCTTGTGGCCATGCTACAACTCATATGGGGTAGAAGGAATTGACTGTGAAGGCACACGGTTTAAGATATAGGCAGCAGTTAACAAAGCATCTCCCCAAAAGGAGATAGGAAGGTTTGCCTGTGCCATCATAGATCGAACCATATATAGCAACGTTCTATTCCTTCGCTCAGCAACACCATTTTGTTGTGGCGTGTAAGGAATAGTGAGTTACCGCCGAATACCTTTTTCTTCACACAATGTTCGGAACTGATCCGACAAGTATTCGCGTCCACGATCTGTCCGAAGAGCTTTAATACTCTTTTCCTTTTGATTCTCAACCTCGGCTAGGAATCGCTTAAAATAATCCAGCGCTTCATAGCGGTGAGCGATCAAATAGACATATCCGTATCGCGAATAATCATCTATAAATGTGAGAAAATAGGAATGACCATGCCGTGCCCTTACACTCATTGGTCCGCAGATATCGGAGTGGATTAACTCCAACGGTGCTGATGCCCTTACAGCCTTTCCAAAAGGTTTCCGACATGCTTTCCCAGTAAGACACGGCTCACATACTGGCAAGTCGACTTTAGTGAGTGATCCCAAAAGACCTTCTCGAACTAATCTAGCCATTCTATCTTGCCCTATGTGGCCTAAACTAGCATGCCATGTCGCAGAATCTAAGTTTTTACTATTCAACACACATGTCGAAATGGAAGAAGAATACAAGGCATTATCTATAGCAAGATCCAATATAAAGAAACCATCGTCCATCTTACCATGCCCATACACAATATTGTCTAAAACAATATTTACACTACTGCCAGAAAAGTTCAAACAAAAATCTAGTGATAACAAGCTAGAAACTGATAGGAGATTATAATGGATCCCAGGCGCATAGAGTACATCATACAGAATTAGCGTACGTCCATTTTGAAAACGGAGTTGGTACGAACCGACTCCGAGGACTTCTTCGCTGGTTCCATTACCCATAAAAACTCTATGCCTGCCTACAGGGATCTTATTGTATTCCACGAAGCCAGCTCGATCCATAGTTATATGTTTGGTCGCTCCTGAATCCACAATCCACACAGGATTAGGATGAGCAGTTAAAACATGTGAACAAACATAAATATCTGGAGAGCTAGGTACGTTAATTACCTTCTTCGGCTCATGACACTCATGAGCGAAGTGGCCTCTCTTCCTGCAGTTGAAGCATTTTATACAGCTTTTATCTTTCTTTTTCTTCCCACCACATCTTCCACAGTGGTGCTTAAAGGACTGAGTTGCTTTGGGGCCAGGTGCGGCATCTCGCCCCTGCATTTTCCTCTGTGGTCCTTTCCTACTATATCGGCGACTACTCTGACCGACATTAGCAGTGGCGCAATACAGAATCTCGCGCTCAGCTTCTAACTCTACATGACGAGAAATATCCGAAAAGTCTTTGATATTCTCGTTATGTGTTAGAATTTGTTTCATTTGAAACCACGAGTCAGGCAGAGATCTAATCATAGCATGCACCTGTTGCTCGTCTGTGAGATCATGTCCCACTGCCTTTAAATCACGAATCATATGAGCCATAACCCTCAGGTGCTCAATCATCGTGTGACGCGAGTCCTTCCGGTAGGTCTCAAATTTCAAAACAAGAGCCCTTAACCGTGTCACAGACGTCCCCCCAAAGGTAAATCTCAACTGATCCCACATTTCCTTGGCAGTACCAAAACCCTCAAACTCGCCAATGAGATCGTCCTCCATCGCGCTAAACATAGTAAAGCGCGCACTGCGATCTCTCTTAAATCAAGTCTTATAGGTTTCTTGGTCTTGGCGATGTTGGGCGGTGTTGCCCTCTTCAGGCGGTAACATGGTAATAGTAAGATGGTCGAGCAACTCTTGCTCATCTAACAGATATTGGATCTTACGTTGCCACATTTCATAGTTTGTGCCGTTTAATTTTTCACCCCTAGTGAGATCCGCGATAACATGTTTGGCGGCCATAGCTATCAACCACTACATAAATAGAGAAAGTAATCGACATCAATTTACACATCGTCTCAATTTGCTAACAGAAGTCCAAACTAATTATATTAAACTTTCTTATATGGTGAAATCGAAAGTAGAGTCAGACTACTACAATCATCTCCCACTCACATAAGATCATTTAATAACCTTAGAATGACTTCGAACAAATTCATAATTTATTTCGGATATGCAAAACAAATTCGCATATTTTATATGCAAAACAAATTCGCACTTTTCATATGCAAAACAAATCTGCACATATTTATGCGAAACAAATTTGCACAATATAAAAACAGTATCACATATGCAAAACTAATTTGCATAAATTAAAAATAGTACTAGATATGCAAGACAAATTTGCATACAATAAGAAAATAAAGGTGGTACTTCCGGAGGCTCAACCAGTGGCGACCCATGCCGACTAGGGGGCCAAGGCTCCCACTCGGCCTGAGCCGGCTCTGGAAGCTACTGCGGCATCTGTGACACGAGGGAAGCTCTCTAGCTGGTCGCTGGGCAGCGGCCTCCCAGCTGCCTACTACAGCTCTCCCTACTCTGGCAGAAGTCGCGGCCGTAAGTGGTCTAGCAGGCACTCGATCTCTCGCCGGTAAAGGGAGAGAGCTCGCCTGGTGCTGGGCGACCACTCGCGCGCCATCTGCATGTCCACCCTCTCTACGTCTCTGCTGTACACGTGCAGCGGTCGTGCTCGCTGCAGTCTCTAGGGACGGTCCCCGAAGAGCACTGAGAAAGCTCTGTCGGTACTCTCTGGCAGTAAAGAGACGCCGTCGAGGGGGCAGCTCCTCCGCAGGTGCGCTCACAGAGGGACGCGGCTCAACATCATTCTCTCCGAACGATGACGACGGTGACTCTAGCTCTCTTTCCATCTGCATGGGTTGCGCAAAAGGGTCTCTAAGTATACCAAGCATCGCTCGCAGTGGTGCCAAGGCCCTTGCAGGAGGGAAAGAGGGGAGAGAGTCACGCTCTAGGGACGACTCCTCAGAGTAATTGGTAAGAACATCGTCATAGAGGGGAGGAAATGATGGAGCCGCCATCACATATAGTCCTTTTTAGTAAGGAAATAGCCAAATGAGTATAATGAACTGCAAATAGAATGATACCGACATATCTAGGACCAACCTAGAATAAATAAAAATAAAATTGTGCGGAACTAATTCAGCATGTCTAGAACAAATTCAGAACAATTAAAAATTAAGCGGCCATTACGCGGCTTAAAATAAAATTAATCGGAACTAATCCGACATATTCAGGACAAATCCCAGAGTAAATAAAAATTAACAGGCTGCATCTAACATGTTCCGGCATGTCCGGGACAATGTCAGAGTATATAAAAAATCAAACGAGCAGCATCTCAGCATGAAATAAAATTAGTCGGAATTAATCCGCCACATCCGGCACACCCAGAATAATTACAAAAATTAACGGGCAGCATCTCGACATGAAATACAATTAGTCGGAATTAATCCGACATAACCGGCACGCCCAGAATAATTACAAAAATTAACGGGCAACATTTCAGCATGAAATACAATTAAACGGAACTAATCCAATACCTCCGGGACAACCCAGAATAATTAAAGAAATGAACGGACAACATTTCGACATGAAATAAAATTATTCGGGGCTAATCCGACAAGAAATAAAAATAGAAAAGAATAACCTGGCTCTGATACCAATGTTAGTTAGTCCCGAAATATAATAATAAATAAATGAACACAGGAGTTTAGGTGCAAGGACGTACCTTAGTCACGCAACGAAAATATATATATATATATATTACGTCTTTGACTCGCAGAGTCAAAAGATGACTACTAGAGTCACCTTCAAGTGTCCACCCTCCAAATCCAAGGTCTAGTTGACATACCTCCGTGAACTTGTCACTGTTTAAAGCCTCACCGTGAGAGTCTCATGAGAACCGCAGTTCTCTGCTCCTCCTCTCCCTTTATTCACCTATCTCATCTTTTACTACCCATGGCTCACTGCCGCACACAGCCGCTGCAGTTGCTCTCACCTTTGTTTGTTACCTCCCCACACTTCTGTCCGTTGCATCCTATTTATACAGGTGAAAAGCCCATGAGAAAAGATCTACCGGTGGGATAAGGACGGAGGGAGAGGAGCTATGGAGGAGGCACCACAGGGCGCCATGTGGCGTGGGCCCTGCGGCTCCCCAAGGGGCGCCCCCTGGGGTGCCTCCGCACTCGGCCCCAGGGGCACCCCCTCAGACGCCGCGTCTCACAGCATAACAATTATCCTACTTAAAGCTTGGTCCTTGAAATTCTATTTGGCCATTAATTGATGTGAAATTTGTCTAAAAAATTTACGTGGGACTATGGGTCCAAATTGGCACTCAATGCTAGAACGTTATTTGATAGGGACCCAGATCTGATCCCAAGGGCGAGGTAAAGCCCAGACATATACCGGTAATATGATTGATCAGGTGTGACATTGCACCAATGATACACAAGATTTGATCTAGATAATTTCAACACTGATACGACATGATATGTTCTTGATATGAATGTTCTTGATATTATATTTGACATAGCCCGGAATGGGTAAGCATGTTATTGAAATTATTGAATTGCCAATCCTCAGCTATGTTATACGTTCTCATTAATAGTAGTATCCTATCTTGTTCTAGAATTTCATGACATCTCTTCTATATACTTGCCATCTGTTTATATATTTGAATAGTGATCTCTTTATTCCTGCTCCATCTTATGTCCAGCTTTAGTCTGATCATTATCGGATTTATCGTTGCATGCATATTTATGTTAATTTATTAATCACTTAAAGCTAGCTTGATTCAAGAGATATAATACCTACTGAGCTTTCGCTCACCTAGTGTTTTTCAATATTTTTCAGGTAATAATGAAGAAGAATGCAATCAAGATGGGTAAGGGGAATAGTGAAGAGAATCTCGGCCATTTAGATGAACCTCGCAGTCTTATGGCGAATTTAGTTAGTTTGAGAGTCTCTTGTAATTTTCTTTTATTTTGAATTTGTTAGTCTGAGTCAAATTGTAATAAACTTATATTTAGAATTTCAATGAAATTATGTTTTGTCTAGTTATATTGTGCCTTTATGGTTTGCTCTTATTGTCATGACTGAAGTCCCGCGATCAATGACACCCAAGAGGAGGGGTGTGGACGCACTTTCCGATCGATTGGTTATGGTGGTTCGTTTATTGGTTTATTAAGTGCGTGGGCGTGCCAGTTACGGAGTGACAAATTTATTCGGGCTCCGAAGAGCCCATGGTGCGTTCGATCTGACTCAGTCAGACGATTGTGTGATTCGGGTCGGGACCAAAATCCGCCGCGCCGTAAAGGTCACGACATCATTTACATCCCCCATACGAGGGAACACCATTGATTAATCGTCGAGAATCAGGGCCTCATGGCCAGGAACTTAATTGCATAGAACTTTATTAAGAAATGTTAAAGTCCTCGTATGAGGGCGTGAAGAAAGCGTTAGAGATCATGTCGGTCATGTGCTGACCATTTAATATTCGGACGAATGTCCGGCTTGAGAAAATCTCGATTATCGCAGGAAAACCGGAATGCATGTATGCCGAGGTACGATAGATTTATAGTTCAGAAGAACGGAAAGCGTTCGGCTAAACCTCGGTTGGAGTGGTCAAAAATCAGTAAGTCTGTTGGCCTGGTGCAAGAGCAAACTGCGACCATACTACGGTGGGCCCCCCGCGGTCGAAGTCAAGCTCGCATGAGCGTCATTAATATTTTCGGTGCCAAGGGGCATCGGGGGAATATCTCCTGAACCAGCTGGAAAGCCCTATGTCTTGGGGAGCGAACGTTCGAAACGTATCGGTCATTCGGGAGACCGTTTAATATTCGGACGGGTGTCCGGCTTGAGAATATCGTAATCGTCGCGGGAGGACCTGGAACATATGTGTGCCGGGGTACGACAAGTTTATTATTCCGAGGGACTAAAGACATTCGGTTAAATCCAGGTTAGTGTAATAGGAAACTGGTGAATTTATCGGCCCGATGCGAGATCGGGTCATGACCATACCGGGGGCGCCTCCCGCGGTCCGAACGAGGCTTGCGCGGGCATCATTAATTTTTCTGGTGCCGGAGGGTAACGGGGAAGAGTCCCGGGACTAGACTCCAAAACCGAAAACGTGTTCAAAGGGGGACGGGCTGTAGGCCAAGGATATGAGTCAGACGATGACCATGATTGGGACGGACCCTAGGTCTAAGCGTGGCCCACGGAGGCCTTATTGATATTCCCATGCAAAGGGTCTAGGGATGAGGAGAGCCATCTCGCTCCATTCAGATTTTATCGGTCATTCATGGACCACTTTATGTTCGGACAAAGGTCCGTATTGAAGGTACGACGTAGATGGAAACAACCCCGTATAAATGTATGCCGAGTTTACGTGAATTTCAATGAAAGAACGAAAACGAATCCCGATGGAAACGAGTTCGGTTTGACGAATTATCGGGCCAGAGCAACGTCAGATTACGGCCATATCGGGATGGTTCCCAAGGTCCGAACCCGACTTGGAGGGGCGGTGTTAGTATTCCCTTTACACCGAGTCTTGAGGAGAAACGGGACTGCGGAGCAGATCTCATCGTTTTATAATTACTTGAATTTTTATCATTATTATTTGTTAGTTTATATATTTTTTGAGTGAGTTTATTATTACGGTTTATTTATTTTTTATGCTTTATTTATTTATTATTGTTATTGTTGGGCTTGTTATTATTGTTTATTCATTTTATTATAATTTATTTACTTATCACTTTTGCTGGGTTTGTTATTATTATTCATTTATTTTGTTATCATTTATTTACTTATCATTTTTGTTGAGTTTGTTATTATTATTCCTTGTTTCTTTATTGCTATTATGTATTTATTTCTTCTTTTTAGGCATTTATTATTGTTGTCATTTATTATCATATTCTTCATTCATTTATTATTATTATTTGTCCCCTTTTTGTGAGTTTGTTGTCATTATTATTATTATTATTATATTATTTTTTATCATTATTTGTTTATTTCTTATATTTTATTTTAGCTTATTATTATTATTACGTGTTCCATTATTATTACTATTTATTTATTCATTTTTTAAATTTATTATTATTATTATTATTATTATTATCATCATTATTTGTCATGTTGGGAGCGTGCGTAGGAGGATGGGCCGAAAGGGCTGGGAAAGGGTCTGTGCAGGCTGAGCGAAAGTCTGAGCGTCTTGGAGGTAAGGTTGGTGCAGGTCAAGAATAAAGGCTCAACAAGGTCAGTGCACTTTGAGAACAAGGTCGGTGCACAAGAGGACCAAGGCCGGTGCACATAGGGAACCAAGGGGGATTGGATCGGCGCAAGACCTGAGTAGGGTCTATGTAGGTTTAGGTTGGAGGTCAGTGCAGCTGGCCTGGAAGTCGGTGCAGCTGGGCTGAGGGTTAGAAGGGAAGCTGTGCCGCTAGGAGGGGCACAGAGTGTGCGGTGAGCGGGAGGCCGGGGTGCGCCGGTGAAGGGCTGGGCGTGCCGGTGAAGCTTGGGCTGTTGTGTCGGGGAGGCGCCAAAGGGCGTACCGGGCTGGGGCTGGGAGGTGGCTGGGTGTGCCGGTGAAGCCCCGGGGAAAGGCGTACCGGTGAAGGCTGGGATGGATGGGGAACGGTTGGAGCGTGCCAGCGAAGGGCCTGGCCAGGAGTGCCGGGGAAGGAACGGCTGGAGCGTGCCGGCTAAGGTTGAACTAGGGTGTGCCGGCCAAGGCTAATGAGGGGTTTTCTCTTATTCATGGGATGCATGCGTGAGTTTTGATTTGATTTTCTTCTATTCCCGTAGACCATGTTCATGGTTATGTTCGATAGTCCATTATAGAGGTGTGAATGCTTAGTTATTCGGGCTCTCCGTAGTTCGTTCGTTATTTAGGCAAAGCCGTTGCGTTAGTGTTTTTTTTGTTCACTTGTTGTCTCTTTTTGTGTTGTTACCTTTCTTTTATTATTGCTATTGTGTTAATTCTAACGAAAATTTGGCGGCATCTCCCCTTGACCCGCATGGTAAGGGAGATAAAGGGAACGCGTCGACATGGAGTGGCTGAACCCGACAATTTGAGGTGGGTGCCAGAGGCAGCAACACCTTTGATAAGACTTCGGAAAACTCGGAAGAAACGACGAATGGAAGGCGCCTCTGAGACTACCCAGGGGTGCACCGGGCAAGAAGAATGACTGGTGGCTAACGTACCGGCCAGAGAGTCTCAAGCGGGCTGAAGAGGTGTGCCGGATTGGGTTCGAGCGGGGCTGTGCTGGGGAAGGCCCCCAGGGGCTGTGCCGGTGAACGAGGGCCAAGGTGTGCCGCTGAAGAAGTGTACCGGTGGGGGTTGGCCTAGGGGCGTACCGGTCAAGGGCTGGGTGACTGCACCGGGCAAGAGAGGCGGTGGCTGGATGGGTGGAGAGGTGACGGAGGCCATGGCTCTTGGCTCAATCAGCACGAGTGGGAGGCTTCAGCTAGACCAAGGGGGAGGCGAAGTAGAGGGTCCGCTAGCCACGCTCAAGGGGCACGACAGTGAACCCCATGGGGAGGCTGGCAACATCGAAGACAAGCATGATCGGCATGAAAAGGGAGAAGTCACCGGAGGGAGGAGGAAGAAGAACTCGAGCACACATAGGGACCCAAGCAAACAGAGACAGTAAAAAAAAACTCAAGAAAGGGGTTTTCATTCATGAAAGATAGGGGCCAAAATCACCCATGCACATTTCGGAACACCGGGGTAGAGGATACAACCATGGGAGGAAGAAGAGAGGTGAGGGGAAGAAGGAATAGGGGAGAGTGTTGGGGTGGAGCAGGGGTGACGGCTCCCTGCTCCCCCAACACTTTCTGCTACATGCTCTCTTTCACTCAGCTCTCTCTTACTCTCTTCCTCTTCCGGTGGCCGCCGAGAGCTCTCTTTCTTCCTCTCTTCTTCTTCTTCTCTTCTCTTTTGCTTGGAAGCACCGCAGTGGCTGTGCGTGCTGCTCCCTGTTCTCTGCCTGTCTCTCCGTGCGTGTTCGTCAGAGAAGAGGGGTTTTTATACCCTGGCAACGGCGAGATCGGTCGAAGGCGGGAAGTTGGAGGCATTGCATGGGGATTTGACCTGTCGTCCTTGGTGGCAAGGGGGACAGGCAGCGTGGCTCTCTCCCTGGGCGACACCTCAGCCAGCTCGCTGCGCGCCACGAATCATAGGGGATGGGCATCACGTCATTCTGTCGGTTGCACCGGGTGAAGAAGAATCAGGGTGTGCCGTTGAATGGGCAGGTAGCCGTGCCGCTGGAAGATTGCAAAAGCGTTCTGCTGAAAGGCTGGAAAGGTGTGCCGCTGACGGGCTGGGGACATGTGCCCTGGAGGAGATTACAGGCATGCCGCTGAAGGCCTCTACAGGGCGTGCCGTTGAAGGGGCTGGCAGACGTGCCGTTGAAGGGCCTCTACATGGCGTGCCGTGGAAGGGGCTGGCAGGCGCTCCGTTGAAGGCAGGCGTGCCGTTGAAGGGCCTCTACATGGCGTGCCGTGAAAGGGGTTGGCAGGCGCACCGTTGAAGGGGCTAGCAGGCGTGCCGTTGAAGGGCCTGGCAGGCGCGCCGTTGAAGGGCCTGGTAGCCGTGACGTTGAAAGGGGCTGGCAGGCGCGCCGTTGAAGGGGCTGGCAGGCGCGTCGTTGAAGGGGCTGGCAGGAGTGCCATTGAAGGGCCTGGCAGGCGCGCCGTTGAAGGGGCTGGAAGGCGCACCGTTGAAGGGCCTGGCAGGCCCGCCGTTGAAGGGCCTGGCAGGCGTGCCGTTGAAGACTTGCAGGCGTGTCATTGAAGGGGCTGGCAGGCGCGCCGTTGAAGGGCCTGGCAGGCATGCCGTTGAAGGGCATGGCAGGCGTGCCGTTGAAGGCTTGCAGGCGTGCCGTTGAAGGGGCTGGCAGGCGCGCCGTTGAAGGGCCTGGCAGGAGTGCCGTTGAAGGGCGTTGAAGGGCCTGGCAGGCGTGCCGTTGAAGGGCCTTGAAGGGGCTGGCAGGAGCGCCGTTGAAGGGCCTGGCAGGCATGCCGTTGAAGGGCCTGGCAGGCGTGCCGTTGAAGGCTTGCAGGCGTGCCATGAAGGGCCTGGCAGGCGTGCCGTTGAAGGGCATATTTGAGGTCTTCGTCGACACGAGTTGCGGTCCATTTGATTTTCTTTGGGGCCCATGGATTGTGGGATTCCTGGGGGTTGGTTTCTCTTCGCTGTCGTGACTCTGGAGACGGTTTCACGATAGTGTGTATTTGTTCGGAGAGTACGGATGGCCTGTCTCCTCCGCAGTTTCTTCGTTTGGGGTTATGGCTGATGCTGGATTGGTCGGGACACATGGACGTGCAATTTTACACGTCCACAAATGCCCCCCACCCACGGGTAGCGCATGCAAAGGATGAGTCGGGGGGGGGGGTGCCCGTGGGTGTACTGGTCTCTTCTTCTCTTCGTCGGTGTCGACGGGGTGTCGGGAGCTGACATGGTATGTCAGTCTCTTCTTCTATTCGTTAGTGCCGATGGGGTGTCGGGCGCTGACATGATATGTTGGTCTCTTCTTCTCTTCATTAGTGCAGATGGGTGTCGGGAACTGACGTGGTATGTTGGTCTCTTCTTCTCTTCGTCAGTGCCAACGGGGTGTCAGGCGCTGACATGATATGTTGGTCTCTTCTTGTCTTCATCAGTGCTGACGAGGTGTCGGGAACTGACGTGGTATGTTGGTCTCTTCTTCTCTTCATCAATGCCGACGGGGTGTTGGGAACTGACGTGGTATGGTGGTCTCTTCTTCTCTTCATCAGTGTCGACGGGGTGTCGGGAGCTGACGTGGTATGTTGGTCTCTTCTTCTCTTCATCAGTGCCAACGGGGTGTCGGAAACTGACGTTGGAGCGGCAGAAGGGCGTGCCGCTGGAGGCTTCACAATGAGTGTGCTGCTGAGGGCACTTAGTAGTGTGCCGCTGGAGGGCTTGGAGGCTACTGCGTCATTGGAGCACTTCAAAAGTGTTTCATTTTCTTCTTTTCATCTTTTCACCTTCCTTTCTCTTTTCTCCTCTTCTGTATTCCCCTGCACGTAAACATGGGGTGAGAATTTATTTAGTGTCCACAAATCAAGAAAGCGGGCTGCGAAAGCCAAAATTTGGGGAGCAGGCTGCCAGAGCCAAAATTGGGAAAGCGGGCCACGGGGGCCGAAGTATACTGAAAAGTGGGCTACGAGAGCCGAAGGGAAGCATGCTACGAGAACCAAAATTGGGAAGCAGGTCACGAGCGCCAAAGGGAAGCATGCCGTAAAAGCCAAAATTGGGAAGTAGGCTACAAGAGCCGAAATTGAGAGTGCAGGCTAGAGAAGCCAAAGTATGGGAAGCGGGCTGCGAGGGCCGAATTGGGGAGCAGGCCATAAAGGCCGAAATTGGGAAGTAGGCCACGAGGGCCAAGATTGGACTCTACGAGCCGGAGCTGGGAAAGTAGGCTGCGATAGCCGAAATTGAGTTTATTGTATACACATATTTTTTATTTTTTTATTTTTTTATTATATTTTTTTTCAAGCATGCAGGCATTCATTAGCAGGCATAACATAAATATACGTATGAGGCCGCTCCCTCCATAGGGAATGTGATAGGGGCATCACCCACAATTCGCAGACACGGCGCGGGCCACGAGGCACAATTGAGGGGTGGTGCACCCGTCAAGAGGATATCGCACGTCTTGCATGCATAGCCTAAATTCACGCATTTCACCCGAGATAATTCTTTGTGGCGTGGCGGTACAAATGTGTGAACAAAGGCCCTAACCATAGGGATACGCAAGTTTTTCTAGCGACACTCGAGGATTACTCTAACGCCTACACATAGGTTTCAGCCTCTCGATTATGGTAGCTTCGCACAGCCCCCATCTGTTTATTTTGATAGCGGATTTCACAGTTCGGCGCAAGTCTCCTCATGTGTCTCAATGGGGATTCCCGACTACTAGGATTCATCCTTATTGTAATTCTATTGCGGATTCCACTGTTTGACGCGAGTTTCCTCATATGTCTCAATGGGGATTCCCGGCTAATAGGTTTCATCCTTATTGTAATTCGCTTCACCATTTCGCGCAAGTCTCCTCATGTGTCTCAATGGGGATTCCCGGCTACTCGGATTCACGTTTCTCTCTGTTTATTTTTTTTGCATCATTTTTTTTAAATGGGGGTAGGCAGCTTTTTCCTCACGATTACCTTTCACGTGAGTGCAGGAATTCAAGCATTCGTAGAGTGCTAAGAAGAAAGTCAGGCAATCCCTATAGTCGAAGGCCATTGAACACATTAAGTGCGAAGCATAGGAGTGTTGTCTCAGGTTTATTTTGTGAGTTGGACTTAGCAATTTAGCCATGACTCTTCCCCTTGACGTGTGCACCCGCCATAATTGGGTTCCCTTTGAGCGTATGTCGTGACGCGCGTGCATCCGAAATCGGGGTATGATTATTTAGCAAGAAAACAAGGTCCTAGAAAATTTTAAGGAGGTGCATTATTCTATATTATAAGCAAGCATGCAAGCAGGGCAGCCGAGCAAATTTTTTTTGGTCTCTTTTTATTTTGCTTTTTACTTTTTTTTGCGTAGAAATATATAGTTGTTACGTATAAGCATAGTGATAGTAAAGGTATTAGGGAAGCAGACCACAGAGGGCCGAAAGGACATCCGGGAAGCGGGCTATAGAAGCCGAGGGACATTGGGGAAGCAGGCCATAAAGGCCAAAAGGAAGTAGGCTGCGAGAGCCCGAGTTGGGAAGCGGGTTGCAAGAGCCAAAATCGGGAAGCGGGCCGTGGAGGCCGAATTGGGGAAGTATGCTAAATAAGCCAAAGGGAAGCGGGCCGTGGAGGCCAAATTCTGGGAAGTAGGCTACGAGATCCAGAATTGGGAAGTAGGCCACGAAGACCAAAGGTAAGCAGGCTACAAGTGACAAAGTTGAGAAACATGCTATAAAAGCCAAAGGGAAGCAGGCTGCAAGAGCCAAAGTTGGGAAGCATGCCACGAAGGCCAAAGGTAAGCAGGCTACAAGAGCCAAGGTTATGGGAAGCGGGCCGTGAAGGCCGAATTGGGGAAGCAGGCTACAAAAGCCAAAGTTATGGGTGTTGATTTATTTTTTAATTAGATTCCTATCCCGCCCCCTTTAAATACATACATGCATAAATATGTGAATCAAAGACAAGGGGGATGAAAGGATGAGAAATACTAACCGTGATCGCCACCAAGGATTAACAACGTCAAAGGATGAAAAAGTGTAAAGAACGACGCCGTGTACCTTGGAAAGAAAACTTGATCGCGTTTGACAAACGAGGTGCGGGGAACTTGTGGATTCAAACCTCCTCTCCTTCCAGCCGGCTAGAAGAAGAGGGCCTCACGTTGTATTCATGCTCTCCTGCAAAACAAAGATGAAACACAAAGGCAAAAAACCCATTAGAACATGAAGTGTAGAAATCTGCCCAAAGTGATAAAATAGCATGAATAAAAGGGGGAGAACGCACCGGGGGGAGGTTTTTAACCCCTGTGGAAGGGTGGAAAAGATAGGTGGGTGTGTTGTGCATGCATGAGATTTGAAATCACGAGATTTGATTGAGAGAATAGAGAGAAAACGATGATGTAAAATGGAGAAAAACACATGTGTAGCAGAAAGTGTAGAAAACTGTGATGATTTGTGATTTTGAGGAGAGGAGAATTAAGAGTGTAGATCATGAAATCAAGTCCAGAAGGATGGAATTGAAAGCTAATACTTCCCTCTCCAAGATGGGGACGAAGTTGTGAGTTGGAGTTGCAGCATGGCTTCGCCCCACGTCCGGAAAGAGCCCCCCCTTTGTAACTGCGAGCTGGGTAGTTTTTATAGAGTTTTGTAAGAAAATCTCATCTTCTTATCACGATTCCCAGAGATAGAGTCCAAGATAAATCGAGTTCTCTAGATCAAACTCGAGATAATACTAAGGACAAGAGATAGGAACAAACGGGGATCAATTCGAAGGAGGATTCTAGAAGATATGGCTCTTGGAAGGTAGCCACGGAGCCTTATCTGCAGAGTTTCAGTTGAACCAGGATACTTAAATCCTGATCTTTTGAGCGTGATTCTGAGCAAGATAGCCAATAAAAATTTGGAGTTCTTTAGACTGAATTCAAGATAATACCAAGGAGAAACCATAGAACAAACGGCGCTCAATTCGGAGTAGAATTCAAGAAGTTATGGACTCTACAAGAGGGCCACGGCGCACAGAAATGGAGCAGAGTCTAGCACGAATTGGACTCTCAGGTGTGTGTAACGGTCTATCGTAGGACCGTCAGAGTTATGTAACGGACTAGGGTGGGTCCGTCACACTCTGGAGGTCGAACGGGATGATTTCGGGCAAGTTTGACTGTGACGCATCTACAGTAGACCGTCACAATGCTCTGACGGTCTTACGATAGACCGTTACAATGATGTAACGCACCTACACTAGACCTTCACATCGATGAAGGTAGATTCCGGGCAGACTGTGCGTGACTTTGGAAATTGAAGCATAGCTCTCAAACGGGGCAGAACTAGCGAAAGTGGTAGAAGAAGAAATTGTAGATAACGGAGAGAGGAACAACGTTCATGAAGAAAGCAAGATGAGAAAATGATCAGACGAGGGAGAAAATGGGACTGGAAGAGAGAGGAAAATTTTGAGACATAGGTGAACAGCACAGCACGCCGGAAAAATGCGAATAACTCACAATCGGGGTAGAACTGGCCAATGGCGTAGAAGAAGAAATTGTAGATCTTTGAAAGATGAACAACTTTGATGAAGATAATGTTTTGAATAGAGGACTGAAAGAGGGTGAAAAAGAACCACTTTCAGGACTGTGTAGTGAGAGAGAGCCGATTACTTGAGGGAAGCCGGCCTAACTGGGCCGAAAGTCGACTTGGAAGCCAGAAGTTGATAAGAAAAGCTCCGGGGCTCTAAGAAATCATGATATCCAAGACTTAAAGGATATGAAATGGTAAAAATGGGCTCGAAATCTATCCAAAAAAAACTATAAAATAATGGCTAATTCGGGGCATCAAAAATGATGAATAAGAGAAATGACGTAACTTGTGGGCTAAAACAGGTGTCAACAGATGCCCCTCCTTGATGTCCGCTTTGCAAGGGAGCGAGCGAAAGCAATGCGGAGGTGAAATAGAAAGTAGATGGAGCGAAAACAATAGCGACGTGAAATGAGATGAAGCGGAGAGAACTGAAAAGCGGGCATCAAGGCCAAAAAAGACACCCGTTATAACCAACAAGCGATAGGAATTCCTGAAAACGCCGAACTAATCACAAGGCATGGATGACGCGGATGAGACATGTCTGGAGAACTAAACTAAAGGAGGAAAAGGAAACACGACCAGCCTCATCGGGGACACAATCCACAGACAATGAGTGGGTCGGAAGGAACACAGTATAAGAGCTGGAAAGGAGAGATAAGACTGAGATAAAATCCAGACAGGAATCACGCTGGCCAACCAGACCAAGCGACAAGATCAGAGAATTCGTTCAAATTCAGAGTGGAATGAAGAATCTCTTATCCAAGAGAACTGAGTGCAATCAACCATTGCTGAGGAGAAATCCTTGAACGGATCACGAGACATGAGTGCTCAAAAATGACATGATGCATGCTGGGCTAAAATAAAGAAATCATTAAAACGAATGCAAAGAAAGTATAAAATAGAAAGTACTCAAGGATAATATTGCTAGACTGAGCCAAGACGGGGTCAAGAGTCTTCTTGCAACCACGGCGTGCGAGACAGAGTCTATCGTCCCCCACCCGACTCAACCGAGCGGCCTATTCAACGATTAACCGTATGCTCCTAGATCATCATCGTTTTTGTTAAAGGGGAACATCAGATCCCAGAACACAAGGGCAACCAGCCGGTCCTTGAGAGGCTATAATAACATAGATACCATATAGTAATGCAACAATGAGCAGGGATAGAGAGCCATACCTGACTTACCTGCCAAGCGAAACGGTATTTTTTTGAATTTTCCAGATTTCTACTTTTTATGGATTTTCATCATAAGACAACAACCACATGACATGACATGATGTGAACATGAACGAATATGAACAAGCATGACATGAACATAACATAATAAGAGAAATATGAATGAAACATGGCACACCATAACATAACGAAGATGGATGAAATATAACAAACAAACAAATGGCAAGCATACATGCGACTAAAGGCACGGTGGGACAAGATAACATGCACACGGTGGGACAGCACACATGGTGGTATAAGGACATGGTGGGACAAAGACACGTAGGATGACAATACCACGGAAAGACAACACGTGTGATGAATGACACGGTAGGATAAAAGATATGTCCAACACGAGAGGATATAGACACATATGACAAGGACACATCGGGACAAAAGACATGGAGAACCATAGACATTATAAAGACAACAAATACATTCTTCAATCAAAGCCCAAGATCAGATGAAGCGGAACCGCCAGGTTCAAAATCGTAGGATAATGCCTCTCATGGAAACATGATTAAGCAAATAAATAAAAGCTGAGAAGGCCATGAGCTTCAGAATAGATCCAAAGATAGGATTGAAGAGATGAGAACAGATCGAAGAACATGAGCAGGAGACAGAGCGAAAGATAGAGCAAAGAAAGCTTGAACCTGCAGCCTGCACACTTAGCAAACAGATTACGTATCTGTTCTTAAAATACAATAAAAGATAAATATTTTTAGACTTTCAATTTTCTTAATTTTTTTGGATTTTGAAAATATTTGATTTTTTTGAACAATATTTCATTTTTTTTGGATTTTGAACAATATCTCAATTTTTTGGATTTTTGACAATATCTCATTTTTTTGGATCTTTTTAAAAATATCTCATTTTTTTTTGAATTTTGACAAAGCAATCTGCATCACCCAAAGTCAGGCTCGAA